>JBBGZY010001338.1:1397500-1942545 GCA_037952925.1 Lithobates clamitans | reverse complement strand
GTGACCAGAGGCCTCCCGATTTTCTTCCAACTGCAGAAAACCAACAGTTGATGATGGTGGAAACTTAAAGCAGAACTAAACCCCCCTCTACTTTACAGCCAAGGAAGCTGCCATCAGAGCTTAACTTCTGTTTGATATGCAGTTGCCATTTTACTACACATGTGCTCAGTTATGAGACCAGCCATTTGAGGGCTTGGACAGTTCAGCTGAGAGCACAAGCAACTGCGCCAGTTATCATTCACAGCATGCTTTTAAAGTAATGCCCCGTACACACGGTCTGATTTTCCGACGAAAAATGTGTGATAGGACCTTGTTGTCAGAAATTCCGACCATGTGTAGGCTCCATCACACATTTTCCATCGGAATTTCCGACACACAAAGTTTGAGAGCAGGATATAAAATTTTCTGACAACAAAATCCGTTGTCGGAAATTCCGATCGTGTGTACACAAATTCGACACACAAAGTACCACGCATGCTCAGAATAAACTAAGAAACGAAAGCTATTGGCTACTGCCCTGTTTATAGTCCCGACGTACGTGTTTTATGTCGCCGCGTTTAGAACGATCGGATTTTCCGACAACTTTGTGTGACCGTGTGTATGCAAGACAAGTTTGAGCCAACATTCGTTGGAAAAAATCCATGGATTTTGTCGTCGGAATGTCCGATCAATGTCCGACCGTGTGTACAGGGCATTACTGTTTTGAGTGGCAGTTACATTGATGGGTTTGGTTCCAGTTAAGGCAGGGTTTACACTAAAAACAGATGCGGCTGACAGCAGGGGTCCGGTGTGTCCCTGTTCTCCGTTTCAGGGACGAATCAGGCCCACATTTGTGCCTGAATTTGGACCTGAAACGGAGACAAAGACACACAGGACCCTTGTGCAATTCACTCCGCAGCCGCCCCAGAGATGTGTGAACCGGCTCCATTGAGAGCCGTTCACAATCTCTTGTTATGCTATTTGCGAATTGGATGCGGAGAAGGCCACATCCAATTCGCATAAGTGTGAACCCAGCCTTAAGGCGGCTATATACTAGTACAATTTCCTTAGAAGATGTTGGTTTTCAGAGCCTTCATTCGATTTTCTGATGGTTAGTGGGGTCAGATCAATGTTTGTTTTTGACTGTAGTGATGAGAAAATTCAAAGGATCAGGATTCTTTTTTTTTTTAACAAATAATGTTCTAACAGTGTATGTATATTTAATTCGGGAACAAATTGCACAAATTGTAATAAAACCTGATTAGTACGTCTGGGGCTTCATTCCAGTATCAGATCTGGAGGAAATTCTGAAGGCTTTCCAATAAAAAAGAAGAATTGACTCGGTGATGGCAGGAACAAGTTTTCTGATGAAAGATTGTTCAAAATTTCCATATGAAGTGCAGTTCTACTAGTATACGAGCTGCCCTGGGCCTGGTATACTAATATGGGGGAACCGCATGGGGAACAGGTAGATGGCATATAAGACCTCCCTTTTGCAGGCACCCTGGGTGCAGAGGAGTCTGGTGGCTTTCAGCATTTGGTAATGGTGCTTTGCCTATTTTTTTTTAATTATCTTCCAGTGCTGAAGGGTATATAAGCTGGCATGAGGATACAAGCCCCCATTACTGGTGAGCATGCTGTTTATTTTAGTTTACATTAAATCCCTAGTACAGAAATGGAGTAAAATCCAACAAACTGGTGTCAGTACTATGGAGAGCTGACAAGACAAATCCACCGACAACTCACTGTAGCTGACATTCACTTACTGCCATCTTCTCCTGGGGATTATTATGCGTAGGGTAAGTGTGCCTGTGGCATGACAGGTGAATGCCATTCACTCTGCTCATTTCCCCGGCAATCCTTATAAATAGGCCCCTTAGGAACTATTGTTATGTTTCCCAGAAACTCTTTGATATTACCATCATGTTTCATCTAACTTTAACCAAAACGTAACTGAATTCAGTAGAATCTGCATTTTCACACATATAGATGAATGCCTTACCTCCGCCTCAGCTTTCCTTACGGCTTCCTTGGCACTCAGCTCCCCCTGCTGGAGGTGCAGAAGTGTTTCATAGACATACAGCTGTTTGTTACACTTCTCAGAGGGCTCTACCTGGTGGTAGAAATGTGAGGCGTTAGAGTGGGGCTTCACCTGCTGTATTGTGGAAATGAGGTTAGATGCTGAAATCCCATAATATCAAACTATAGTGTCATGGAGTGGTGGATACTATTATAGAGCAACCTTTCTCAAACTTTTTACCACAGAGGAACCCTTAAATTAAACTTCCAGGGTCCAGGGAACCCCTGCTAATAATGACTATATCTAAAGTTTATAGTAAATTAGTGTGGTGGTCACTGGGAAGAATTCCCCCTTACATATAGCTAAAAATATCATTATTGTGGTTACTCATCTGAGAGGCAGTGCTTATTGCTCAAGTAATCCCTAGCAATCCCAGAAGGAACCCCAAGATTCCACAAAACTCTAGTGGAGAAAAACTGCTATAGAGACTCTATAGTGCGGTTGCATGAACACCCTACACAACCAATATAATGACCATATAATGTGACCTTTATAATGACCCTGTACAATGAACATGTATAGTGACGCTACATCTTGACCTCTATGAAGATCCTACATAGTGATCATCTATGGCGTTTCTGTACAACGGCCTCAAGAAGACCCTACAGAGTGATCCTGTATGGTGACTTTATACAATAGCCTCCATGAAAACCCTACACGTAATCATGTATGGTGACTGTATATCATGGCCTCTGAAGACCCTATATAGTAATAATTTATAACGACTCTATTCTGTGGCCTACGCAATAAACTTGTATGGTGATTCTGTACCATGGCCTTTGAATCCTGTAGAGTGTGGTGTCATTGGTAATTTGTGTTATAGCCTCTGCATTGATTCTATGCTGTGTACATGGTAAATCTGGTGCCCAAGGTGACTGCACATAGTTATTTCTATGGTATATGTACCCAGAGGCCTCTGGGGCCACCCTTCATAGTATTGTTAATACAGAATGTATATGGCAGGTCTATACCTGCATGGGTGGCTCTTGGGAAGTTCTGGCTAGGGACCATTAGGGCCACACTAATGGTGAATCTTCCTGGAGGACCTCCAAGCTGTACCCAGCTGGTTACCTGGTAGGAAATGCAAGTTTCTGGGCTCAGGACAATGGAGAAGCCCTTCTCTCCTAGGTTGGATGGTTTCTGGAACTCCCAATAGGATGTGGTAATGTGGTCATCATGCCGGTGGTAGCGGACATTTATGCGATCCTCTGTAATCAGGAAAACACGCTCTGCCACATCCTCATTGGCTGGTTTCTCTGTGTTTCTATAGAAACGTTCTGTAATTTTCTGTCAATTAAAAGAGGTATGGAATAATGCTGTACACAATGATTGCATCACACCAGTGAAATAAAACCTGCATTATAGTAACATTACTTCAAACAACCAATCATATTCCAGCTGTCAGCTTTATAATGCATGTATGAAAAAGAATGTAAGCATCGGATTGGCTTTTGTGATCAGCACAATGACCTTTCTATAGATTTTATGAATGAGCCCTAGAGTGCAATAAAGTAAGCAGTAGGTAGCTGCCCTGTAAAGGCTTTATGGGTTCATTTACTGGAGAGTGCAAAATCCAGTGCAGCGCTGCATAGAAACCGATCAGCTTTCAGGTTTTTTTGTCAAGGCTTAATTGAACAAGCTGAAGTTAGAAGCTGACTGGCTACCATGCACATATGCACTAGATTATAAACTCTCCAGTTTTAGTAAATCAATCCCATTGTGTTCAAACCTGGGCTGGTGTTCCCTTTCCACAGAGCTGGGCCTGCCCCAGAGAATTGCAAGATTCTGGATTAAATATATTCATGGAAAAATAAAATGTCAGCTTTTTACTTCTACAGATTCCCTGCCATGAGGACTGAGCCAGGAGAACTGTAGGCAGACCTGTCTGACATGAAGAGAACCACACAATCTAGACCAGGGCTGGCCCTACCATGGGACCCAATGGAACCATGGCTCCAGGCGGCATTTAACAGGGGCGGCAGCCAGGCCGGCAAGAAGTTACCGCCAGCCAGGAATCCCAGATCATCAGTCAGCAAGAGACTCTCAGGACTCGGAGCAGAGGCTGTGCTTTTTTTTTTTGGGGGGGGGGGGGGGCAGCATTTCATTCTGGGTCCCAGGCAGCACCATGTTTTGGGCCGGCACTGATCCAGACAATGGGGACTCACAAATTGTAAGATTCTCTGCAGGCTGGGAAAATATAGATTCAGGCAAATAAAATAAAAAAATCCCACTTTTCCGATTAGCTGGCTCTCTAACTCTGAGATTTGCTTCCAGAACTCACAAAACCTTCTACTGTGATGTGTGACAAGTGTGGATTACCAAGACTGGTCTTGGATTGGCCTCCATAGGTCCTCCTGCAATGGCCACCTTCTTTGGTCGTTTTCCAAACACGGTGAGTCTGCAGTAGAGGAAATCTGGGCGTCCCTGGAACATCTCAGTCATTTCCTTTGGTTTTTCTTCACGGCGCTCCAGCCCATCCAGACGGGCCTTGCTGTAGAAAATCATGGTGCGCTCTGTTTCTGGTGCTAATGAGCGATACGTATGAACTGGAAGAGAAGAGACACTCAGAATCACAACTTTTGGTTACCAGTCACCCCTCATCTCATGACTCTCAGAGTCACCTTTTAAAGCATCGCTGCGGCCTGGAGAGAAGTACTCTGTGGTCAGTCCAGCCTGTCTCTTCTGCTGCCTCATATCCAATTTGTCCATTCGGTTCTGAAACCAACCCTGGACCTCCACCTCTAAAGAACCTGCAGGAGAAAAGTTCTTATGGTCAAGCTGTATAGAGTGGCCATGACACCATCCCCATAGCTCATCACATACACTCAATGTCTTTGTATATGGTGAGGCGGGCAACTTGTCCATCCTTTTGCAGGTATGGTGCCCACTTTTCCAACTTGGATTTCTTGTATTGTAGAAGCTTCTTTCCTTGAGGGCTACGCATCTCAAACTCTGAGGAGAGACATATGGAACATGCTGCTACATGAAACTGTTCATGAGTGACAGATTATTAATACAACATAAAAAGAGTAGCAGAAAAAGACCAAGTGTTCCATTAAGTCTGCCCCTTTTATAAGGGGGCATCAATGTATGTCCAGAAATAGAAAGAGGGGGGAATGGGAAGGGAAGGAGCATGCAAGAAGGGAAAAAAAAGAAAGATTGATAGAAAGGCAGAACAAAGGGAAAGTTGGGTGGGCAGAGAATCTAATTGGCATACTGAAGGAACCACCAACACTCGAGAGGTAATTCTTGACATTGTATAACTCGCCGTTTCCTCCTTTAATATTTTTCCCTTATGTAATAAGACAGTAGACAACTATTCTATGGCTTTACACCACAGCATTGTGAATAAACCTCACCATTCATCAAATCACAACATACCAACCTTTTGGCGTGATGACAATGGGCAATGTCCAGGATGGTGGCATCTGGAATGTCTTCCTGCTGTCCTGATCCTGTAATTTTATTACACAGGTCTCAGTTCTGATACTGATCTTGTTTTGTAGAGTGCACCCAATTTCACAGGGCAAGTACTGTTTGGCAATAACTAGTCTGAAAATGTCAATATTAAGGAGCTTACTTAATATTACCCAAAGGGTACTCCTAACTATCTTAATATTACCCAAACACTACCTCTAACAATCTTAAAATTACCTAATATTACTCAAACACCACATCCTACCTTCAACCTAAGCCTATCTGTCAACCTTTTCCCAGCCATTAGCCCAAATTTTAACTCCATTTATCAACCTAATCTGTATCCCTCAAAATAGTCCAAAACTGAACTTTTACTGATGTCTATATCTCTCTACCTAACAACTAACCCAACCTTTAATCAAATCCTAACCCTAACCGTAATATCAGCCTTCTACCTACCCCTAACCACCAACCTAACCCTGAACCATCAACTCAACTATAAACAAACAACCTAGCCCTGATCCACCAACCCAACCCTGAACCACCAACCTAATCCTAAACTATCAAACCTACAATTTAGCCCTGGTCCACCAACCCAACCCTGAACCACCAACCTACTTCTAAATTATCAACCTAACTATAAACAAAAACCTAACCCTAGTTCACCAATGTAACGCTAAACCACCTATCTAATCTTAAACCATCAACCCAACAAGCTAGCCTGGTCCACCAACCTAACCCTGAAATGTCGACCTAAGCCTAAACTATCAACCCAACCCTGAACTCCCAATCTCTATTGTGTCACCTATTCTTTAATCTGAACTCTCAACCAAATCCCAAACTTCAAAATACGCTTCAGGCAATATTATTTTCATGGCCCACATCAAAAATGTTGTCTCTGAAATACTATACTGAGCAAAATTAAAGACAACCAAAAACTTCTTCCATACATCTATATGAGGTGAAAACAATGGGATTCTAACTTTCCTGGTGCAGTAGGAAGCTATGGGAGAATGTGACTGGTTTCTATGCTTAACTGACATTTTTCCTTCAGTCACCTTCATATAGGAGGACAGGAGGACACTTTACTGTAATTACTATTTATATCTGGTTTATTGCCTACAATAATCCACAAGAAGAGAGCCTGACTGACAGCCAGTTGCTCCCACTTTAGTTGTGAGCCTGCATAGACTCTATCTTAACTAATAAAGTGACTATATGTTACAGAAAATTGTAAATGACAAACACAAATGCTGTTGGTGATGTTCTTTGGCATAGGAGGCTGAGTATCTGTGTATTTTTTCTTTTACCTCTCTATATGCTTTCAAAATTGTCTTCCGGCCTTCACACCCCCTTTCCAAGGAGGCTTGGCAGGAATAAGCACCAGCTGGCCCACCCATATCTCTCTGTGCTATCACAGCCCTAGAACCAGGAGCTGTAATGCCTAGGCAGTGACATTACCCCACCTGGACTTGGCGCCTTGCTTAGGCCGGTCTAGTGAACTCAGCCTGGCCCATACCCAGCAGGGACATTCCCTTACTGCTGACAGAGGGGAACCACACTAGTCCACCAAGGGGGTAAGTCCTTACCCAGTATCAACCTTCGCCAGCCACTGAAAAGGTTGTGGGCCCCAGGCCTCTTCCCGCCCATAGAGAGTTCCACAGAAGAACTTCCTCTTAAAGTGTTTTCTGGGATGCATTTCTTGGTCCTGTTAGGGGGTAGAGCCTATCTCTCATGTGCTGTCCTGGAAGACGATTTGGTAAATACATTTTTTTCAAAACAAAACAGCAATTGAAGAGCCTTTATGTGAAAACTACCCTTACATTGCGCACTGAACAATAGCAACCAATCACCCATCACCTTGGGCTATTACCCTTTAACCTAACTTCTGACTCACCTGGTTATCATTCTCTTGCTCCTCTATGTCTTCTTCCTCCATGTCTGGGATAAGCAGAAGAGGCTTCGAAGAACCCATCAACATGACTTCCCAGCACACAGGGTCACCCAAGTCAAAAGTCATGTCCTGTAGGCACAAGTCATTTGCTCAGTGTGAAGAAGATTTACCAGGCCCACCTTCCCTCAGCATGTCCTTTATTGGAATTCTGTCCCTACACAATCCATCTTTGGTACCTTACAGCCTTTGCGACAGTCCTGCATATTGGCCCAGTAGTTCTCATGATTCCACACACTCTCGAGTCCTAGGAAATGTTCATCTTTCGTTGGGTAAGCATTGCCAGTCAGTGCATCAATGAAGAAGTTCTCAGGGACTTCTCTCTTCCCAGACAGAACCAGAACCCAACAGTGAACCCGGAGGCCATACAGGGGGTCAGGACCAGCCTTCTCTGCTTCCTTGAGACATCAAACATAAAGGTCATTGAGCCATCACATGAATGAAGTGACCTAGGTCCTCGATATCATCATGATCAGTTCAGATATGACATCTGAGCAAATGTGTCTAATCAGCCTCCTGCACCTCATAATATGGGGTTATTTGGTCCTAAGATTATGTTAAATATGGTGGGATGATAATTTTATCATATCAGAATGTATGATTATGGTCCTGCTTCTGGGCTTGTTTTTTCAGTGGGATTGTGCTCATTCAGGCTGTGGAGATGTAGGCTTCTATTAACAAAACTACTATGTGTTGATTGCTGTGTTCTGGTGTGGAGTAAGGATAAAAAACAAGAGATTTAAATCTAAATTATATATTGCAGATGAGCATGACATAGTGTGCAACCTGACTTCTCCCCACTCAGGTCAGACATCATTATCCTCATACAAATGAGGTCTCTCACCGCCTGACGCTGTTCCTCTTCCTCCTGCTCTTTGAGGTTAATGGCCTGGATCTTCGCTTGGTGCTTGGCTTCCTGCTGCAGCTCAAATCTACTGACCAGCTGTCTGGGGGGCTTTACGCTGTACTTCTTATGGGGCTTCTTGGGGGGCTCTCCATTGCTCTGTAAAGAAATAAATGGCCATTTACAAGTTTACAGTGTGATATCAGCCTACATGAGATGTCAGGTGGTGACAATTACAGGGATCCGACTAGTGTCACAGAACATGTGGCTGAACACGGGGCAGAAAACACCAACCAGTTAAAAGGGTAGCCAGAGGCACAGCCAGGGACAGACCAGGGGTATGGTCTGTGAGGCTGCTCTGCATCCCAGGAGCCCTAAAAACGATAGAGCACACCATGGGCTTGCAGCTGGCCTGGGCCTTCAGCAGGAGAAGATCTCCAAAAGGTGCATCAGAACCGGTTACGAAGTCCAGTCTAATATGGGGGGGGGATAGGTGACTTCATATGGTAAGGAGTAGAAGTAATGTAGAGATCATGCACATGGAAAAAAGGCAGCATTCAATCAATGATCATCCTCATGGGTGTTAACCAGAAAGCCAGTCGGTTCCTCTGTAGATGGGACTTCTGGATGCTCACCTGCAGCCATGTGCCTATTTTAGATCATCTACTAGGACAGCAGAAGCATCTACCAAATACTTGTAATTAAAAGCATTGTGTATACAGTTCAGCCAGCTCCATCATTGTCCTATATAAAAGGAATTAGTAGGCAGAATGTGATTATAGTACATGGTGCTGGTCCCAGAAATTAGATCACTTTTAATCCAGAGGCTCTGTAAAAGCTGCCCTCCTTATAGTTCCAGAATTCTCAGCCTAACGTTGGGCTACTGATCATTCATTCACAGCAAATGGGAAGGAAGACTTTCTCACCTCTTTTGTTTTTTCCAGAAGGGGGCACACTTCCCGTGATTCATCCATAAGACACATCTCCCGACTGGCGTATCCGCTGACACAGTATACATCATAACCGGCCCCAAGAAGCAGAGAACATAGCAAGATGCTGAAATCAAAGCAATTTCCCTTCTGTCTCTGCAGGACTGAGCTTGTGGAGAAGAGAGTATGTGGCTGTGGAGAAGGGAAGATGTTAGAGAGAATACATGGATAAACATAGGGAAGATAGGAAGAGGAAATGGAGATGGATGGATGGAATTTAGATGGATGGAAGATGGGCAGATAGATGTATTAATGGATGGGTGAATAAAAGATGGAAGAACGCATTGATGTTGGAGTGTTAGATAGATGATAGACAAAGAGATGGATGGAAGGAAGGAAGATAGTTAAATGGAAGCAAATAAAATAGTCAAAGAGATTAATAGATGGATGGATGAGGAGATGAATGGAAGTTAGATGGATAAATGGGCAGATGGGTGGAAGATGGGTGAATGTATGTAAGCATCAATGTTGGAGGAATAGATAGATGATGGATGGATAGATAATAAATAGATAATGGATGCTGGAGACAGGGATAAATGGAGGTTGAAGAGATGAATAAAATATGAATGGATGGTTGAATGTTGAAGATTTGAATGGAAGATGAAGAGATGGATGGATGGTTAGATATTGGAGATATGGATGGAAGATAGAGAGATGTATGGATGGTTTGATGTTGGAGATATGGATGGAAGATGGGGAGATGGATGGATCACTGGATGTTGAAGAAATAGATGGAAGATAGAGATTTGGTTGGATGTAGAATGGGTGAATGTTGGAAATATGAATGGAAGATGGAGAGATGGATGGATGGTTGGATGTTGGAGATAAGGATTGAAGATGGATGGATGGTTGGATAGATGCTGGAGATAAGGATGGAAGATGGATGGATGTTGGAGATAAAGATGGAAGATGAAGAGATTGATGGATGGTTGAATGTTGGAGATAAGGATGTAAGATGGAGAGATGAACAGATGGTTGGATGTTGAAGATATGGATGGAAGATGGGGAAATGGATGGATAGTTGGATGTTGAAGATATACAGTGCCTTGGAAAAGTATTCATACCCGTTGAAATTTTCCACATTTTGGCAACCAAAAACATATATGTATTTCATTGGGATTTTATGTGATAGACCAACACAAAGTGGCACAAAATTGTGAAGTGGAAGGAAAATGATAAATGGTTTTCATTTTTTTTTTACAAATAAATATGTGAAAAGTGTGACGTGCATGTGTATTCAGACCCCCTAAGTCAATACTTTGTAGAACCACCTTTCACTGCAATTACAGCTTCAAGTCTTTTTGGGGATGTCTCCTCCAGCTTTGCACATCTAGAGAGTGACATTTTTTGTTGTCACCGCCATGTTTCACGGTGGGGATGGTGTGTTCAGAGTGATGTGCAGTGTTAGTATTCTGCCAAACATAGCCCTTTGCTTTTAGGCCAAAAATGTTCCATTTTGGTCTCATCTGACCAGAGCACCTTCTTCCACATGTTTGCTGTGTCTTGAACATGGGACTTGATTATGGCTTTCTTTGAACAATGGCTTTCTTCTTGTCACTTTTCCATGTAGACCAGATTTGTGGAGTACTTGACTAAGGCTAGATACACATCTATGCATGTTGCTTTTGAGTGTTTCTGCAGTGCTTTTTTCGGTGCTTGCCGCGTTTTTGGACACGCGTTTTTGGACATGTGTTTTTACTGCGATTTTGCCGCGATCTGCTTTTTTTAAAATTTTCTTTTTATACTGTATATAGCTGGTTGCTAAGGAGGAGACCGGGAAGCCGGCCGCCGCGTCCTTAACAACCGATGAGTCATCAGCTGTCAGCTGGCTTCCCACTCAATGTAAAAAAAAAATGCCAGCTAAAAAAAAAAAAAAATCGTGAAAAAAAACAGTGTGGGGTCCCCCCCCCAGGTCCATACCAGGTCCTTGGGTCTAGTATGGATTCGGAGGGGACCCCCACACACCAAAATTTTTTTTTGTAAATGGCGTGGGGGCTCCCCAAAATCCATACCAGACCCTTTCTGAGCATGCAACCCGGCAGGTCAGGAAGGGGAGGGGGCAAGCGAGCGCCCCACCCCAAAGCACCTTGCCCCCATGTTGATGGGGACAAGGGCCTCTTCCCGACAACCCTTGCCCGGTGGTTGTCGGGGTCTTATAACAAGGGGGCCCCCAGATCCCGCCCCCCATGTGAATGAGTATGGGGTACATTATACCCCTACCCATTCACTAAGAAAAAAGTAGTGTAGTGTTAAAAAAAACAGTAGACAATGTCACTGCCCGGGGCATGATGGGTCTGAACACCGGACAAAGAAGACAGAAGAAGAGCAGAAGAAGAAGCAGGGGGAGAAGGAGAAGACTGGAGGATGAAGATGCGGGAGAAGATGGAGGACTGGAGGAAGAAGTGTTAGGGCTGGGCTCAACCCTTCCTTCTCTGAACTGGCCGCTCAGCTGTCGGCTAATTGTCAGCTCCCATCTCTCTCCACAGTTACCCAGCTGTTGTTGATTCTGCTCGTCAGTCCTGCCTACTTAAAGTCATCCAGCTCACTTGATCTCTGCCTTCGCCTTTGTCAACATCACAGAGACTTTCTCCTGCATTCCTGCTTGGCTGACGTTCCTTCTGGCTCCTGATCCTGCTTGCTGTACTACTACGTTTATCTCTGGCTCTCTGACATTTGCTTGGCTGACTACTCGATCTACTAGACCAGACTACTCTGGTTACTGAACTCTGGCTTGTTTTGACTACGCTTACTCTGTTTACCTTATTATTATTATTATTATTATTAAACAAGTGTGATTTAACTTTACTTCTGTCTCGGTCTAATTCATGGTTCCTAAAAAGAAGCGGAGAAGAAGATTTTTAATAAAAGACTTGTCAAAAACTGCCTACTGTATTTTTTAACACTACACTACTTTTTTTTTAGTGAATGGGTAGGGGTATGTACCCCATACTCATTCACATAAGGGGGGGGCGGGATCTGGGGGCCCCCTTGTTAAAGGGGGCTTCCAGATTCCAATAAGCCCCTCCTCCCGCAGACCCTGACAACCACCGGGCAAGGGTTGTCGGGAAGAGGCAAGGTGCTTTGGGGCAGAGGGGGTGCAGAGCTCACTCGTCCCCTCCCTTTCCTGACCTGCCAGGCTGCATGCTCGGATAAGGGTCTGGTATAGATTTTGGGGGGACCCCCACGCCATTTAAAAAAAAAAATTTGGTGTGTGGGGGTCCCCTCCTAATCCATACTAGACCCAAGGGCCTGGAATGGACCTGGGGGGGGGCCATGCTGTTTTTTCACGATTTTTTTTTAGCCAGCATTTTTTTTTCACATTGAGCAGGAAGCCAGCTGACAGCTGATGGCTCATCGGTTGTTAAGGACGCGGCAGCCGGCTTCCCGGCCCCCTCCTTAGCAACCAGCTATATACAGTGTAAAAAAAAAATAAAACAAAACACAGATTGCGGCAAAATCACGGTAAAAACGCGGTACTTACGTTTTGGATGCGGGTCCATTGAATTCTATTACATGCAAAACGCTGCATTTTGCGGGAAAAAAAGTCCCCGACCCTTTCCAAAAATGCAGAGGCACAAACATGCATTGATGTGAACATGTTCTATAGGAACCCATGTTAAAAAATGTCCCTGCATTTCTGCAAAATGCATCAAAAAACGCATTAGTGTGATTCAAGCCTAATAGTTGTCCTGTGGACAGATTCTCTCACCTGAGCTGTGGATCTTTGCAGCTCCTCCAGAGTTACCATGGGCCTCTTGGCTGCTTCTCTGATTAATGCTCTCCTTGCCCGGCCTGTCAGTTTAGGTGGACGGCCATGTCTTGGTAGGTCTGCAGTTGTGCCATACTCTTTTCATTTTTGGATGATGGCTTGAACATTGCTCTGTGAGATGTTCAAAGCTTGGGATATTTTTTATAACCTAACCCTGCTTTAAACTTCTCCACAACTTTATCCTTGACCTGTTTGGTGTGTTCCTTGGCCTTCATGATGCTGTTTGTTCACCAAGGTTCTGTAACAAACCTTTGAAAGCTTCACAGAACAGCTGTATTTATACTGAGATTAAATTACATACAGGTGGACCAGTGGCGGCTGGTGTTTTTTTTGGGGGGGAGAGTGGTAAATAACCACACCCCCCTGGTCTGCCGGTCGGTCCGGCACTTACCCCATTTAGGCAGCAGGCATCAGGCATTGAGCATCGGGCCTCCTCCTAGGCGTCCAATAGGATCGCCTATACTTTCAGCCAATCAGGTAACGGTCTCAGACCCGCTTCCTGATTGGCCGGGAGAAGGGTCAGTGTTAGAATAGTGAATATTCTTACACACCTGGGTGGGCTGTGAGCGCATGCTCTGCGCCCCAAGTCCACCCTATTTTGAAGCCTATTAGAGCCTTTGGCTCTAATCGTGCTTAAAATACCCCGCCATTATGCCTGGCGTCCTGCAAGGGGCATAATGGGGGTGCCGCCTGTGCGCCCTTAATGGATGGGCTGCCCTGAGGTGGACTTTATTTACTAATCATGTGGCTTCTGAAGGCAATTGTTTCCACTGGGCTTTCGTTAGAGGTATCAGCGTAAAAGGGGGCTGAATACAAATGCAGTTTTTGAAAACTATTTATCATTTTCCTTCCACTTCACAATTATGAGCCACTTTGTGTTGGTCTATCAGATAAAAACTCAATAAAATACATTTACATTTTTGGTTGTAACATGACAAAATGTGGAATATTTTAAGGGGTATAAATATTTTTTCAAGGCACTGTAGATGGAAGATAGAGAGTTGGTTGGATGTAGGGTGGATGGGTGAATATTGGAAATATGGATGGAAGATGGAGAAATGGATGGATAATTGGATGTTGGAGATATAGATGGAAGATGGACGGATAGGTTGATGGCTGGATGTTGGAAATATAGATATAAAATGAAGGGATGGAAAGCTGGCTGGATAGATAGATATATAGATAGATAGATAGATAGATAGATAGATAGATAGATAGATAGATAGATAGATAGATAGATAGATAGATAGATAGATAGATAGATAGATAGATAGATAGATCTGTAAAAATTAAATACAATAGATGGAAGGAAGATGGATGGAAACATCAATGCTGGAGGGATACCTGGATGTATGGATTTGGGAAAGGGAGATGGATGGAATATGAATAGATTTTAGAGAGATGGGTGGAAGATGGATGTTAGAGAGATTGATGAATGGAAGATGGATGCATTAAAGGTGGATTTCTGAAAATGTTAGAGGAATGGATGATGGATGTTGGAGTCAGGGAAGAATGGATGTTGAAGTGATGAATGAAAGATGGTTGGATGTTGGTGTTATGGATGGAAGATGGATGTATGACAGGAATGTTTGGATACTGGAGACATGGATAGAAGATGGATGTAGGTTAGAAAGATGGGTGGAAGATGAAGGGATGCATGGATGGATGTTGGAGAGATGGATGGAGGATGGAGATATTGGTGGTTGGATGTTGGAGAGATGGATGGAGGATGGAGAGATGGATGGATGATGGAGAGATGTATGGAGGGATGGATGGTTGGATGTTGGAGAGATGGATGGAGAGATGGATGGATGATGGAGAGATGGATGGAGAGATGGATGGATGATGGAGAGATGTATGGTTGGATGTTGGAGAGATGGATGGAGGATGGAGAGATGGATGGATAATGGAGAGATGTAAAGAGAGATGGATGGTTGGATGTTGGAGAGATGGATGGCGAGATGGATGGATGATGGAAAGATGTATGGTTGGATGTTGGAGAGATGGATGGAGGATGGAGAGATGGATGGATGATGGAGAGATGCATGGTTGAATGTTGGAGAGATGGATAGAGGTGGTGGTGGTGGGGGGGGGGAGCGGTCCTGGAATCCAGTCAGTGACACAAAGGTGAAGCACACAGAAATCTGGTGGCAGGACATTACCAGCTCTATGGGGGAGTTCATGGGATCCATGCTGAGAAACTCCGACACAAAACGTGCGCACTCCTTCCAGTTATACAAGTCAGAGTACGGCAGGAGAGTTGGCTGTAGTGTGGTGCAGACAAACTTCTGTAGAAAGCAAAGAGACACAAGAACTGAGCTGAATTTATCCATTTGTCAGAACTCTTTGTGCTCCTGATCAAACCAGACAGTTCCTACTTCACTTTGGTAAATAAGGCTGCGTGTGTTATATAAGAACTGTGTGTATGGGCACATTTTACCAAATCTATACAGAAAAACACTGGACATCCTCCACTGGGCACCACAGTATTCCCCGTGCACCAGACACACATTTCGCCAGGTGTTGTCTCACCTCCAGTCCGCACTCATTGAGTGGACACATGAAGAGTGGTTTGCGGTCCGGGTACAGATGGGTGTACTGACGCCAGAAGTTGTTGGCCAGGCTCAGCAGAGTCTGCTCCTTCAGGGAGTTGGTGCGGTATGATGCCGGGAACGGCTTGTTATTCCAAACAGCATCCGGATCCCTGAAAATAAAACTGACATTACCAGGAGAAGGGGGGATAAAATGGGACAGTAACCATAGCAACAAGATGCTCTACTTCCTTCTCTATCCGGAAAAGGATTTCCTTCTATGATTTTAACACAAAATAACCATTACAGGTCCTCACAAAGGAAGGGCCCCTGAGTGATAATACCAATGTAAATTCTGAGGCTTCTCATTTAAATATTGGAATGTATTAGGGTAAGGTGGGGAGGGGATCATGATGGATGTGGTCAGTACTTACTGTGAACTGTCCCCATTGGTGACCTCAATGTGTGACAGGTCCTCTTGTATATCCCGCAGGTCCTCCTCAGTCAGAATATCGTCCTCAGTGTGGGGAATCTGTCCCTCTCCTGGACCATCCTCCAGAACCTCCATATTACCTGAAATATCCCAGACAAACACAGCTCACCCCACTATATACAGTATGTGCCCCCTCCCCCATTATATACAGTATGTGCCCCCTCCCCCATTATATACAGTATGACCTCCCTATTATATACAGAGTGACCCCCACCCCACATTCTATTTTCCACAGATCCTCTTCAGTCAGAATATTGTCCTCATTGTGGGGAGGGGAGTCTGTCCCTCTCCTGGATGAACTCCATATTACCTGAAATATCACAGACAAACATGGCTCACCCCACTATATACAGTATGAACCCCCCCCCATTATATACAGTACGAACCTCCCCCATTATATACAGTATGAACCCCCCATTATATACAGTATGAACCCCCCATTATATATAGTATGAACCCCCCATTATATACAACACAAACCTCCCCCATTATATACAGTATGACCCCCCCATTATATACAGTATGAACCCCCCCATTATATACAGCACAACCCCCCCCCCATTATATACAGTATGAACCCCCCCACCATTATATACAGTATGAACCCCCCATTATATACAGTATGAACCCCCCCATTATATACAGTATGAACCCCCCCCCATTATATACAGTATGAACCTCCCCCATTATATACAGTATGAACCCCCCCATTATATACAGTATGAACCCCCCCCCATTATATACAGTATGAACCTCCCCCATTATATACAGTATGAACCCCCCATTATATATAGTATGAACCCCCCATTATATACAACACAAACCTCCCCCATTATATACAGTATGACCCCCCCATTATATACAGTATGAACCCCCCCATTATATACAGCACAACCCCCCCCCCCCATTATATACAGTATGAACCCCCCCACCATTATATACAGTATGAACCCCCCATTATATACAGTATGAACCCCCCCATTATATACAGTATGAACCCCCCCCCATTATATACAGTATGAACCTCCCCCATTATATACAGTATGAACCCCCCCCCCCCATTATATACAGTATGAACCCCCCCATTATATACAGTATGAACCCCCCCCCCCCATTATATACAGTATGAACCTCCCCCATTATATACAGCACGAACCTCCCTCATTATATACAGTATGAACCCCCCCATTATATACAACACAAACCTCCCCCATTATATACAACACAAACCTCCCCCATTATATACAGTATGACCCCCCCCCATTATATACAGTATGAACCCCCCATTATATACAGTATGAACCCCCCATTATATACAGTATGACCCCCCCATTATATACAGTATGAACCCCCCCATTATATACAGCACAACCCCCCCCCTATTATATACAGTATGAACCCCCCCACCATTATATACAGTATGAACCCCCCATTATATACAGTATGAACCCCCCCATTATATACAGTATGAACCCCCCCCCCCATTATATACAGTATGAACCTCCCCCATTATATACAGTATGAACCCCCCATTATATACAGCACAAACCTCCCCCATTATATACAGTATGAACCCCCCCATTATATACAGTATGAACCTCCCATTATATACAGTATGAACCCCCCATTATATACAGCACGAACCCCCCCATTATATACAGTATGAACCCCCCCATTATATACAGTATGAACCTCCCCCATTATATACAGTATGAACCTCCCCCATTATATACAGTATGAACCCCCCCATTATATACAGTATGAACCCCCCATTATATACAACACAAACCTCCCCCATTATATACAGTATGACCCCCCCATTATATACAGTATGAACCCCCCATTATATACAGCACAAACCCCCCCCATTATATACAGTATGAACCCCCCACCATTATATACAGTATGAACCCCCCCATTATATACAGTATGAACCTCCCATTATATACAGTATGAACCCCCCATTATATACAGCACGAACCCCCCCATTATATACAGTATGAACCCCCCCCATTATATACAGTATGAACCTCCCCCATTATATACAGTATGAACCTCCCCCATTATATACAGTATGAACCCCCCCATTATATACAGTATGAACCCCCCATTATATACAACACAAACCTCCCCCATTATATACAGTATGACCCCCCCATTATATACAGTATGAACCCCCCATTATATACAGCACAAACCCTCCCCATTATATACAGTATGAACCCCCCCACCATTATATACAGTATGAACCCCCCCCATTATATACAGCACAAACCCCCCCCATCATATACAGTATGAACCCCCCACCATTATATACAGTATGAACCCCCCCATTATATACAGTATGAACCCCCCCCCCCCATTATATACAGCACGAACCTCCCCCATTATATACAGTATGAACCCCCCCCATTATATACAGTATGAACCCCCCCACCATTATATACAGTATGAACCCCCCCCATTATATACAGCACAAACCCCCCCCATTATATACAGTATGAACCCCCCACCATTATATACAGTATGAACCCCCCCATTATATACAGTATGAACCCCCCCATTATATACAGTACGAACCTCCCCCATTATATACAGTATGAACCTCCCATTATATACAGTATGAACCCCCCCATTATATACAGCATGAACCTCCCCCATTATATACAGTATGAACCCCCCATTATATACAGTATCAACCTCCCCCCATTATAGACATTATGACCCCCAACCTCTAATATATACAGAGTGCCCCCCCCCCCCCACATTATATTTCTCACAGATCCTTCTCACTCAGAATATTGTCTTCAGTGTCAAGAGTCCGTCCCTCTCCTGGATGAACCTCCAGAACCTCCATGTTACCTGAAAAATCCCAGACAAACATGGCTCACCCCACCGTTTGCATTGTTACCCCCCCCTATATATACAGTATGACTCCTCCCCATTATATACAGCATTAACACATCCGCATTATATACATTATGACCCCACCACACTTACATAGAGTATGACCCCCCATTATATACAGTATGACCACCCCAGTGATGATCTGTATTCTATAGAGGGGACACAGAGGACAGGAAGTGATGATCTGTATTCTATAGAGGGGACACAGAGGACAGGAAGTGATGATCTGTATTCTATAGAGGGGACACCGAGGACAGAAAGTGATGATCTGTATTCTATAAAGGTGACACCGAGGACAGGAAGTGCGATCTGTATTCTATAGAGGGGACACCGAGGACAGGAAGTGATGATCTGTATTCTATAGAGGGGACACCGAGGACAGAAAGTGATGATCTGTATTCTATAAAGGTGACACCGAGGACAGGAAGTGCGATCTGTATTCTATAGAGGGGACACCGAGGACAGGAAGTGATGATCTGTATTCTATAAAGGTGACACAGAGGACAGGAAGTGCGATCTATATTCTATAAAGGTGACAACGAGGACAGGAAGTGCGATCTGTATTCTATAGAGGGGACACCGAGGACAGGAAGTGATGATCTGTATTCTATAAAGGTGACACTGAGGACAGGAAGTGCGATCTGTATTCTATAAAGGTGACAACGAGGACAGGAAGTGCGATCTGTATTCTATAGAGGGGACACAGAGGACAGGAAGTGATGATCTGTATTCTATAAAGGTGACACCGAGGACAGGAAGTGCGATCTGTATTCTATAAAGGTGACAACGAGGACAGGAAGTGCGATCTGTATTCTATAGAGGGGACACAGAGGACAGAAAGTGATGATCTGTATTCTATAGAGGGGACACAGAGGACAGGAAGTGATGATCTGTATTCTATAAAGGTGACACCGAGGACAGGAAGTGCGATCTGTATTCTATAAAGGTGACACCGAGGACAGGAAGTGCGATCTGTATTCTATAAAGGTGACACAGAGGACAGGAAGTGCAATCTGTATTCTATAGAGGGGACACCGAGGACAGGAAGTGTGATCTGTATTCTATAGAGGGGACACAGAGGACAGGAAGTGCAATCTGTATTCTATAGAGGGGACACCGAGGACAGGAAGTGTGATCTGTATTCTATAGAGGGGACACCAAGGACAGGAAGTGTGATCTGTATTCTATAGAGGGGACACCGAGGACAGGAAGTGCGATCTGTATTCTATAGAGGGGACACCGAGGACAGGAAGTGTAATCTGTATTCTATAGAGGGGACACAGAGGACAGGAAGTGTGATCTGTATTCTATAGAGGGGACACCGAGGACAGGAAGTGCGATCTGTATTCTATAGAGGGGACACCGAGGACAGGAAGTGTGATCTGTATTCTATAAAGTTGACACAGAGGACAGGAAGTGTGATCTGTATTCTATAGAGGGGACACCGAGGACAGGAAGTGTAATCTGTATTCTATAGAGGGGACACAGAGGACAGGAAGTGTGATCTGTATTCTATAGAGGGGACACCAAGGACAGCAAGTGATGATCTGTATCTAGAGGTGACACAGATGGGGAAGGGGGTGGGGAAGGAAGGGGTGTATACAGCAATGTTTTTCAACTCCAGTCCTCAAGTACCCCAACTGGATGACTTGTCCTGGTATTGGGTATATGCGTCTCTCATCTCAGAATATACTACACTACGGTATATGTGTCCTCTCATCTCAGAATATACTACACTACGGTATATGTGTCCTCTCATCTGAGAATATACTACATTACAGCAATGCTCCTCAACTCCAGTCCTCAAGTACCCCCAACAGGTCATGTTTTCAGGATTTCCCTCAGACAAAACGGCTGTGGTAATTACTAAGGCAGTGAAACTGATCAAATCACCTGTGCAAAATAATGGAAATCCTGAAAACATGACCTGTTGGGGGTACCTGAGGACTGGAGATGAGAAACATTGGTATAAAGAAGGATTCATACAGATATTTCTATTATACAGTACCTGAGTCTCTGCAGGGTGAGATGTGTATTCTGGTTGCCGTGGTAACAATACCGGAAACAGGAAGTGCTGGCCGCATGGGATGCTGGGAGATGTAGTCTGAGACTCTCAAAAGGGAATCTTCACCCAACATTACCCCTATCATTACACCCAAACACCCCGGAGGGGGGTGGGGAGAGGAGCATGATGATTGACAGCTGACAGCCATTAATTCAGAGGGGGGAGGAGGGGGAGGGGAGTTCTGTGATCGGCTGTAGGAAGGTAAACATGTGTATGGAGGCAACAGATCTGGTATATACCTCACATATATACTATATACTGACAGGGACTGGATTACTTAGAGCCCCCTTCTACATACAGGTCTATAGTATTTTGTCCCCCATCTCCCCCTCTTTCTTTTATCCCCCCCCCCATTTGTCTCTCTATCACACCCCAACCCCCCCAATCTGTCTCTCTTATCACCCCCATCTGTTCCTCTATTATACCCCCAACCCCCCCATCTGTCTCTCTATCACACCCCAACCCCTCCATCTATTCCTCTACTAGACCCCCAATCCCCCCACCTGCTTTATTATACCCCCATCTGTCTCTCTGTTATACCCCAATCCCCCCATCTGTATCTCTATTATACTACAATCCCCCCCATCTGTCTATCACCCCCCCCCCCCATCTGTTCCTCTACTAGACCCCCAATCCCCCACCCGCTCTATTATACCCCAATCCCCCCCCCCCATCTGTTCCTCTATTATACCCCAATTCCCCCCCCCCCCCCCCCATCTGTTCCTCCTATTATACCCAAATCCCCCCATCTGTTCCTCCTATTATACCCCAATCCCCCCCATCTGTTCCTCTATTATACCCCAATCCCCCCCATCTGTTCCTCTATTATACCCCAATCCCCCCATCTGTTCCTCTATTATACCCCAATCCCCCCCCCATCTGTTCCTCTATTATACCCCAATCCCCCCCCCATCTGTTCCTCTATTATACCCCAATCCCCCCCATCTGTTCCTCTATTATACCCCAATCCCCCCCCCATCTGTTCCTCTATTATACCCCAATCCCCCCCCATCTGTTCCTCTATTATACCCCAATCCCCCCCATCTGTTCCTCTATTATACCCCAATCCCCCCCATCTGTTCCTCTATTATACCCCAATCCCCCCCCCATCTGTTCCTCTATTATACCCCAATCCCCCCCCCATCTGTTCCTCTATTATACCCCAATCCCCCCCCCCCCATCTGTTCCTCTATTATACCCCAATCCCCCCCCCATCTGTTCCTCTATTATACCCCAATCCCCCCCCCCATCTGTTCCTCTATTATACCCCAATCCCCCCCCCATCTGTTCCTCTATTATACCCCAATCCCCCCCCATCTGTTCCTCTATTATACCCCAATCCCCCCCCATCTGTTCCTCTATTATACCCCAATCCCCCCCCATCTGTCTCTCTATCACACACCAACCCCTCCATCTATTCCTCTACTAGACCCCCAATCCCCCCACCTGCTTTATTATACCCCCATCTGTCTCTCTGTTATACCCCAATCCCCCCATCTGTATCTCTATTATACTACAATCCCCCCCATCTGTCTATCACCCCCCCCCCCATCTGTTCCTCTACTAGACCCCCAATCCCCCACCCGCTCTATTATACCCCAATCCCCCCCCCCCCCATCTGTTCCTCTATTATACCCCAATTCCCCCCCCCCCCCCCATCTGTTCCTCCTATTATACCCAAATCCCCCCATCTGTTCCTCCTATTATACCCCAATCCCCCCCATCTGTTCCTCTATTATACCCCAATCCCCCCATCTGTTCCTCTATTATACCCCAATCCCCCCCCCATCTGTTCCTCTATTATACCCCAATCCCCCCCCCATCTGTTCCTCTATTATACCCCAATCCCCCCCCCATCTGTTCCTCTATTATACCCCAATCCCCCCCCCATCTGTTCCTCTATTATACCCCAATCCCCCCCCCATCTGTTCCTCTATTATACCCCAATCCCCCCCCATCTGTTCCTCTATTATACCCCAATCCCCCCATCTGTTCCTCTATTATACCCCAATCCCCCCCCATCTGTTCCTCTATTATACCCCAATCCCCCCCCCATCTGTTCCTCTATTATACCCCAATCCCCCCCCATCTGTTCCTCTATTATACCCCAATCCCCCCCCCCATCTGTTCCTCTATTATACCCCAATCCCCCCCCCATCTGTTCCTCTATTATACCCCAATCCCCCCCCCATCTGTTCCTCTATTATACCCCAATCCCCCCCCCATCTGTTCCTCTATTATACCCCAATCCCCCCCCCATCTGTTCCTCTATTATACCCCAATCCCCCCCCCCATCTGTTCCTCTATTATACCCCAATCCCCCCCCCCATCTGTTCCTCTATTATACCCCAATCCCCCCCCATCTGTTCCTCTATTATACCCCAATCCCCCCCCATCTGTCTCTCTATCACACACCAACCCCTCCATCTATTCCTCTACTAGACCCCCAATCCCCCCACCTGCTTTATTATACCCCCATCTGTCTCTCTGTTATACCCCAATCCCCCCATCTGTATCTCTATTATACTACAATCCCCCCATCTGTCTATCACCCCCCCCCCCATCTGTTCCTCTACTAGACCCCCAATCCCCCACCCGCTCTATTATACCCCAATTCCCCCCCCCCATCTGTTCCTCTATTATACCCCAATTCCCCCCCCCCCATCTGTTCCTCCTATTATACCCAAATCCCCCCATCTGTTCCTCCTATTATACCCCAATCCCCCCATCTGTTCCTCTATTATACCCCAATCCCCCCCATCTGTTCCTCCTATTATACCCCAATCCCCCCCCATCTGTTCCTCTATTATACCCCAATCCCCCCCATCTGTTCCTCTATTATACCCCAATCCCCCCCCATCTGTTCCTCTATTATACCCCAATCCCCCCCCATCTGTTCCTCTATTATACCCCAATCCCCCCCATCTGTTCCTCTATTATACCCCAATCCCCCCCCATCTGTTCCTCTATTATACCCCAATCCCCCCCCCATCTGTTCCTCTATTATACCCCAATCCCCCCCCCATCTGTTCCTCTATTATACCCCAATCCCCCCCCCATCTGTTCCTCTATTATACCCCAATCCCCCCCCATCTGTTCCTCTATTATACCCCAATCCCCCCCCATCTGTTCCTCTATTATACCCCAATCCCCCCCCCATCTGTTCCTCTATTATACCCCAATCCCCCCCCCCATCTGTTCCTCTATTATACCCCAATCCCCCCCCCCATCTGTTCCTCTATTATACCCCAATCCCCCCCCCCATCTGTTCCTCTATTATATCCCAATCCCCCCCCCCATCTCCCATCTGTTCCTCTATTATACCCCAATCCCCCCCCATCTGTTCCTCTATTATACCCCAATCCCCCCCATCTGTTCCTCTATTATACCCCAATCCCCCCCATCTGTTCCTCTATTATACCCCAATCCCCCCCCATCTGTTCCTCTATTATACCCCAATCCCCCCCCATCTGTCTCTCTATCACACACCAACCCTCCATCTATTCCTCTACTAGACCCCCAATCCCCCCACCTGCTTTATTATACCCCCATCTGTCTCTCTGTTATACCCCAATCCCCCCATCTGTATCTCTATTATACTACAATCCCCTCATCTGTCTATCACCCCCCCATCTGTTCCTCTACTAGACCCCCAATCCCCCACCCGCTCTATTATACCCCAATTCCCCCCCCCCATCTGTTCCTCCTATTATACCCAAATCCCCCCATCTGTTCCTCCTAATATACCCCAATCCCCCCATCTGTTCCTCTAATATACCCCAATCCCCCCATCTGTTCCTCCTATTATACCCCAATCCCCCCCATCTGTTCCTCTATTATACCCCAATCCCCCCCATCTGTTCCTCTATTATACCCCAATCCCCCCCCATCTGTTCCTCTATTATACCCCAATCCCCCCCATCTGTTCCTTCTTTTTATACCCCAATCCCCCCCCATCTGTTCCTCTATTATACCCCAATCCCCCCCCATCTGTTCCTCTATTATACCCCAATCCCCCCCCATCTGTTCCTCTATTATACCCCAATCCCCCCCCATCTGTTCCTCTATTATACCCCAACCCCCCCCCCATCTGTTCCTCTATTATACCCCAATCCCCCCCCATCTGTTCCTCTATTATACCCCAATCCCCCCCATCTGTTCCTCTATTATACCCCAATCCCCCCCCCATCTGTTCCTCTATTATACCCCAATCCCCCCCCCATCTTTTCCTCTATTATACCCCAATCCCCCCCCCCATCTGTTCCTCTATTATACCCCAATCCCCCCCCCCATCTGTTCCTCTATTATACCCCAATCCCCCCCCCCATCTGTTCCTCTATTATACCCCAATCCCCCCCCCCATCTGTTCCTCTATTATACCCCAATCCCCCCCCCCATCTGTTCCTCTATTATACCCCAATCCCCCCCCCCATCTGTTCCTCTATTATACCCCAATCCCCCCCCCCATCTGTTCCTCTATTATACCCCAATCCCCCCCCCCATCTGTTCCTCTATTATACCCCAATCCCCCCCCCATCTGTTCCTCTATTATACCCCAAATCCCCCCCATCTGTTCCTCTATTATACCCCAAACCCCCCCCCCCAATCTTTTCCTCTATTTTACACATCAACCCCGCCCCCCCATATGATCCTCTATTATGTCCCCCTATTATACCCCAATCCCCCCCCCCCCCCCACACTGTTCCTTTTATTATACCCCAATCCCCCCATCTGTCCCTCTATTATACCCCAATCACCCCCCCCCCCCTCCATCTGTCCCTCTCTTACAGTGCCTTGAAAAAGTATTCATACCCCTTGAAACTTTCCACATTTTGTCATGTTACAACCAAAAACAACCTATTATACTCCCAATTCCCCCTCCCCATCTGTTCCTGCCACCACCATGTTTCCCCGGTGGGATGGCGTGTTCAGGGTGATGTACAGTGTTAGTTTTCCACCACACATAGCGTTTTGCTTTTAGATCAGAAAGTTCTATTTTGGTCTCATCTGACCAGAGAACATTCTTCCACATGTTTTCTGTGTCCTCCACATGGCTCTCCGCAAACGGGACTTCTTATGTGTTTCTTTTATCTTCTCTTTCTTTCATCTTGCCACTCTTCCATAAGGCTGTGTTCACATTATTGCAAATTGGATGTGGGTTTTCTGCATCCAATTCATAATAGCAGGAGATTTTGACCGGTTCACATATCTCCACTGCTGCTCTGTTGCGAATTTGCACAGGGATCCTGTGCGTCTTTTGGTCCGTTTTCAGGTTCGAATTCAGGCTGAAATCGGACCTGAAACGGTGAATGGGGACGCACCAGACCCCTGCTGTGAGCCACATGTGAACCCAGCCTAAAGGCCAGATTTGTGGAGAACACAACTAATAGTTGTCCTGTGGACAGATTCTCCCACCTGAGCTGTGGATCTCTGCAGCTCCTCCAGAGTTACCATGGACCTCTTGGCTGCTTCTCTGATGAATGTTCTCCTTGCCCGGCCGGTCAGTTTAGGTGGACGGCCATGTCTTGGTAGGTTTTGCAGTTGTGCCATACTCTTTCCATTTTCAGATGATGGCTTGAATAGTGCTCTCTGTTCAAAGCTTAGTGCTTTAAACCTCTACAACTTTATTCCTAAACTATCTGGTGTGTTCCTTGGCCTTCATGATGCTGTTTGTTCACTAAAGTTCTCTAACAAACCTCAGAGGGCTTCACAGAACAGCTGTATTTATACTGAGATTAAATTGCACACAGGTGGACTCTATTTACAAATTGGGTAACTTCTGAAGGCAATTGGCTCCACTAGATTTTCGTTAGGGCATCAGAGTAAAGGGAGCTGGATACAAGTGCACGCCACACTTTTTAACCATTTGCCAACCAGCCGCATGACTCGGCTGCGAGAATCGCCATCATGTTACATCGCTTCTATTTGTGGCCTCTAGGGGCGCGTGTGCCCACTGATCGCCCCCTGAACCGATGCGAGTGCCCGGCGGTCACGATGACCGCCCGGCTCCCGCGACCGCTTGTGACACGGTGAGAACCGGGATCTCTGTGTGTAAACGCAGAGATCCCGGTTCTCTGAGGGGAGAAGAGACAGATCGTGTGTTCATACAAAGTATGAACACCGATCTATCTCTTCCCCTAGCAAGTCCCATTTCCCCCCCCCTTTCAGTTAGAACACTTAGCAGGGAACACAGTTAACCCCTTGATCGCCCCCTAGTGTTAACCCCTTCACTGCCAGTGACCTTTTTACAGTAATCAATGCAAAAAAAAAAAGACGTCAATTTTGTTTTGGTACAACGTCGCACGACCGCAATTGTCAGTTAAAGCAACGCAGTGCCGAATCACAAAAAATAGCCTGGTCATTCAGCGCAGCCAAATCTTCCGGGGCTGAAGCGGTTAAAAATGTATCTGTAAAAAATTTGGAAAACCATTTATCATTTTCCTTCCACTTTGCAATTATGTGCCACTTTGTGGTGGTCTGTCACATCAAATCCCAATAAAATACATTTTTATGTTTTTCTGGTTGTAACATGACAAAATGTGGAACATTTTCAAGGGGTATGAATACTTTTTCAAGGCACTGTATACACCAATCTCCCCCTCTGTCCTCTATTTCACCCCATCTGTGTCTCCATTATACCCCAATTCTCCCTCTCCTCTATCTATTATACCCCAAATCCTCCCCTCTGTCACCATTATTCCCCACCCCCTATTGCCCCCTCTATTCTATCCCAATTCCTCCCCCCTCTGTCCCTCTTCTACCTAATTCTCCCATTTGTCCCTCTATTATACCCAACTCCCCTCTGTCCTTTTATATCCCAATCCCCCCCCCCCCCCCCCACCCAATCTGTCTCTCTATTATACCCCAGTCTCTTCCTCTCTTATACCCTTATCCTTAACCCCCCCCCCACCCAATCTGTCTCTCTTATACCCCAATCTCTTCCTCTCTCATACCCTTATCCTTAACCCCCCCCACCCAATCTGTCTCTCTATTATACCCCAATCTCTTCCTCTCTCATACCCTTATCCTTAACCCCCCCCCCCATCTGTCCCTCTATTATACCCCGATCTCCACCATCTTGTCCTTCTATTATAGCCCAACCCCCCCCTTCTGTTTCTCTATTATACCCCAATCCTCCCCTCTGTGGATCTTCTTTCATACCCCAATCCCCCCTCTGTCTCTCTATTATATACCCCTCCCCCCTCTTATACCCCAATTCTCCATCTCCTTTGTCCCTCTTATACCCTTATCCTTAACCCCCCCCCACTGTCCCTCTATTATACCCCGATCTCCGCCATCCTGTCTTTCTTTTTATAGCCCAACCCCCCCCTTCTGTTTCACTATTATACCCCAATCCTCCCCTGTGTGGATCTTTTATACCCCAATCCCCCCTCGGGGGGGGGGGGGGTGTATAATAGAGAGACAGAGGGGGGATTGGGGTATAAAAGAAGATCCATAGAGGGGAGGATTGAGGTATAATAGGGAAACAGAAGGGGGGTATTGGGCTATAATAGAAAGACAGGATGGCGGAGATCGGGGTATAATAGAGGGACAGATGGAGGGGGTTAAGAATAAGGGTATAAGAGGGACAAAGGAGATGGAGAATTGGGGTATAAGAGGGGGGAGGGGTATTGTGATATAATAGAGGGACAGATTGAGGGGGGGTGTATAATAGAGAGACAATCTGTCCCCCTATTATATCCCATTCCCCCTCCCCCCTCTTATACCCCAATCCTCCATCTCCTTTGTCCCTCGTGTACCCCAATCCCCCCCCCCCTCCCTCGATAATACACTCCCCCCTCTGTCCCTCTAATATACGCCAATTCCCCCCTCTTTATTGAAAGAGGAGATGGTGAAGGTGGTGCGGCAGTAGGTTGGTATGAGGGGTATTTCCAGGGTCAGGGAAATGCATAACCGCCATTTCTTGTCTCTTCCTCCTGCAGATGGTGATGTCTGGCTTCGCAGGGTGTCTCGTGTTATTCGGGGTGACATTGACTCTGGTGTCCCCGGTCATACCAGATACGGTTCCTGGTAAGGATGGAATATGTTCTAAGCCCCAAGAACTAGAAGATGGCAATGTGTATGCAGTTCAGGTCCATCCAGCATTGTAGGGATTTTTCCAGCCTGGTAATGTGAATGTATTTGGAGCAGACACAGATGGGAAGGACAGCACAAAGTCCAGAGAAAGCTCGCACCGTTTTATTTTGTTGAGTTGCAGGTAGAACAGATAACAAATTGAAGAACAATCGGCAATCTCTAGCACTAGTAATGGGCCTGTAGCAACTGTGGCAGAACACTTTAAGTGACTGCTTCTAGGACCGGATCTGAACGAACACAGAGGACACAATTCACGAAGCCATGTGTTACTGCATCCGGTAAAATAAAGCACAACATTCCGGGAATAAAAACTGCAATTCATAAGGAAACTCTTCTTAAAAACTTACGTGCGTTATCTTTCTGAAGTATGCCGTAAATAACTTAGCGCATGGTTTCATACATTATCGCAGGACAGGAAATTCCCACTACAGTGCCTAGAAAAAGTATTCACACCCCTTGAAATTTTCTACATTTTGTCATGTTACAACCAAAAACAAAATGTATTTTTTATTGGGATTTTGTGATAGACCAACACAAAGTGGCACATAATTGTGAAGTGGAAGGAAAATGATAAATGGTTTTCCAAATTTTTATTTTTACAAATATGTGAAAAGTGTGGTGTGCATTTGTATGGTGCCCCCCCGAGTCAATACTTTGTAGAACCACCTTTCTCTACCAGCTTTGCACATCTAGAGTGACATTTTTGCCCATTCTTCTTTGCAAAATGGCTCAAGCTCTGTCCGGTTGAATGGAGAGTGTCTGTGAACAGCAATTTTCAAGTCTTTTTACAGATTCTGAGTTGGATTTAGGTCTGGACTTTGACTGGGCCATTCTAAAAACATGACCAGGGCCGCCATCAGGGGGTACAGTCGGTACAACTGTAAGGGGCCCCGGGGCCAGAAGAAGGCAGGCTGGGTGAAGGGGATCCGTGGGGTGCAGTATAGAAACGATCACCATTTCTGCAGTTCTTGTGTCATTGATTTTAGACATCAAGCTCTTTACTGCCACCTCTGGCTACTATGTGCATGTGCACCCCTCGTGTGACAGTGATCTGCCTGTACTATGCTTCTCAGCAACATGTCAGTTTTGTAGACACAAGCTGGGACCAGGTAAGAAGTTACAAGTAGGGGCTGTGAAGGAATGGGAGGGGGGCTGTTTGTGTAGGGGGGCAGGCAGAGGCGTGTGTGTGTGTGTGTGTGTGTGTGTGTACAGATTTGTGTATGTGGGGCTGGTGTGTGTGTATGGGAGGCTGATCTCTATCTCTCTACTACACATACAGGGGTGGGTGACATGTATACAGGATTGAGGGGGGCTACTAAGTGCGTACAGGTGAGGCGGCCGGTGTCTGGGTTCAGTAGGATGGCCCATAGGGGCCCAAAAATTTCTGATGGATGCCTTGCACATGACTATGCTTTGATCGAAACCATTCCATTGTAGCTCTGGCTGTATGTTTAGGGTTGTTGTCCTGCTGGAATGTGAACCCCCCCACCCCACCTCAGTCTCAAGTCTTTTACAGACTCTTAACAGATTTTCTTCTAAGATTGCCCTGTATTTGGCTCCATCCATCTTCACATCAACCCTGACCAGCTTCCATGTCCCTGCTGAAGAAAAGCATCCCCACACTGCCACCACCATGTTTCACAGTTGGGATGGTGTGTTCAGGGTGATGTGCAGTGTTAGTTTTCCACCACACATAGCGTTTTGCTTTTAGGCCAAAAAGTTCAATTTTGGTCTCGTCTGACCAGAGCACCTTCTTCCACATGTTTGCTGTGTCCCCCACATGGCTTCTCGCAAACTGCAAATGGGACTTCTTATAGCTTTAACAATGTCTTTCTTCTTGTCACTCTTCCATAAAAGTCAGTGGAGTGCAGGACTAATAGTTGTCCTGTGGACAGATTCTCCCACCTGAGCTGTGGATCTCTGCAGCTCCTCCAGAGTTACCATGGACCTCTTGGCGGCTTCTCTGATGAATGTTCTCCTTGCCCGGCCTGTCAGTTTAGGTGGACGGCCATGTCTTGGTAGGTTTGCAGTTGTGCCATACTCTTTCCATTTTCGGATGATGGATTGAACAGTGCTCACTGAGATGTTCCAAGATTGAGATAACTTTTTTTTTTTTTTTTAATATAACCCAACCCTGCTCTAAACATTTCCACAACTTTATCCTTAACCTGTCTGGTGTGTTCCTTGGCCTTCACAAACAGCTGTATTTATACTGAGATTAATTTGCACACAGGTGGACTCTATTTACTAATTAGGTGACTTCTGAAGGCAATTGGTTCCACTAGATTTTCGTTCGGGGTATCGGAGTAAAGGGGGCTGAATACAAATGCACCGCCACACTTTTCACATTTATTTGTAAAAAAAAAATGTTGAAAACCATTCATCATTTTCCTTCCACTTTACAATTATGTGCCACTTTGTGTTGGTCTATCTGACCATTGCCATAGTTATTGCAAGGTTTGACCAGTACTGAATAACTGCATGCATGCATTGCTTTCCTTTTGTGAATTGACTTTAATGCCTTTTCTATGCGGTATTTAACAAGCGTTTTTGGTGTTTGCACTAAATACCGCATATGAGCAATAGTGAATTTACATCTTCATTATCGTATGTGTAGCAAGGTCCCAGGCCTCTTTTGGTCTGAGAACCTGCAGGGCCAGAGATAGCTAACATCCTTCTGTATGTAATGGGTTGTGAGGTATGGTGGGTGCAAGGTGATTAAAGTCATTGGGTGCCAAACACTTCTTGAATGCAAAAGAGATTTTACTTCTCCTAAACTTTTGGGGGGAGAGAGAGTTAGGGCCAGGACACCCTTAAGTACTTGCAAGTTCAATTGGCAGACTCCGAGACTTCAACAGGAGGACAGCCATGCAGGGTAAGGCATCCAGCAAGACACCACACCTGCATGTGTAGGAATGCTGTCTCCTATGGCAACAGTCTTTAACAGTTCCTAACACAAAGCTTAACGGTTCCTTTTTAACTTCCACTACAATCACTCCTTGTAGTTCTTCAATCCACTGAGCTCCCGGTCTATCGCTAGACCCGCTGATTCAACTGCCACTGAATCCCTTGAGCTCTTCCAGTCTTCACGGTGGTATCTTCCTCAAGCGTCGCAAAGTGGCGGCCCGTGCATTGTGGGCGCCCCCCGCCCTGACACCTCCGATGCCCTCCCTATTCATGTGCCTGGCCCCTTTCAGGATGCCAGACACATAAAATACTATGGCGAGGATAGAAGCGGGGGGGGGGTGTATTTTGAAGCACATGATTAGAGCCAAAGGCTCTAATAGGTTTCAAAATAGGGTGGGCTCAGGGGGCAGAGCACTGCGTCCTGATCCTACCCTGTTGTGTGGCATAGCGAATGAATTTTTGCTATTTTCACACAAGTTCCAACCCGCAAATTAGCAGGTTGCAGCATCACCTGTCTCCCGATTGGCCAAAGCATTAGGCGATCCTATTGGATGCCTAACGCTTTGGCAGAAAAGGAGACAAGTGGACACAGGAGCCGCAGCTGCCGCTTCCCGCCGAGGAAGAGATGAGAGCCGCCGCATCCCGCCAAGGAAAAGAGCCCCGTCGCTCCAGGAGAGGAGCGGTAAGTGCCACGGGGGGGGGGTTTAGTGAAGTGACAGCCGGCTGCGTTTGATGGGCACGAGTGGCTGTGTATGATGGGCCCTGGCTTGACACAGAAGGCTGCTCTGCTGGCTCCCCGGTTGGTGAGAATGCTGCTCCGGTACTTACTGGCCTCAATGTTGGGAGGAGGGAGGTGGCGTGCTGCCTGGTGTTACTATGAGGAGGAGGCTGCATGCCTTTTAGCTCTCAGGTTTGAGGATATATGTATGACCCAGGTTATGTATGTATGATCTCTCCCAATCAGACCGGGGTGATCCCAGCGTGCGGATCTTCTATCTGGATCCATGGCCAGCGAAGCCCAGTGTGCCAAGCGATCTGGATGGAGTCTGCCCCCCCCACATGTGTGAGAACAGAGGAACCTGTGTGATGGTGGAAGGAAATTATAGATGTCTGTGTACACCGGGATTCATCGGACCCAAGTGCCAAGGTGAGGGCAACTAGGAAATGTTATGGCGGTTCTTCTGCTTAAAGACTTATTTAACCCAGAACCAAAAATTTAATATATTGCAACTTATAATCCTTGAATGTGGTGTCTGCACTGTTTTTCGGTGTGGTGTGTGTTTTTTTTTTTTTTTTTTCTTTCTTTGGTCCTTTCACACAGGTGATCTGCCTGACAGACTGCGTTTTGCTCAGCAGGGATCGCCTCGCTGAGCAGGTGGATGACAGGTCAGTCTCCGCTCACTGAGCTGAGATGGACCTGTCGCTCTCCTCTATGGGAAAATCAGATGAAAATGGACCGCCTGTCCGTGTGTTTGGGGTTTTTTTTTTTTTATTATTATTTATTTATTTATTTTTATTTTTTTCATCCGATCTGTTAGACGGATGGAAAATAGGGTTTCCATCTGTCTGGATTTCACGGGCAGGATCGGCTCCAACAGCAGTGGGTGTCAGCGGGCATGTCACCACTGATACCCGCTGCCTCATAGGGATGAATAGAGGCTCCAATCAGGTCTGACAGGTGGACCTGATGGGAATGCCTGTGTGAAAGGGGCCTTAGGCGTTTCCTGTTTTCACCTGGTGATCTGCCCAGTAACACGCCTATATTAGTGCCCCTATTCTGGATGAAGGGGCACAGCAGCATTGCCAGTCTAGGGGGAGTGTATTGTTGGATATACTAGCAGATTTAAATACACTAACAGATTGAAGCCAAACTCCAGCTCACGCTTTATGATCTGTTACAGCAAACCATTTTTTTTTCCTTTTTTGGGAGAAAGGTTTTACATCAACAAAAGCTGATCATTGTAAGCATCCCTGTCAGCGTTGAATGGTTTGTCTTATCCCTGTAAATTGATACATCTGGAAGAGAGCTTGTTCTTAAAAGACTTTTTGGCTGGATCACCAGATGAAAATAGAAGAAAGAGAGCCTAAAAAAGAAAACTAATGCATCCATTACATCAAAGAATTGGTAAGCTGCAAGACAATAAAATTTTGCTTTTAGGTTTAATACTGCTTTCAAAATGCTGTTTCAGCTTTGGGTGGATGTTTTTGGAATTGGTGAATTGATCGCTCCCCAGCTAGAGTACCAACTTTGCATCACTGAACTTTGAAGTCCCACTCCTCCTGCTGCTTTCTTTATAATATAAAATTCCAGGAAGGTCTACCCATTTGGGGGGGGGGGGTGAATTGCCCACCCAACCGCCCCCCCACCCTTTATTGTGGTTACAGTGGGTAGGCGGAGCTGAGAACTCGCCATACAGGGCTCACCATATAACCTCACCCTGCCACAGCTGAAATATTGTCCTAACCTACATCTGTTCTCTGCTGCTGAACTCAGGGGGGATGTACGGAGACATGTATATAGTTCTGGCACCTCCATGTGAGGGGCCAATAAAATATTGACTCTGTAGATATTCCATTACCAGAAATTGAGTGTCTTCTATGAGACTGGGGGTTATTACATGTAATTGTTTGGAGGATGGAAACGTGACCAATGTGTTTATCCGTAAAATGAGAGATGTGCTTCAGCCAAGTATCCATTCCATATACTTGGACTGCACCTCCTGCTCATTCTAGAGTAATATGAGGATAACCTACAGACCTTTACATGACATATGGGAATTGTCAGTGCTCCATACTTCCCTCTCTAATATTGGCCAGGATTGTGTTGAATGTGATGTATTGTACGGTGTGTTCACGCTATGTAGTGGTGTAGTACTTTTGTGGTGGATTGTATGGTGGGGCATAGTTTTGGTATGGAGTAGTGTGTTCATGCTATGTAGTAGCATTGTATGTTGAGTGATGATGTGGCATAGCTGTGGTGCTAGAATGTGTGGTGCAGGTTGGCATGTAGTTTGGTATGTTGAATGGTGTTCCATGTTGTGTATCATTTTAGAATTGTACAGTATAGAGTAGTACAGTTTTTACATGTGGTGTGTTCCATGCTGTGTGGTCTTCCACATTTGTTTTATTTTTTTCTCTGTCCTTAGACATGAGGTTGGAGTTGGTCTGTGACAGTCACTGTATGAGGCTTCAGATTCCGAAGGCCGTCCTCACTGATCTGAGTGTGAATGTCTCCAACCTTCATACATCCAATGAGCAGTGCACAGCGAAGGAGTCTCTTCTTTATGTCTCCATCACACTGACACACGAGAATCACACACAGTGTGGGACAGAGGTTAAGGTAGGTGGTCTGATTTGCTATTGTAGGGATATTATATTAGCACAAGGTGGTCAGACCTTCATCTGGCTACACTGGGCCTGTTTGGTCTAGCCTAAGCTGATGACTTCTTCTGTTCCTCCAGATAAGGGAACAGCTGTGACCACGTCCACTTTTTGTGGCCACTGTGTGGTCAGACTTTTTTTTTTTTTTTTTTTTTTTTTTATATCCGGCACTAATAATGTCTAGACTTAGTAGAAATTGAGGGATGTAACTGATTTCTGTACAGAGATGTCCCCATCTTGGCTGGTACTAGTACAGGACAGTTTAACTAAAATTTAAACTGGAGTCTGCCTACATGGTCTGCTGCCCTTCATCTGACCTCTAATGGCCCCTTTTTATAGTGATTAAATTGGGAAATTGGTCTTTCTCAAGTCGTCTTCCAGGACGGCACCCTGAGAGATGACTGGTCCTCCTGACAGGAAACACAATCAAGAAAGAGGTTAAAAACCCCGCCCCTCCCTGCACTCCTCAGTTTTTGATTGTGTTTCCCCACAGCGAAACAGTTTGTTTTTTTCTTATAGACCTAAGGCCGTGGGCTGGAAGTCTCCCCCTGGGAACCAGACTGCAGGTTTTTGGAAAACCTTTGGGTCTGGTAGGGTTTACCCTTCCCGGGGGGTTCGTTTCCCCTATTTTCTCAGGGGGGCAATGAAGAGCTCCCCATGAGAACTGGAGGACCCTGGGCACTGTGAGTCTCCAGAACTCCAGGGACCATTTTCCTGCTCCTCCCTCTCCTTACCTGTCGGTTTTTGGAGAGGATTTGCCAGTTCTGCCGTTTGCTGCAAGATAACAGGTGTTTGCTGAGTGTCCTGGCCGCCTCAGCGCCGGCGGCTGTGTGTGTGTCCGGCGCCATTTTGCGGTGGATCTTTCCAGAGGAAATGACGTCACGGCGGCCCGGACACTAGAGCACGATTGCCCGAGACCTCGGCAAGATGGCGGCGGCGTTCGGAGCGCCATGAGGAGCCTGAAGCAGCACAGGGACTACAGGTAGGACCCTTTGTATATAAAGGGGGGTAGTTCCGGGCGGCAGAGGCAGCAGCACAACAGGCAAGGAGCAGGCGTCCATTACTCACTGACTGCAATGGAGCAGGAGGAGTCTGCAGCTATTGTGGAGGCCACCGGGGGTGAATCTACCAGGCTGGAGGAGATAAGGGAGAGGGTGGCCCTCTAGCCTTTAACCTCATAAGGGATCTCTGTTTTATTGTTACTAGCTAAACGGGCTTCTTGTTTTTGCAGACACAGAAACCCAGAGTGTTGCCAGTAGACCGAGACCCAAAAATCCTTCCCGAACTAAGAGGTGTGGGTACTGCAATGACAAACTAGCTGCAGAGCACACCAAGCCGTTCTGTTATAAATGTATCCACAAATTGTCAGGGAAAGAGACTTCAGAAGTTATGAGGGATTTTCTCTCAGTACAATCTGAAATGCTGTCCACACTTAAAGCCTTTCAGGCTAGCCTCAATACTAGGCAGGATAGCAGAGAAGGCTCATCCTCCCAGGATAGTGCCTTTTCCAGTGTGAGACAGGTAGGCACCATTCCGCAGAAACCGCCATCTTCTCAGGATTCGGAGGAGGAGGCGGAGGAGGTGGAAGACCCCTGCCGTAGTCTCCTTGAAGAAGGGGAAGACGCAGAAGATAGCCAGGAGGAAGGGGAACACTCCAGGCCAGGCAGACATATCTTCTCAACAGATGATATGGAGGGCCTCCTAGGGGCTATTTATGCTTCTGAGGAGATCCAGGAGCCGGAGGCTCAGACTTCTGTACAAGACAGGTTGTATCAGGGGTTGTCTAAGGCTCAGTCTAAAGTGTTACCTATCCACCAGTCTCTGAAAGACATTGTTTTAAGAGAATGGAAGGAGCCAGAAAATAAACTTCAGAAGTTTAAAACCTGGAAACGCAGGTGTCCGTTTAAGGAAGAGGAGCAGGAGAAGTTTTTTTAAACTTCCCAAACTAGATGCATCTTTGGCCCAGGTGTCTAAACAATCTGACCTGTCTTTTGAAGACGCAGGTAACATCCGGGACCAAATGGACCGTAGGTCAGAGACCCTTTTACGCAGGGCCTGGGAGGCCAATGCGGCTACTTTAAGTCCGGCTTTAGCTTCAGCTTGTATAGCCAGGAATACTAACATGTGGCTGAATAAGCTGACTGATCATGTGGCGAGTTCTTCCAGGTCCAAAGATCTTTTGGATTCCTTGGAAGTAATTGGTAAGGCAGTAGCCTTTCTTGCGGATGCGGCAGTGGAGTCGGTGCGGACTTCAGCTAAGACAGCAGCGCTTCTCAATTCTGCCAGAAGAGCCATATGGGTTAAGACCTGGGATGGGGATCATACCTCTAAGACCAGGTTATGCGGTCTTCCTTTTGAAGGATCTCTCCTGTTTGGTACAGGGTTGGACCAGACCCTCTCCAGATCTACGGAGAAGGGAAAGAAGTTTCCGGTTAAACCCAAAAAGGCCAAAATTTTTTTTCGAGGCCCCCAGGTCAACAACCGGTTTAAAGACCGTAAGGAAGGAAAGAAGTGGGGTGTTGGTAAAGCCAAACAGAAGGGAGCTCTCCTTTTCTCCGGCCCTAAGGTCGCAGACAAGGATCCTAAGTGACGCCAGCACCAAGGTGGGAGGGAGGCTGGCACAATTTATCCCACAGTGGGAGCGGGTAGCCCAGAGCCCTCTGGTCCTTCAGTGGATAAGAGAGGGCTACGGGCTAGAGTTTGCTTCCAGGCCTCCTCAGACTTTTCTACTGACCTTTTTACCCAGAGAAAGGCCAAAAGCCATAGGACTCATGGAAAATATCGAGCAGTTGGCGAGTCAGAGAGTCATTTTCCCAGTTCCGGCGGATCAGCAAGGAAGGGGTTTTTATTCCCACGTCTTTGTTGTTCCAAAACCGTCTGGGAAATTCAGGTTAATCCTGAATCTAAAGAAATTAAATTCCTTCCTGCGATACAAAAGATTTCGCATGGAATCGGTCTATACGGTCAGAAAACTTCTGTTAAAAGAGGTCTTCATGGCTACCATAGACCTGAAGGATGCATATCTGCATATTCCCATTCTACCGCAGCACCAGGTATTCCTTCGCTTTGCTATCCGCACGGATCTGGGTACGCAGCACTGGCAGTTCCAGGCCCTACCATTCGGACTGGGCGCCAGTCCAAGGGTGTTTACAAAGATCCTTGCAGAGGTCATCTCCTACCTGCACCTTCAGGGGATTTCCCTGATACCATATTTAGACGATCTGTTGGTCTACAACCTTTCCAGAGAATCCCTTCTCCAGGATCTGGACAGGGTAATATCCACCTTGGAGTCCCTGGGGTGGTTGATAAGTCAGGAGAAATCCTCTGATTCCTTCCCAGACCAAACTCTACCTGGGTCTGTGGGTGGACTCGGTAAGGCAGAAACTGATCCTTCTGCAGGAGAAGATAGAAGCACTGATTGCTTCAGTGTCTTCAATCCGGCACCAGAAGGTAGTATCCAGAAGAGTGATCATGAGGATTCTTGGTCTTATGACCTCATGTATCCCAGCAGTACCTTGGGCCCAGTTCCATTCAAGACCCCTGCAAAACTTCCTTCTATCCTCATGGGATGGAAAGAAGGAATCCCTAGATGCTCTGGTGACCATCCCTCTAAGAATAAGAAATTCCTTACTTTGGTGGCTCAACCCCCAAAGGTTGGGGACAGGCCATCTTTGGTTCCAGCTTCAGCCGGTCAGAATAACGACCGATGCGAGCTCGTGTGGATGGGGGGCCCATCTAGAAGAACTGCAAGCTCAGGGTGTGTGGGACACACGACAGAGAGTTGCGTCTTCCAATTTCCGGGAATTGTTAGCGGTCAGGGAGGCTCTAATAGCCTTCGAGGACAGGATCAAGGGGAAGGAGGTTCAGATCCTCTCCGACAATTCCACGACAGTGGCCTTTCTGAACCGTCAGGGGGGCACACGGTCGCTTCCCCTAATGAGTCTGACACAGGAGATTCTAGAATGGGCGGAGCAGAGAATTCCGTCCATTTCTGCGGTACACATAAGGGGAGTTTTCAACATAAAGGCAGACTTCCTCAGTCGTCAGACAGTACAGCAGGGAGAATGGGAGCTAAACCCCGAAATTTTCACCATGGTCTGTCAACAGCTGGGTACACCGGAGATAGATCTCTTTGCCTGCAGGGAAAACAGGAGAGTCAAGAGATACTTTTCCCTCTGCAGGGAACGAGGGTCCGAGGGGGTGGATGCATTGGCTCAGGAATGGGATTTCAGTCTGGCTTATGCGTTTCCTCCCTTACCTCTGATTCCAAGAATCCTTCAAAGACTGAGACGGGCCAGGGGCAATTTGATCCTGATTGCCCCCTGGTGGTCCAAAAGGTCCTGGTTTCCCACGTTGTGGAACTGGGCGGTGGTGCCTCCGGTTCAGCTTCCAGAACGTCAGGATCTTCTGCTTCAAGGCCCTCCTTTACCATCCGAGCCCCGGTTTCTTCAGGTTGACAGCCTGGCTGTTGAAAGGGAGTGCCTGCGCAACAAGGCGTGTTCAGAGAAGGTGATTGACACCCTGTTACTGAGTAGAAAGCCGGTAACTAGACGCATTTATGCTAGGGTCTGGGGGTTTTTTTCCCGTTGGTGTGAAGCGAGAAAAGTTCCCCAGAAGGAAATACCAGTTATTTTAGACTTCCTACAAGAGGGAGTAGACCGAGGTTTAGCCACTAAAACTCTGAAGGTGCAGGTGGCGGCCCTGTCTAGTTTTCTGGATGTTAGATTAGCCCTAGATCCTTTAATTAAGAGATTCTTGTCGGCTAGAGAGAGACTTTCCCCGGTGCAAATGAAGGAATTTCCACCGTGGGATTTATCTTTAGTCTTGGAAGCCCTGACCAGGGCACCTTTTGAGCCGTTGGCTCAATCTTCAGTCAGATTGATTTCTTTTAAAACCGCCTTCCTTCTGGCTGTTACTACAGCCAGAAGGGTGGGCGATTTACATGCTCTTTCTATGAAGGAGCCTTTTTTCCGCCTGTTAGAAGACAGAATTATTCTCAGGCAGGACCCTTTGTACCTTCCCAAGGTGGCTTCACGCTTCCATAGGTCACAGGAGATTATTTTACCCTCCTTCTGTCTCAATCCACAGAACGAGAAGGAAAGGGCCTTCCATACGTTGGATGTCAGGAGATGTCTGTTGCTTTACCTAGATAAGGTTAAAGAGTTTAGGAAATCTCAACATCTGTTGGTTAGTTTTTGTGGAGTTCGAAGAGGCGAACAGGCCTCTAGAACGACCATTGCTAGATGGATTAGACAGGCTATTGCCATAGCTTATGAGCATTCAGGTCAGACGGCTCCAACTAATCTTAAAGCTCACTCTACAAGGTCTCTGGCAACCTCTTGGGCAGAAAGAGCCGGAGCATCGGTAGATCAAATCTGTAAGGCAGCAACGTGGTCAAGCCAGAACACGTTCCTGAGACATTACAGAGTGGAACTGCTGTCACCCCAGGATCTGGCCTTCGGCAGAAAGGTCCTGCAAGCGGTGGTCCCGCCCTAAGGTAGGCCTGAGCTACTTGCTCCTCTCTCAGGGTGCCGTCCTGGAAGACGACTTGAGAAAATGACCAGTTACACTTACCGGTAACAGTGTTTCTGGGAAGTCTTCCAGGACGGCAGGCCTACTTCCCACCCGGTTTGTATTTTTATATAGTGGTACATTGGAGGTGTTTTTGTTTCACTTTCATGCACTGGTGTGGGTCAATACTTTTGCACAACTGAGGAGTGCAGGGAGGGGCGGGGTTTTTAACCTCTTTCTTGATTGTGTTTCCTGTCAGGAGGACCAGTCATCTCTCAGGGTGCCGTCCTGGAAGACTTCCCAGAAACACTGTTACCGGTAAGTGTAACTGGTCATTTTCTGAGGATTTGCACACTGACTATTGTGATGTGCGGAGAAAGGTACTGGTCACCAATCGTAATCTGTTTGACTTTAGACAGATTGGATGTATCTGTGTGTTCAGGAGATGGGAACGTTGTGCATATTCATGCATTGGTGAGCTCCTCAACCTTCATAAACCTCAGTCACAGGAAGTACACATTGGCCAGAAAGCTATCTTCCAGTGGCACGTGGTTCACTTGAGTTGTATGGAACTATTTGACTATTGTTTCTGGTGGGGAAGGGGCTTCAGGCACAGTTATCAGGCTATGTTCTATCATATAGGGTAGTCGTGGTCTCAACATGTGGCAGTCTTCCACTCTGTACGCTTCACCTGAGATGTCTCTTCTTTGCCAGGTTAATGGAACTCACCTCATCTACTCCAATGAGCTCCGCACAGGATTCGCATCACAGCGGCCAGAGATACTCAGAAATTCTATTTCCCGATCTGCCGATGTTCGGATTGCCTTTTACTGTGTCTACCACTATGATCGAGTTGTGTCGCTGCCCTACCCCCTGCTCACCAGTGCCTCGTACGTATTGTCGAGGGTGGCCAGTGCTCTAAATGGGGGTCCTGGGGTCACAAAGTGTGGTGGTGAGGCTTCTAGGGTCACTGACTGGAATGGGGAGGTGTAACCATAAATATATAAATATCCTAATTTTAGTGGTATATGGACAAATGTGGTGCCATCTGAACGAAGAGTTGGCCAAGACCCTGTAGGCTTGTGGTCATAGTCAATAAACTGTTAGACAATTGGGGTCCTGACAGGCCATCTTGGTCCTTACAGACCGTCATTAGAGGTCCTTAGACCCTCGGGACCTCACAGACCATGTTACTACAATTCACCACCAGAGAGGAAGCAGTCAAGAGTTACATAGTTGGATAGTAGATGAGGTTGGGAAAAAGACACAAGTCCATCAAGTACAACCTATGTGTGTGATTATATGTCAGTATTACATTGTATATCCCTGTATGTTGTGGTCGTTCAGGTGCTTATCTAATAGTTTTTTTGAAAGGGAATTCCACATCCTTGCCACTCTTACAGTAAAGAACCCTCTACGTGGTTTAAGGTTAAACCTCCTTTTTTTTTTTTCTTCTAATTTTAATGAGTGGCCACGTGTCTTGTTAAACTCCCTTCTGCAAAAAAGTTTTATGTCTATTGTTGGGTCACCAGTACTGTATTTATAAATTGTTATCATATCCCCTCTCAAGCGTCTCTTCTCCAGAGGGAATAAGTTCAGTCCTCGCAAACTTTCCTCATAACTAATATCCTCCAGACCCTTTATTAGCTTTGTCGCTCTTCTTTGTACTCTCTCTCCATTTTCAGTACATCCTTCCAGAGGACTGGTGCCCAGAACTGGACAGCATACTCTAGGTGCAGTCGGACCAGAGTCTTGTAGAGCGGGAGAATTATCGTTTTTATCTCTGGAGTTGATCTCCTTTTTAATGAATGCCAATATTCTGTTTGCTTTGTTAGCAGCAGCTTGACATTGCATGCCATTGCTGAGCCTGTCATCTACTAGGACCCCCTGGTCCATTTCCATCCTAGATTCCCCCAGAGGTTCTCCCCCTAGTGTATAGATTGCATTCATATTTTTGCCACCCAAATGCATTACTTTACATTATTCTACATTAAACCTCATTTGCCATGTAGTTGCCCACTCCAATGCCTTACATACTGAGACTCAACACTTTCTTAGAACCATCGCTTCTGTTTTTTTGTTTAAGAAAAGAGCGAATCTGTTTCATTCTTCATAAGAATAAAATATTGGTCAAGGGGAGATGTGTTATTCCTTTTGTATAATACAAACACTGAGCTGCATATGTATGCTAAATGGCATGCCCTGGCCTTATAGAACACCCTAGGGACTTGTATGGACCCCGCTGTAGATGTAGAATTTAGAGAATCCGAAATTGAGGCGATGTGCTGGTGTTGAAAATATAACTCCAACCAAGCCTTTAGAACGAGTGGTCCAAATCTATGGTCACTTCAGGAGGTAAAACCTCTCTAGCAGAGGAGGAGTAACTTCTCCAAAGGTGAATTAGTCAAGGGGTAAGAGTCTGTCCCACATCAATACATTACAATAAATGTAATTCATCCAGGACCTGTTCTGAACATGGTGACTACTAGATTTTCAGGTGTGCTCCCACCAGCAGGATAAAACAATACTGCACAAACCGTAAAGACGTTATGCTTTGTGTCATGTCGCCTATGGGGGGGAGGATCACTTTACATTCTTTTGTACAAAAGTCGGTCTCTTAGTATGTGGATTTGGTTGCAGTATGGGGTGAAAGCTGACTTTTTTTTTTTTTTTTTTTTTCTATGGATGAGAACATTGCTTTCCAATATCTCAGCATAGATTTGTGTAGTTGTCATGTTGGTCCTCTCTCTTCCTCTCAGGCTGGTGACCTTTGTGGTAAAGGAAGGAAAATTCAATGTTAGCATGACCCTTCACCCCTCAGAAGATTTCTTGGATCCTTACGATCGCCCTCCGATCATCCCACTTACCGGTAGACTCCACGTCCAGCTGCAGATCCTTGAACATGACCCTCAAGACTTTTTCACACTGAGACTGGATGAGTGCTGGGCCACGCCGGGGCCAAATTATGCTGATGAGATAAAACACCTAATCATCTCCAGTGGGTGAGTAGTATAGAGGTGGGCCTGGTTCTGGGAGCTGTTGGTAGGAATCACATCAGGGGTAGGTGTCTGGGAGTGGACTACACTAGAGGTAGGTGGATCTGGGAGGGAAGGTAGGGGGGTCTGCGGGGGGGGAATATCACACTATTGGGTCCAGGAGGTGGGGGATCCCACTAGGGGTAGGTGGGTCAGGAAGGGATGGATCCCACCAGGGGGAGGTGGGTCGGGAAGGGATGGATCCCACCAGGGGGAGGTGGGTCGGGAAGGGATGGATCCCACTAGGGCTCTATGTGCAATAACACATTGAGCTGATTTGGTTTCTTCAGGCAATTCCCTCTGTAATAACTGATCATCATCTTTGCAGAACTGCCAACGACTCCACAGTGGCCATGTTGGATTCTGGGAACCAGTCGCTGTGCCGCTTTTCCCTGCAGATGTTCCACTTTGTGAAATTTCCAGAATTTTACCTGCACTGCAGAGTCTGGCTGCACCAGCCCAATGCCAGCCATTGCTGCAATCTGGTGAGGCTCCTTTATAAGCGTGCCAATATATTCTTCACTTAATTGTGTATTTTTAATAAAACACAAATAGAATAACTCTGTAAAACTTGATTTAGACATCTGTCTAGAGATTGTCCAGCCTTTCATCTGATTCTGGAATATTCTGCCTCTTTCCAGACTAAAACCAGCAATGGCAGACATCCCCGAGACCTGAGTGACCCATACAGGAAGGTGGTGTCCTGCGGTCCCATCAGACTCAGCCGGAGCTTGGTGTCCAGCGTTGGGAAGCCGGAATCAGGTAATATATCTAAAGACTGTCCACCAGCATTGGTGTGATGTGATTGGCAGAGGACGGCTCCTTGTGGGCAGGAAAGCTGTGTTCTGTGTGGGTGGGGCATGCTAGGAGTATTCAATGGCTTCCTCTGTCTGGTGGATATGGTACTGGGGGGGGGGGGGGGGGGGGTGCAGAGAAATGTTTTTCCTCCTATGTGTATTTTCCTCTTTCCAGGTCTAGGTCCTTTCTTCCTCCCTGCATATTCTGCAGCTGCAGCCGTCCTCCTTCTATTGGGTTTGGTCACTGTTGCCAAGATTCTGAAGAAAAGAGCAAAGTCAGGAGACCCTCCTCGATCTGTACAGTACCTCCAACTTCGTAAATAAAATACATTACAATGGATCTTTGCTTGTCTCCTTTGTATAGAGGGAGAGATCTTCCTGCCTATCCATCTTGCTCCTCACCATTGCGCCCCCCCCCATACACTGTTTTCTGAATTGTGAATTGTGGAGGGTAGCATTAAACTCCCACCCCCACCCTTCTTCCCTTTTTTTTTTTTTTTTTTTTTTTTGTGTTCCCTAATCTCCTGGCCTCCTTCTCTTCATATACTTGGGAAACAGATGGTGTTGGGAGATCGCCTATCTGCCACACAACCATCAGAGCACACCAGATTGTGAGATTTACATCTGCCTATGTGTGTCTAACCAGGTTTTGGGTGAGTCACCCTCTAGTGGAGGCTGGTGGTAAGGGACTGATTGAGTGTTTATACTAACTCTCTAGTATTACCAGGCTAAACCTGTAACCACTAATGAGCAATGCGTGTGGTTGGTGATGGCCTGTCTGATGTACTGACCAGAGGACTAAGGCGGAAGATCATTGGGTAAAGAAGGGGTATTACATAGTTGCATAGTAGGTGAGGTTGAAAAAAGACCATAAAGTCCAACCTGTGTGTGTGATTATGTCAGTATTCCGTATATTGTGGTCGTTCGGGTGATTATCTAATAGTTTTTGAAACTGTCGATTTCTCCCCCCTCTTGCTGAAACCACCGCCTATGGAAAGGAATTCCACATCCTTGCCGCTCTTCTAGTAAAGAACGCTCTATGTAGTTTAAGGGTAAACCTCTCTTCTTTTAATGAGTGGCCACGTGTCTTGTTAAACTCCCTTCCATCCCTATTGTGGGGTCACCAGTATGGTATTTGTAAATTGAAATCATCCCCTCTCAATTGTCTCTTCTCCAGAGAGAAAGTTCAGTTCCGTAACCTTTCTTCATAACTAATGTCCTCCAGACCCTTTTATTAGGTTTGTTGCCCTTCTTTGTACTCGCTCCATTTCCAGTACATCCTTCTTGAGGACTGGTGCCCAGAACTGGACAGTATACTCTAAGTGCAGTTGGACCAGAGTCTTGTAAAGTGGGAGAATTATCGCTTTATCCCTGGAGTTAATCCTTTTTTTTTTTTTTTTTTTTTTTTTTTTTATGCATGCCAATATTCTGTTTGCTTTGTTAGCAGCAGCTTGGCATTGCATGCCATTGCTGAGCCTATCGTCTACTAGGACCCCCAGGTCCTTTTCCATCCTAGGTCCCCCCCCCCATGAGGTTCTCCCCCAAGTGTATAGATTGCATTCATATTTTTGCCACCCAAATGTATTTTACATTTTTCTACATTAAACCTCATTTGCCATGTAGTTGCCCACCCCATTAATTTGTTCAAATCTTCTTGCAAGGTTTCCACATCCTGCGGAGAAGTTCTTGCCCTGCTTAGCTTGGTGTCGTCCGCAAATGCAGAGATTGAACTGTTTACCCCATCCTCCAGGATTGGTCCCAGCATAGAACCCTGGGGGACCCTACTACCCACCCCTGACCATTCCGAGTACTCCCCATTTATCACCACCCTCTGAACACGCCCTTGTAGCCAGTTTTCAATTCATGTACTCGCCCTATGGTCCATGCCAATGGACCTTATTTTGTACAGTAAACGTTTATGGAGAACTGGGTCAAATGCTTTTGCAAATTCCAGATACACCACGTCTGCAGGCCTTCCTTTATCTAGATGGCAACTCGCCTCCTCATAGAAGGTTAAAAGATTTGTTTGGCAAGAGCGATTCTTCATGAATCCATGCTGATTATTAGTGCTACCCTGTTTCCCCGAAAAAAAGACCTAGCATGATTATCGGTGATGGCTGCAATATAGGCCCTACCCCCCAAATAAGCCCTAGTTATAGTCCTTGTCTTATTTTCGGGGAAACAGTGTAGGGCTTATATTGTAGCCATCAGACAATCGCAGGGAACAGGGTAATGATACCGTTTTCATTACGAACATCTTGTATATAGTCCCTTATCATCCCCTCCAAGAGTCGACATACTATTGATGTTAGGCTAACTGGTCTGTAATTCCCAGGGATGTATTTTGGGCCCTTTTTAAATATTGGTGCTAAATTGGCTTTTCTTCAATCCGCTGGTACCATTCCAGTCACACTGTTAGTAAAAAATTAGGAACAATGGTCTGGCAATTACGTGACTGAGTTTCCGAAGTACCCTTGGGTACAAGCCATTTGGTCCCGGTGATTTATTAATGTTAAGTTTAATTAGTCTAATTCTGTCCTCCTGTTAGCCATGAGGGTGCTTCCTGTGATGTCACGAGGATAATCGCTGCAGTTTTGGTTACTGAAGCCCCCCGATTCCCCTGAGGAGAAGGAGAAATCCAATACCTTTTCCATCTCCCCATCCTTTGTAACCAGATGTCCTTCCTCATTCTTTATGGGGCCAAGATGGTCTGTCCTCCTGTTTACATACTTAAAGCGGAATTCCACACAAAAATGGAACTTATGCTTTTCTGAACCCTCCCCCCCTCCGGTGTCACATTTGGCACCTTTCAGGGGGGAGGGGGGTACAGATACCTGTCTAAGACAGGTATTTGCACCCACTTCCGGCATAGACTCCCATGGGAGTCTATGCTTCTTCCTGTCCCTCCGCGCAGTCTCCTGGGAAACACACAGCTCCCAGGAGATAGCGGGGACCAGTTACGATGCGCAGCGCGACTCGCGCATGCGCAGTAGGGAACCGGGAAGTGAAGCCGCAACGCTTCACTTCCTGATTCCCTCACCTAGGATGGCGGCGGCAGCTGCCGAGAACCGAGCGGGTTCTCGGTGTCGCCTGCCGACATCGCTGGACCCTGGGACAGGTAAGTGGCCATGTATTAAAAGTCAGCAGCTGCAGTATTTTGTAGCTGCTGGCTTTTAATATTATTATTTTTTTATTTTTTTTTAGGTTGATGTAGGTGGACCCCTGCTTTAAAGAATTTCTTGGGATTTTTTTTTTTTCTTTTTTTTTTTCTTTCATGTGTCTTCCGTGTTCTATCTTAGCCACCCTAATTGCACCCTTACATTTCTTGTTGCATTCTTTACAAAGTTTGAATGCTGATGATCCCTCAATCTTGTATTTTTGAAGGCATTCTCTTTTGCATTTTTACATTGGCATTGAGCCATCCAGGACTTTTTTTGTTCGCTCTTTTAAATTTATTACCCAATGAGATGCACTGGATAATGCCCTTATTTGTTATGCTCTTAAAGCATATCTTCTAGCAAGGTTTGTAGTTTAGGGAAGTTGGCTCTTTTGAAATTCAGTGTCTTTGTATTTTCCTTTTTTTTATATTTCCTATTTGTGTAATTTATACTGATGCCAATTGACCTGTGATCGCTGTTTCCGTAATTCCTTCTTATATCCACATCCTGTATTGTGGATGATCAGGTGATCCAGTAACGCTTTATTTCTAGTTGGTGCATCTACCATCTGACCAATGAAATTGTCCTGCAAGACATTTAGGAACTGGCAAGCCTTAGAAGAAAGCGTGTTTCCCTCCGCCTAGTCTATGTCTGGATAATTAAAATCCCCCATTATGATAACGCTTCCCATCCTTGCTGCTAATCCACATTGTGATAGGAGGTCCGCCTCCCCCTCCTCCCTCAGGTTAGGGGGCCTATAGCATACTCCCAGTATTTTCCCCTTGGCTTCTTCCTTTGGCGCTTTACCCATAAGGATTCCTCCTCCTCCCTAGCTCCCTTAGTGATATCATCGCTCACGTTCACTTGTACAATATTCTTAATATACAGGCATACCCCTCCCCCTTTTTTACCCTCTCTATCCCTGTGATTAAAGGGTATACCCTTGAATGGTTGCAAGCCAATCATGAGAGCTGTTGAACCAGGTCTCTGAAATTCCCACAAAATCCAAATCCTCCTCATACAACAGTATCTCTAGTTCACCCATCTTGTCTGCCAGGCTCCTGGCATTGGTGAACATGCCACGTAGTTTAGACTGGTCACATACTATTCTTATTCCATGTTCCGAGATTACAACTAGGACTTGTTACTATACTTAACTTGTGTTTATGTGCTTTAGTTAACCTACCACTCATGCCCCCATACTACCCTGGACTATGTTCTATCTCTACCTCTGGACCCCACAACTCCCCTGTCGCCTAGTTTAAAAACCCCTTTAACTTTTTGGCCATCTTTGCTTCCAGTACATCTGCACCCTCCTCATTTAGGTGCAGTCCGTCCCTTCTATAGTACTGGTGACCGACTGAGAAGTCTGCCCAGTCCTCCAGAAACCCAAACCCCTCCTTACTACACCAGCTCCTCAGCCACTTGTTTACTTTCCTATTCTCCCTCTGCCTTTCTGGTGTGGCTCGATGTACCGGTAGTATTCCTGAGAATTCTACCTTGAGATCCTTTTCCTCTATTAAGCTCCTTTTCCTCAATTTAGCTACTAAGTCCCTAAAATCGTTCTTTAGGACACTCCATCTGCCTCTGACTTTGTCATTGGTGCCAAGGTGCACCATGACAGCCGGGTCTTCCCCAGCCCCTCCCAGTAATCTGTTCACCAGATCCGGGATGTGTTCGGCGCTTCAGGTCTTTGTCACAGATTTGCCCTCTCTGTCCTTCTAAGAACTGAGTCCCCTATCACCAGAAATTGTCTATCCTTTCCCTTTGCCCCCCCCCCCCCCCCCTCACTGGAGGAGTTCTTCCCCCTGGCAGCTAGGAGAGTCCCTTAGCTTCAGCAATGCTGGTCCCTGACTGGTTTCACCAATGTCACTCAATGCAGCGTACTTTATTGGGATGTTCTAGCCCAGGATTGGCCTCCCTAGCACTTCCCCCTTTATCCTTCCTGATTGTCACCCATCTACTCTTTTTCTGGTACCTGCACCTCTTTGTCTCCACCCGCCTCTGTGCTGGCACCTGCCGGGTACGTTCCTGGCTCTCCTTTAGTATGGAGGGGTCTTCTCAGTGCTGACAGTTGCTTCCCCAGATTCAGAACCTGGGATTCCAGGGAAACAATGTGCTTACATTTTGCAAAGCAGTATTCGCCCTCGATCAGATAATCAAGGAACGCATACATGCCACAAGATGTACACAGAGTCGCATCTCCACACCGGCCGGGCGTCTTACCTACAAATTTAATGAGGATTTGGATTATACCCTGTCCAAATTACCCAACTAGCTTCCTGACACTACTATTCAATAAGACGTTGCATAGGTACTCACAGACTCACGTGCACTCGCAACTCCTCTATTGTATAGAGGAGATGCCTACAAAGCTGTACTATCTGACCAGGCCGATAATGATGTAGACGTAGTGGTCAACATTTTATTTATTTATTTTTTATGTAGAATTTTTTTTTTTTTTTTTTTTTTAATGAAGTGCTGGGTGACAATCTCCCTTTACTTCTGCTGTGCTGCCAGCTTTCCACCACTAGAGGGCACCTCTGCCACATACTATGAAACCCCCAACAATGAACTTCTCTTTTCTTCTCTTCTGCTTGGTTAAAACAATGCTTCTTATGCCGTGTACACACGATCGGAAATTCGGCCAGCAAAAGACCGACGAGAGCTTTTGGTCGGAAAATGTGATCGCGTGTATGCTCCATCGTAATTTTGCTGGCGGAATTTCCGAAGTGCAAAATTCCTACGCACGCTCGGAAACAATTCGACGCATACTCCGAAGCATTAAACTTCATTTTCTCGGCTCGTCGTAGTGTTGTACGTCACCTTGTTCTTGGCGGTCCAAAGAACTGTTGTGTGCCCATGTGTATGCAAGGCAAGCTTGAGTGGAAAATCTGCTTGTGTGTATGTGGCATAATGGTCTGTTTGTGTGAAACCTATCCTGGCAGAACTGATGACCCCCCCCCCCCCCCCCCCCCCCATGCTCTGCCTATCTTGCACTTTTTTATCAACCACATTGTTCCTGGGTCTCTACTGTAATCTACAGAATCAACCCCCAATTCTCTTAAAATAGTTTTGAAAGTGCAATTCACTAACAATTGTGCGGTAAATAACTACTGCGGAAATTACTGCATATTTTTATGCGGTAATTTATCGCATTGAGCTGTTTGCTTAGGAGCGGGCTGGAAAGCCAGCCACCATGTCCTTTAACTGATGACTCTTCAGCTGTCAGCGGGGTTCCACATGCCAGACCATTATCTGAGCATGCAGCCCGGTTTCCTGACCTGCCGGGCTGCATGCTCAGCTAAGGGTCTGATAATGATTTTGATTAGGGTGTTTTTTTTTTTTTTTTTTTGGTTTTTTTTAATTGCCGGCATGTTTTCTTGACTCATCAACTGCGAGCAGCTTCCCCGCTGACAGCTGAATGTAATCTGTTGTGGATGCGGAAGCCGACTTTCTGGGCCGCTCCTTAGCATTAAGGGGGGGGGGACCCCAACACTGTTTGACAAATACCGCATTCTATACCGCCAGAAAAATCCTGGTGATATTGCATGTTTACTCTCTGGTCTGTTTGTGAATTGGACTTAAGAGCTTACCGCTCTTAAGTCCAATTGGTATTTTGGCAATCTTTAGCAGCAAATTTTTTCACTATGTGGTATTTACCGTATTTTTATAAACTTTTTTTTTTTTTTTTTCCATGTGAACTTTTTTAGCGCAATAATTTTTGCAAATAATACGGTCACGTGACTTATCGCATGCGGTAAACATTTGTGAATTGACCCCTATATTCTGCAGAGGAAGAGTTGTTCTTTATTCCTGTCCTAGGGTGACAACACTGCTCCTACATGCATACGGTTGTCACTCTAGGACAGAAATTGTGTTACTCGCAGGATCACCAGGTGACGGGGCAAAATGTAAATGTAATGAGCTGCAAAAGGCCCAAAACGTGAGGGGGTGTTATCTGGAATAGATGTTTTCTATCCTGCTCCTTTGCATTTTTTCCTCACTATAGTTGAAAACAAATGCTAATTTGACAACCCAATCCCCCAATAGATTAGAACATCGATCTCCAAACTGATGTGCGGGCCAGATAGGGCCCTTTGCTTGCCTTTTTATCCCCTTCCCTTTTTTTTTTACCCCTGCTGACCACCAGGTATTTTTCTACTCCCATTAGCCACAATCTGGCCCTTCTAAATGGTGAAGGACCGTAAACTTGCCCTTTACTTGGAAAGTTTGGAGACCCCTGCATTAGAAAATCAAGAAAAAAAAACTTTGTCTGCTACCTGGGAATACCTGAATCAGTTTCACAACCTCCCAAATTTTTCATCAAAGAACAAGGAGCAACAACACGTTTCCACAACAATACATTCCAAGATGATGATAGCTGCAAGGTAAATGTTGCTTAGTCCTCCAATGTGGCGGCTGGCAGGATCCTGAGGAACTCTGGATGATCTTTCATCTACAGGCAAGCGACTACTCTCTCGGTTCTTGGCCTGCCAACCAGCTCACAAAGATCCTACTACTGCGTCTCTGCAGCCATCTCAAGTCCACAAACCTTGGATTGCCAAAGTAAAACGAGTTGTCTCTGCTCTAATAACCAAACTGGAGAACTGTTGCAGAACTGCATCAAAGGGTGACAAAAGCTGAACAAGCCCTGAAAATGACAAACTTCCATTTTAATTCCACAACCAGATAATGGAGATAGGGATGTGATTCCCATGCCCCCTTTATTGGGGTCCACTTGCATTGGTGATTTTGAAGAACTCTGTTTATGCCATTAAATTGCTACCTGAGGAACCTGCTGAATTTTCAAAATGAAATAGTTTCATTACTCTCTGGGCCTATGCCCATTTTATTAATCCAGACCTACAGATGTTCTCTGTAGAGGAGATCCTAAAGAGAAATATGCACAAAGGTCTCCTAAACTTCAAAAGACCCCAACCTCCATTTTTACAAATCCATTTCCAAATGATCTTTACCAATGAGAAGCCGATGGTGCTCTTTTGGAAAAGATGAGGGAGGCCGACACAACCTACAAATGTTGTTTCCTGCTACACTGCATTGTTAATAAATAGCTAATCCTTCACATTACATTCTTTGCCAGGTGCCAGAATGGTTAGTTCCTTGATGCGGACTACTGGTTCCAGGTTAACTACAATTCACCCCTGAATTTTTTTTCTTAAAGCCCATGGTGTGTGAAACGCACTCAAAAACTTCACTGGGTGCCAAAAAAATGTGCACACACATAAAGAGTGAAACACAAAAAAGTGCAACGGGTACACAAGCCCTCTAAAATCAGAGGGCCTTGCCCTGAATCCCCTGGGGCGTTAGGCTCCTGACGGGGACAAGTGTACTTGCACTTGGTCCATCTGGCCGAAACCAGATGGTCCCCTTTCTCTGGAGTGACTGCCGAAACAGACACGCACCCCCCCCCCCCCCCAAGTACGCCCTGGGGCTTCCCCGAAGGGAGACCCCATGAGTGAGGGTGAACCAAGCCAGAAGGCCATGTCTACCCCCTCCCAAGACTTTCAGGGCAGGCCTGAGGACCTGCAACCCTACTCATCACACAGTGCAAAATGTGTACAATACAAAAAGTGACACATAAAGGGAATAAATTAAAAGAAAGTGGGGGAGAAGGAAGTAAGGGAGAGTGAAAAGGTGGCCATTGTGCAATACAATGGCCAGGCTCTCTGGCCGGGAATAAAAAAAATTCCTCCGGTCCCAGCCAAAAGGCCTGGCCCAGCAGGCAGGTGCAAAAAAAGCGTGTAATGGTGCAGTGACCGTGGTGCCTTAAATCAAAGTGACCCTCTGTGATCTTCAGGCACCCCTGGACTGCCACTCCAGGGGCACATACACCATAGGCTTTCGTGACCAACCCTAGCCAACGACCCAGACCATAGCAGCCCCCACCCCAGGCAGGAAGGCCTGAAGTTCAGGAAGCTTGTGGAGAGCCCGGACCTCAAACAGGCTCAACCCTCGCTTCCATCACACCTACCTAATTACATTTGGGAAGTACTAACCGCTCCACCCCAGTGCTATAGGCGAGCAGGCGTTCCTTCCCGAAAAACTGTCCAGGGCTAGAAATACCCCAATCTAGGCCAGAAGATCAGACCCAAATGCAGCACCCACCCTCACCAGGAGCACCCTTCTGGACGGCTCAGACTCAACCATCGGCCGGCCCCCAGTATCTGTCGGGCAGCTCGGCATAGTCCCTGCTGAAACCGCCTTTCCAGGCACTATAACACCATTGGATTTGCTGGCCCTCCCCAACGAGAGTAGCACAGCGCCTCCTCTGGAAACTGATAAGAACAGATACTACACTTGATCTTAGCCAAAAGGCAGAGAAGCCTGGAAATGGGTCTGATCTTGGATGCAGGTCAGACGCCAACAAAGGAAAATCTGCTGAAATGGATCAAATGCTTGTCACCCCCCCCCCCCCCCACCACCACCACCACCACCACCACCACCATCAATGAGCATAGACAGAGCCCCTCAGCTTTCACAAAGCTACATCCTGTATTTATGATCGCCACATCTGTAAACATTGAAGATCCACCAGTCAGACCAATGAGACTCTTCTGGACAAAAATTATTTCAGTTATCCTAGGAACCAAGGCTGATTTCTCCTACTGGATTGTATCCAGATCACATATTGGATACGTATTTCTTATTCATCTCTGCACCATTAGTACAGTCCACAAATGGTACATGTAGGCATGCATGCCTAACTCCATTCTTGGTGCCAGATGGCCTATTTTTAAGGATCAGGGTTGAATTAGTGAATTGCTGGACGGTCTTCATTTGATGCCCTGTAACTTGAACCTGAACTTGTTACGGTCAGCTTACCCATTGCTGACCTCAGCTTGTTCCTGGTCTCTGCTAATGCTTTGTATGATTTCCACTAGTTCCTCACCATGACTTGTCTATGTTAAATCCCATTGTGACATGTTCCTGACCACAGCTTCTCTCTGCAGATTCCCAGTATGATCACTGCCAGTTTCTGACCATGGCTTGTCTTGTGACTCCTGGTGTGACCTTCATTTAGGCCCTGACCACAGCTTGTCTCTGTAGATTCCCAGTATGTTCTCTGCTAGTTTCTGACCATGGCTTGTCTTGTGACTCCTGGTGTGATCTGTGTTGTGTCCTAACCACAGCTTGTAGCTCCTGAATCCTGGTATGACGTCTGCTAGTTTCCAACCATGGCTTGTCTTCTGACTCCTGGTGTGACCTCTGCTGATTCTGACCACAGCTTGTCTCTTATGATTCCTGGTGTGACCTCCTGCTAATTTCTGACTATGCCCTGCCTGCTGTCTGTTTTCTCATGTCCCAATCACTGCTGTTCTCAGACAACGCTTTTCTTTCCGAGTCCTCCAGTGTTTCTGCCAGCTGCCTTCCAGTCTGCTTATCTACAAGATAAATGTTGACTTGTGTCCCTGCACCTCCATGATCTTCTTATCGGTCTGCACATGCACCTCAGTAAAACCTTTAATGTGAGTTTCTGTGGACTTCGCTCTTGGCACCTGTGCCCTCTTTTCCCCACTTCAGGAATGTTTGGACCAGAGGTGTAAGAGAAGTTCTGTTGTCATCTCAGCCTCTAAGCCATTACTGTTGGCTGGCACTGAATGGGATAGCCTATTTGATTGCATGCAGATTGGTGTCAGTGTGGCATATCTTACTGCCGGCATCAGAGGTGTGATTGTGTGTTATTTCCTAGCAGACTAGTCAGCTGACAAACTGCAGGTAGTGGCTTCTACCCTGAATCATGGATAAGGTGACTGCACGGGATATCTTGGTGAATCTGAGCAAGCGAGCCCCTCCTGGACCATACCAGGCCACATGCCCTCAACATGGGGCGGTGTGGGTGCTTTGGGGAAGGGGGGGGGCTCTGCGTCACCCACCCCAAAGCACCTTGTCTCCATGTTGATGGGGACAAGGGCCTCTTCCCGACAACCTTGGGCTGTGGGGGATGGACGGACATTCCCACAAAGTTGTGTTTTTTTTTTTTTTTTGTTTTTTTTTTTTTTTTGTTTTTTTTTTCTCCCCATTTTATGGCATGGAGTTTTCTTTTCATGATCCATACCAGACTCAAAGGGCCTGGTATGGGGGAGAGGGGGAATTGAGGGGGGAGAGGGGGAATTGAGGGGGGGATTGAGAGGGGGAGAGGGAGTGTTTCTTTAAATTTTAATTTTAGCATGGGTTTCCTCTTCAAGAATCTCAGAGCACAAGTCGCACCATCATGATCTGACTTGGATGCGACTTCTAGTCAAATCAATGACCTGGAAGTCGGATCAGTAGACTGCTTTCATAGGGAACCATTGATTTTAAATAGAAGCAGAGAAACTCTGCTAAAAGCTAACGCGGCTAAACCTGCATTAACGCCAATAGAAAAAGCTGCTAAAAGTGCATTTTTTTTACAGCCGCTTTTACCTGGTGTCGGTAGTGGCTTTGCAGCTCATTTTTGCTATTGCCTGTGTACGTGAGGCCTAATGAAGTCTGCTGGAAGATACCGAAGTACGAGGTGTACTTCACACAGACACCACTCCGGATAGTGATCCTATGTTGGTAAGAGAAGCCCCCCCATTCCATATATCAGAGTATTGCTGACTAAGCATGACTCCACAGAGGGCAGACAATCTCCCAGCACATTGGAGACATTCAGAGACTGGAGTTTAAAGATAAAACCAAACTAGATAAACACATTAAGGCTGGGTTCACACTATGTGGGGCACAGCAGGGGATCTGGTGCGTCCCCGTTCACAGGTCCAACTTTTTGCCTGAATTCGGACCTGAAACTGAGCCAGAGACACACAGGACTCTTCTTCAGTGCACTCCGCAGCCTCCCCGGGGGTGTGTGAACCGGCTCCATTGAGAGCCGGTCACAGCCACTTGTCATGCTCCAATTCTCATAAGTGTGAACCGAGCCTTAAAGTAAGCTAACCGCAGCAAGAAGCCAACTTAACGCTCTACTTCTACCAACCAAAGGCAGCCTCACCCCATGCCACAGAACTTGCTACAAACACAGCAACCAATGTGGCTGCTTGGTAGCAGAGCTCTGAAAGACCAATGGGCCCGTTCTGATCTCCCACACATAACCACAGCTCATAGTGAAAGGAAATAGACATTACTGATATAGCATCTTAATTCATATGCAAAGAAAAGAAAATTGTCCCTTCCCCCACTGACAATGACCACTTCCCTAACTTCTTCTAAACTTTCCAAATGAAATGAACAGTTAAAGTGGTTCTAAACCCTGGTAAAAAAAAAACAAAAAAAAAAACAACCTGTAAGTCAAAGGCATAATGAGCTAGTATGCATCGCATACTAGCTCATTATGAAATGCTTACTTTAGAACGAAGCTGTTGCAGCGGTCCCCACACACCTCTTTGACGGGTGACACATCTCCAGAATGTTACTTCTGGGTTTGCGGGGTCCAGCGCTGTGATTGGCCGGAGCCGCGATGACGTCACTCCCGCGCATGCACGTGGGCCCCGCCGGTAACGGCACAACAGCTGAAGAAACGCTACGAACGAGCCGTTTCTTCAGTGCGCATGTGCCGATTGATGTCGGCACATGTGTATACAGTAAATATATCCTAAACAGTAAGTGTAGGAGAAATTCACGGTACCTACAGGTAAACCTTAGACTTGCCTGTAGGCAAAAGTGGTTGTAAAGGCTTTACAACCACTTTAAACTTTAACTAAAGGCAAAACTTTTTTTTTTTTTTTTTAGTTTTGGATGGAGTGGAGATGGATTAGAACACCTAACTGTTTGTATTGCCGTCTGTGCCCCGGTTAAAGTAATAGTAAACTGCAGTTAGTGGAAAAAAATTAAAAAAAATTCCCTGCAGGGCAATGTCATAATGTGCTAGTATGCATCACATACTAGCACATTATGAGAAACTTGCACTATATTGTCAAAATTATTTTACACGCACATGAAACTTTCAAGGCATCCCAGTCATAGTCCGTAGTTTTCAATATTGAGTTGGTCCACCCTTTGCAGCTATAACAGCTTCAACTCTTCTGGGAAGGCCGTCCACAAGGTTTACGAGTGTGTCTACATTCTTCCAGAAGTGCATTTGTGAGGTCAGGCACTGATGGTGGACGAGAAGGCCTGGCTCAGTCTCCGCTCTAATTCATCCCAAAGATGTTCTAATCTGGTTGAGGGCAGGCCAGTCAAGTTCCTCCACCTCAAACTCGCTCATCCATGTCTTTATGGACCTTGCTTTGTGCACAGTCATGTTGGAACAGGAAGGGGCCATCCCCAAACTGTTCCCACAATGGTGGTAGCATGAAATTGTCCAATATGTCTTGGTACGCTGATGCCTTAAGGCTCGGTTCACACTGGAACTGGCTGTGGATCGCACAGGAACGCTGTGCGTCCCTGTTCTCCATTTCAGGGACGAATAAGGGCCGAATCTTTGCCTGAATTCGGCCCTGAAACTGAGTCAAAGAAGCACAGCGGAGATAAATGAACCAGCTCCATAGAGAGCAGGTCACATTCTCCTGCTATGCAAATTGGATGCAGGGGAAACCCGCATCCAATTCGCATAGATGTGAACCCAGCCTAAGAGTTGCCTTCACTGGAACTAAGGGGCCAAGCCTAACCCTGAAAAACAACCCCACACCATCATCCCCCCTCCACCAAATGATTTGGACCAGTGCACAAAGCAAGGTCCATAAAGACATGGATGTGCGAGTTTGGGGTGGAGGAACTTGACTGGCCTGCAGAGAGTCCTGACCTCAACCAGATTAGAACACCTTTGGGATGAATTAGAGCAGAGACTGTGAGCCAGGCCTTTTGTCCAACATCAGTGCCTGACCTCACAAATGCACTTCTGGAAGAATGGTCAAACATTCCCCTAGACACACTCCTAAACCTTGTGGACAGCCTTCCCAGAAGAGTTAAAGCTGTTATTGAGTTGGCCCACCCTTTGCAGTTCTATTGAACCCTACGAACTAAGACTGGGATATCATTAAAGTTCATGTGTGTGTGTAAGGGCAGGTGTCCCAATACTTTTGACAATATAGTGTACCTTCGAACAAAGCCCTCGAGCGCCGCGCTGTCCTTGTTGAGAGGGCTGACATCTTCCCCTGGTCTTCTTTCGAGGTTTGCAGCCTCCGGCTGGGGGTGCGATGATGTCAGTCCCGTGCATGCGCACAGGTGCCGCCGTTTACGGCATAGGCTCTGAAGGTCTGGCACTGTATGCTGGACCTTCAGCTCGCATTCGCTGGTGACATCACCAACTGCATGCACTCTGAATATCTCCTAAACAGTGCAAGTTTAGGAGATCTTCACTGTACCTACAGGTAAGCCTTATTATAGGCTTACCTGTGGTTCAACAGAGTTTACTACCACTTTATAGAGATTCAACCTCTATTTGTCCTGTTTACCATTATCATTGAAAGTAAAATAAAATCTCAAATTTTGGGTTGTCCCCAGAAAAGTAATAGAGGGGAAATTTACCAATGGGGACACTAGTTCTGGTGCTCTGGGGGTCTTCAAGGAATGCTTATATTTGCAGGGATTTCCTCTCACTTCCTGTTTGGCTACGGGACAGGAAGTGAAGAAAATGTCTGCAATGGGACACAGTTGATGTGGGGGGGAGAAAAAAAAAAATCTGTCAGGGTTTTTAACCCTCCCCAACTTTCCACCAGATTCCCTATGGGTGCATATTATTGTCCCTCCAAAAGATTAAAAAACGCATCCTCCTACCTCAAATGCATTTAATAATGGTTTTCATACTTGTTACAAAAATGTCAGCCAGTCCCTACCTCCACCTATTCGTTTGATTTATTCTTCTGACCCAGGTTGGTTTCACACCTCCAGGGGATGCTAGAGATAGAGTTATCAACGTCCTAGGCTGGTCATACACTGATCGAAAATTGGCTGAATCTCGATCAGGGTGTAGCTGTTCCTGCTCTACAGAAGTCCATTGTTACCCTTCAACAAGAAATGGGAAGAAGACCTCAACATGGAGCTTGTATCTGAACAATCACAGAAAATTTGGCTTCTCTCTCTCTCTCTCTAAATTCTTCCGTGCAAACAAAAATTCAGGAAATCATCTACAAAATGTTGGTCTAGATTGCCATCATTCAACCACAGGATCCATGGGACCTTCCAGGCCATTGCTGGAGCTGAGCACGTGAATGAGCCTCCCTGATCCACAGATTCTGGTGACCAAAGTTCAGAGATTTCTGGAAAACGTCTCCAGTATGTCCAGATGACCTCATTCTAAGGTTCTGTCTGTCTTTTTGATACATAAAGCCATATTACCTATAAAAATCCCATCTGCAATACCTTAATGCGGCTAAATCCTGCGTTCCTTTGAAAGGAAGAGACCCATCCTCTACAATATCTCTATGGAAGAACCTGGACAGATGAAGCAGACAAAGTATAGCTAAAGGCAAAACTTTTTTTTTTTAAAGTTTTGGACAGAGTGGAAATGGATTAGAACACCTGTCAGGCTTTTATTGTCTGTGCCACCATTATGGAGATTTATACTCTCATTTGTCCTGATCATTGAAAGTAAATACACCTGGGGGGGTAATATGCTTTTTCATAGTTATTACACATAAGACACGGAGGGAGGGCATTGTTATGTGACAATAGCCTGGTATTCTTGATATATTTACTAGATGGAGATGGGATGTGGTTCATCTATATGGCTATGTTAGGTTAAAACTATATTGTCTCATAATTCAGAGACCACCTGAGGTCATCCACACTCGTTCTTATGGTAGTTTGAAGCTGATATTTCATGATATACGTGTTTTGACCCTCTTTTACTAGACTACTTATACATACTCTTTTTGTATGTATTTTGTAAATGTTCAAACTGTTTATTAAAAAGTATTTGGGGGAAAAAAAGTGAAAAAACCCCCCAAATTTTGTGATGTCCCCAGAAAAGTAAGTGAGGGTAAACCTTCCAATAGGGACACTAGTTCGGGTGACCTGAGGGCCAGAAGGGATTCCTTTTAATTTGCAGGGATTTCCTCTCATTTACCGATTTTTGGCTATGGGATACAGATGTAAAAAGAAAAAAAAAAACTGCCAGGGATATACCCCCCCCCCCCCCTTACTCTATCCAAAAGGAAAAAAAGTTGTACTAACAAAAAAGTTTTGCTTATAAATCTAAAGAAACATGTGGTCCTAATCGGTACTTTTGAATCAATTTTATATATGTACTCTGACAATGGGAAACGAGTCCAGAGAATCGTATTTAGACGACCTGCACCCCCCCCCCCCCACCACCACCCCCCCTTCTTTTATCTTTTTTTTTTTCTTATCTTTTTCCTGACCTGTCCAGTTATCTCCCCCCAACCCCAAGACTAAAATCATCTAGGAGACCAATGTATGGTGCTAGTTCACTGTTTAGTCCCATGGGTTGTGTAATGTAATGACTGCCATGTCTTCGGTCTCAGGCTTTTTTCGATCGCCGCTCCCTCTGGTGTATTTTTCTGATTGAGATATTTCAGGAAATCACCACATTATGGCCACTAGATTGAGCTAATTAACATAGGAAATACACATATTAGGCAAAAAAACAGGGATTGTTCGTTATTGCTAGGTGAATGCTTCTGACAACTGTCCAGTGAAATTTCTACAAATAGGCCCCTACGTCTGTCCTGCAGTAATGAAAGCCCCTTGAACCCCCCTTTAAGGAAAAGGAGCCTTGACTGCTGGAAGCATGGCATCACCGTGGGCATGAACCTAACACAGGGAGGTTAAAGGGGAACTTCACCCAAAAGGGGAAGTTCCACTTGTTTACCCGTATATGGGCCGGCAGTTCTGCCCCTCCTCCTTCCCCTGCAGTCACCTGGGACACATCACAGGTCCCGAAGGACCACAGGACCATTCACAAGTTGCAGCGCTGCTCGTGCATGTGCAGTAGGGAACCCGGCTATGAAGCCACAAGGCTTCGCTGCCTGTTTCCCTTACTTAAGATGCTGGCGCCTGCACCCGAAGCTGATTGAAGAATTGGCTCAGGTGAGGATATTGCTGGATCCCTGGACAGGTAAGTGTCCTTATTTTAATAGTCAGCAGCTATAGTATTTGTAGCTGCTGACTTTTTTTAATTTTTGGGGGGTGGGGGGGGGGGAGAGAGAGACTGCAGCTCCTCTTTAATCACTTGCTTGTTGGGCACTTTTACCCCTTCCTGCCCAGGCCAATTTACAGCTTTCAGCGCTGTCGCACTTTGAATGACAATTGCGCGGTCATGCAACACTGTACACATATGAATTTTTATTATTTTTTTTCACACAAATAGAGCTTTTTTTGGTGGTATATAATCACCACTGCGTTTTTAATTTTTTTGCTAAACAAACGAAAAAAATTCAATGATGAAAAAAAAATGTTTTTCTTAGTTCCTGTTATAAAATTTTGCAAACAGGTAATTTTTCTCCTTCACTTATGTGCGCTGATGAGGCTGCAGTGATGGGCACTGAGAGGCGGCACTGATGAGACAGCACTGGTGGGCAATGATATGCGGCAGCACTGATAGGTGGCACTGATTGGTTTCGTTAATGGGCACTGATTGGCTGCACTGATAAATAGTGCCCTGATTATCAATGCGGATGTCCCCTTTCACATTAGCCGATTACCGGCCCTCTCCTCTCCACACGTTGTGACAGCGGGAGGAAAGGAATGCCGATAATACATTGTGATTGGGCACAGCTGATCACATGGTAAAGAGCCGCTGCGATTGGCTCTTTACTTCGATGTGTAATCAGCTGTGTCAGGTGATATGACTCTCTCTCAGAACTGGATGACTGCGTTGTAGCCGTCATTTGGCTATAGCGTGGGTTGGCAAGTGGTTAAGTAGCTCCCTTAGGATTGGTTAGAAAGACCTCAGCTGATTGGGTGGAGCCTGAACTCTAGAAAAAGGCTATCTGATCTGAGGAGATTCAGCTGTCACAAGAGTTGCCCACCCTCACACCTGTTGTGATGTTTTGTCACAGCTTTATTGGTGGTTTTAATTGCAGGTATAGCTTTATGAAGCAACATTAAGTTAAATTCTGGGGTCGGTCTAATGCCTATCTTGCAGGGATGGTAAGGACAAGCCTACATGAGTTTATGTTATGGGTGCTCATGTGACTGCCATTGTTTTTTGGTACATTTAGAAAGTTGTTACTTTGGGGAAGTTCAGTAAAGCTGTGGCCATGCCCTATTTGCAACCTAATCAGCTTTCGTGTCTTTTTGGGGGGGCATTGGTTTATTAGTTGGTCATCAAAGAGCCTATGCTTCTCAGCAGTCAAGGCACCTCACCTCCCTGTTCACAATCTTCTCGTCTGTATGCTATGTATTCCTAAAAAGTTCAGGGGCTGTTTGGAGATACAACATATGGCAAACTATGTAAAGAATGTTAGCCCTCTGCAAATAGAGGGGAACCAAAACACCATCGCCGGTACACTAAACTATGCAAACGTGTTCACTCCCAGCAAAGAAGAAGACGGGTAGAAGATGCCTACATAGGAGTTTACAAATGTCGCATCGCGTCGGTGGAGGGGCGGTCCACTTTACAGAGAAAACATCTGGCTCATTCCAATCTGAAGCTTTTTTTTTTATCTGTCTGTTGAGATTTTGATAATAAAAGTGATATTTGGCTGATAATGGTGCGATTCCTGATCTGTGAGACGTCTGTAAATTATCTCTATGGCATTTATCATTTGACTTTCTGTCCCTTTTTAAATGAGTATTTTTTTATAAGGCCCCGCCTCTTAATTAGCCGCACCCAGTTCTTTGCTGTGGCGTGCTTCAAGCTCCACCCCCATACAGCTGATGCATTTCTTTATGTGGGGGAGGTGTTTATTTAATAAGGAGGGACAAAGTGCGACCACAAATCAAATCTTCCCTGTTGATTGCAGTAAGGCAACACCTGGTTGCTATGGGTTACGGCAGTAATTATCAAATATCTAGGGGTTTTGATCTCTTGCAGTTCAGGTACCCCAGCTGGTAATGATGGAACTTTGGCCAATGTTATTATTGAATAGGAGGTCACATGGTTGGATTTCACCTCCTTCATATATCCTCCTCCTGTATTCCACACTGGGTGATCTCCCCAGCAGTGTCAGTATAGATCCGGGTAGTAGAAGCAGCACATTTCATGCCCCCCCAGCCATGCATCCCCATGTACTCCCATCCCCCCTACCCCCCCATCCTTACCTACTCCTGCCCCCTCCATCCCCTCCTACTCCTATCCCGCCTCCCTCTCCTACTTCCATCCCCTCCTACTCCTAAATCCCCTCCTTCCTCTACTCCCATCCCCCTTGATCCCCTGTCCCCAGCTACTCTTGCCCCCCTCTATCCCCATTATTGCCATGCCCCCCTTCTTCTCTAAATCTCTTCTATACCCAACCCCTATTCCTATCCGCTACTAATCCCATCCCTCCTCCCCCATCACCAGCTACTCCTGCCCTCTCTATTCCTTCCTACTCCAATATCCTTCTATTCCCTTCTTCCCCACCATCTACTGCCCCCCAACCTCTTCCTAATCTGATCCACTTCTGCCCTCTCATTCCCTCCTATTCTTGCCTCCCCCTACCTACCATCACCTCCTGCCCACCTCCAGGAGGTGATCCCCACCTACTCCTACCCCCACCGTAACCATCTTCTCCTACTCCTCCACCCCTCCCCCATCACATCCTACCCCCACCACACTCCCCATCTCCTGTTTGTAATTCCACAAACCCCAGAATGTCATACTGATAGTCAGCACCACAATGAGTGCCAGCCCTGGCAACACTACCACTCCATGCCACAGCCTATGTCGTCTATACAGACATTCATTCTGGAGAACCCCATCTATAAGTCTGAAAATGTCATATATTTGTGTAAAGGTTAAAACATCCCCCTGTGCCCCCCCACCATACTGCTATAGCCGTTCTCATGGATTCCCCCTGCCGCCTCGTTCTATCATGTGATCATCATGTCCTCTCATATGGCCCCCACCTCCACACACACCTCAGATGTGTCCCCTCTTATTGTGGCCCTTCAGCTGTCCCTCTGGGGCCCTGTAGCTTGTGATAGACAGACACCATATTGATAAAGTCTCTTTATTTATAGCACAATATATACATAATCACCTCTATATATCTTTATAGGACTCCAGTGTGCAGTTACATCTCATTGGCTGCCAGCCATCACAGTTGGCGTTTGTTCTGGGTGACTGAGCGCCCCTTGGTTACCATGGTTACACGCTGACACTGGCAAGAATGCCATTGTTCTGAGGAATGTTTCCCCCCTCCTCCCCTTGCAGATTATTAACCCCATTCCTCCCAGTGGACAGTAACTGACATCCATCTCCCTGTGACTATATTCCATCTCACCCCATCACAAAACATCATGGTCGTCCAGCCTCTTCTCCGGGAATCAGACTGCAGACCACTAATAATGGAAACTACCAGGATATTTGTAACTGATGTCTCACCTGGTAAGGCATCTTTCTGTGTGTGGTGAAATTATCGGTGAAGAGAGTATAATTCAGCAAGCAACCATAATATACAATCATAATCTACAACCAACCATAATCCACAGCCAAAATTTACAAACAACCATAATCCAACAACCATAACCCACAACCAACCATAATTCTTCAACCATAATACAACAATCACAATCACAATCTACAGCTAACCATAATCCAACAACTAGCCATAACCCACTGTGACGCAAGCAAAACACCCACAACCATAATACAACAAACATAACCTATAACCAGCTATAATACACAACCATAATCCAGCAAACATAACCCACAATCAACCATAATCCTACAACCATTATCCAACAGCCATAACCTACAACCAGCCATAATCCTACAACCATAATCCAACAACCATAACCCACAACCAACCATAATCTTACAACCATAATCCAACAACCATAACCTACAACCAGCCATAATACACAACCATAATCCAACAACCATAACCCACAACCAACCGTAATCCTTCAACCATAACCATGCAACCAACCATAATACAACAACCAGTCATAATACAAATCCATAATCCAACAATTATAATCTGCAACCATAATCTGGTCATATGTGTGTCTCTGTTTCCCTCATGGGGACATTGGAGCATGGGGTGGGCAGAGTTACAATACTCCATACTTTCTAAATAAACATGGAATGTTGTTGCTGCAAGCAACACCTTCTCGGAGCTGCACTTGTAGATTATCTATGTGCTGTTTGGAGGGGCCATAGTTGTGTGTGTGGGGGAGGGGTGTGACTTGATGCCCCTGTTTGGGGAGACAGTGAGCAGTCGTCCCCCCATCATATGTGACAACCCCAAAACAAGCAAAGTATACAGAAAGTGGTATGTTTCAGTGTGAGCTACATTGGAGTACCTGTGCTGTACATAAAAAATGATCCCTCCTCCAATCCATGTTACTAGTCCATATAAGAGCCACCAGGAAAGAATACGCTCTATGTGTAGTAAACACCTGCCAAAAGAGATTACAATCTAGATATAGCTGATACCTGCCAGCAGCGTTAGCAATCTACTTGTAGTCCATATCTGCCAGAACAGCTTCCAATCTACTTGTAGTCCATACCTGCCAGCAGAGTTTACAACTTGCAAGCAGCCGATGGCCGTCAACACAGTTTACAATCTAGATGTAGTCGATACCTACCAGCAGAGCTTACAATCTGCATGTAGCCAATAACCGCCAGCAGAGCTTACAACCTAGATGTAGTCAATACCTGCCAGCAGGTACCTGGGCTCTAAGGAATCTGGAGAGGAGTGAATTATACAGAACGGTCCATACAGATATCCATACTGCAAAGCTTATCAGGGCCATATAAGGGTCAAACACCCTGCGAAGTGCTGTGACTAAAGTGCTACAGACAAGCTGCTTTGCGGTGGCAATAAGCTGGTGGTCAAGTCAGAAGTTTCTTGTGGTCGCTGTTGAGGGTCTGGTCGGCTCGTGGTGATGCCGGTGTGGCGCTGGTGGAGTCTGTAGAGCGCAGGGGGTACTTGGCGTGAGGCTGAGACAGCACACAGTACCACAGGAAGATGAAGAGGCCTAGTGGGAAGAGATGGGAGATAATTAAATTATACCACCAAAGTGCTCAGTTATATCTGATAAAAAAAAAACTACTGATCCTGCCAGAAATCCAGAGCTGTCCACTGTATTTCTTATGCTGCGTACACACGAGCGGACTTTACGGCAGACTTTGCTCGGCGGACTTTTCGACAGACTTTACGACGGACTTTCTCAATGAACGGACTTGCCTACACACAATCCACCAAAGTCTGTCGAATTCGTACGTGATGACGTACGACCGGACTAAAACAAGGAAGTTCATAGCCAGTAGCCAATAGCTGCCCTAGCGTGGCTTTTTGTCCGTCGAACTAGCATACAGACGAGCGGACTTTTCGACCGGACTCGATTTCGACGGATTGATTTAAAACATGTTTCAAATCTAAGTCCGTCCAACTTTTGAGAAAACAAAGTCCACTGGAGCCCACACACGATCGAATTGTCTGACGAAATCCAGTCCGCCGGGCAAAGTCTGCCGTAAAGTCCGCTCGTGTGTACGCGGCATAAGAGTTCCTCTAGTTCCTATCTTGGACTACAGAATGATCAGCCTTTAATACTGTATAGATCTGCAGGTGGGATGATGGAGTAGTTTAGCAAAAGGCAATTTGGAAGGCTGATGCCGCTCCGTACAGAAAATCGCTATCTGTTATCACCCACAACAGGACTTAAAATAGAACCCAGTCCTTAACAGAATGTGAGTAGGAAGGTATTTTATTAAAGAAGAGTCATGCTATGGCTACTTAACTTCCTCTTCAAAATCTTCTACACCCTTAACACTATGCTGGGTGTGCATAAGCCTCCAACATGAGCTGACCCCCTTCACCCACAATCAGAGTGGGCCCCAACCTTCCCCATCTGCGGACTGGTTACACCCTCATACAATATTCTCACTCAGCTCCACCACAAACCACAAGATGTTTGAACACCCAAAGTGACTTGTGAATGCAGAGTGTTATGTGGGTGCGTCCACACTGCCGCATGGCACCTAGGGTTGCTAGGGAACACAGACAGTACAGCAGGAGGAGTGAGACTACAAGGTGGGCTGGAACAGAACCAGGAACTTTATAAGGGAAATCACACCGCTGAGACCCCAGCACAGGACATCGACAGGGTCATGTAACTCGAAAATCACTTTTGGGCGGACTTGACTTTTAACCAAATATGGTTTTGCCTGGAGCACAGTCAGTCCTCATTTATTAAAGTGAAGGAAGAACAAACTGAGGATCCTAATTGGATGTTAGCGTAAACACAGACAGTTCCATCTTTTAGAGGGGGGGTACGGCACTAACCTTGTAGGGCATTGAGGATACTGAAGGCATATTGGACGGGCAGGTAAAAGACCCCAAAGGAGAAGAAGGCCAGACCCCAGGAAAAGCCTAGCATGCAGCTCAGCCCCAGCAGAGTGACGCAGCGACGAACTTCCTCCTGGCGTGAGTGTGGAGACAGACGGAGAACACGCCTCATCATGGCAACAAACATACACAGGTTAAAGAGGAGAACTGCAGCAAAAAATCCCAAATTCAGCACCTGGTGGATGATGGGCTTCGTCAGCCAACACCTGCCAAGAAAAAAAGTTGACGTGGAAGCATTGGAAGGTGACAGGGGACATGGAGAACAAGGGAACATGGTAAATAAAGGGACACAGGAAACAAAGGGACATGCAGAACAAGAGGATGTGGAGAACAAGGGGACATGAAGAGTAAGGGGACATGGCAAATGAGGTGACACAGAGCATGAGGGGTCACAGAGCACAAGGGCATATGGAGCACGAAGAGATCAAAAGAATGAGGAACGTTGAGAATGAGGGGACATGGAGAACAAGACCATATGAAAAAATGAGGGGACTCTGAGAACAAGGAAATTGGTAGAAGGAAGAACATGGAAAATTAGATGAATCAGAGAATGAGGAGAATGGAAAAATGAGGGGACATGCAGAATAGGGAGCAAGGGGCAATGAGAACAAGATCAAGAGAATGAGGGGGATAAAGAGGAAGAGGAACATGGAGAATGAGGGGGATAGAGAATAAGGAGATAAAGAGAATGGGGGTAAACAATGACTGGGAGGACAAAGATGACGAGGGGACACGGAAAACTAGGAGATAAAGAGAACAAGACTAAGGGGACAAAGAGAATTGGGAGAGTTTGTGTTCTGGATTTTCTGTACTTACATGGCGGCTGTGGAATTTTGGGAGGACGGACGCTCCACGTTGATGTAATATATCCCATAATACTTTGGATCTACCAGCAGTACAGTTGCAACCATCAGAACCGGGACACCTGCAGAGAAAACATGACATTTCTCAATTATTACTGTTATCACTTTTCATATAGCACTGACATATTATGTAACGTTTCAACGGTCCAACATGACAATATTCTCAGTTTACACGATGAGCCAAATCCAGGACAAATTCAGCAACAGTTCATACTTTCATCTGTAAGCAGTAATGTGTCATCATTGTCACCAACTGTCATCACCACTGACCTCATCATTGTCACCACCACCACCTACAGCCACATCGAGGGGTTCTCACTTAGGGAGCAGAATGAGGAAAGCAGGAAAGTCATGTGAATTGTGCACACACAGGAGAACTCACCCCAGCCCAGGATACTCAGTCTCCAGGTGGTGATGGCGGAAGACGCGAAGACCTTTAACACCAGCCGGTAGAGATTGAAGCCCTCAATGGCCATCCAAGCGAAGAGGCAGAGAAGAGAAAAGTGCAGAGCAATGGCAGAAACTTGGCATACTATCACGTCTTCCAGACCGCCCAACAATGCGCTTGTTATGAAAGTGACATCCAACAGCAACAGCGCCATCAGAAGGTTCATGTGGATCTGCAGTGTGGGGTTTGTCTTATTCTTCCTGGGGTGCAAAATGGACACACACAGTTCAACACACAATGTATTTTATACAACACACAATGTATAATATACAGCATACAACACAACACACAATGTATAATATTCAATCCATAACACACTGTACAATGCACAATGTATAATATACAATACATAACACACGATGTATAATATACAATACATAACACTCAATCTATAATATACAACACATAACACACAATGTATTATATACAACAAACAACATAACATATAACACACTATGTACTGTATAATATACAACACAGTACAAAGCACAATGTATGATATACAACATACCATATAATACACATTATATAATATACAATACACAACATACACTGTATAATATGTGATTCTACATATAACACAAGATGGGGGTAGTACATGCAGCGCTGGTAGATTTGCAATCTACCGCATGTTAGGTAAATTTAGTAACTTGTTCGTTAGGAAGGTTAAGTTTGCCTCTGTTCCAGCTTGGCTGACGTTGTGTGTGTTTCCGTGCTGACCGGTGGGTGTCGCTGTTACCACTGGTTAGTTTTGGAAAGGCAACGTGTTGAAGTGTATGGATGCTCTTCTGTCCCAGAGACAACTCGGTGGAGGTGGTCCTCCGAGTTGCATTCTGGGTGAGGGTATTTATGGGACAGACGCCATATTTTGGGGTTAGTTTTTCAGCCACCTGCTGGCCCTCCAGGCCGACAGGTAAGCGTTAAGGAGCTACCTTGTCTGGGGCCTACCACCGCGGCCGAGGAATGGTCCTGAGCTGTCGGTCCTGTGTGACGAAGCTGGACAACCGAGGAGATCCCAGGGGAGGACCCGTCTTGGAGGGATCACACAGAGTGCTGGTCTATAGAGGGGCCTGGTGACTCGGTTGGAGGACGTATCCGAAAGTAACTATACAGCATAGTGTTGCCGGGTTGGCTTAAAGGTTCAAGCACTGTGACTGACATTCACTACAGAAAATCTGATACATCCTGTGGCAGAGGATCCTACAGGTTTTGTTCCCAAACAAGTCTGTGGCAGAGACTTGGATTCGTGCTGCATGCTGGCTGCTAGACTGGTGAGAGAGGCCTATCCAGACGAGCAAGAAGTGTGTCCCACGAGGGGAGCGCATTTCATATAGTATCTGAATTCTACCAGGACATTTGTCAAAAGAACCCTACAAGAGGATATTTGAGTTTTTTCTGCAAGTTTACTTTCCACCTTTTTCCTGCTATTTCCTAAGTCGTTTGTTTAATAAAGCATTGAAAACGTACTCCAGTGTTGGTGCGTGTGTCGTCCAGAAGTAAACGCAACGGAACCCTAGACCCGGTGCCGGTGAAACAGAGGGAAGCAGAGTGAAAGTAACAGACCCGCTTAAACCAGCAGCTCCATCGTGAGTTATTGCTACATGTGGGGGCGTCGTCCGGGATTTGTTGACCGTCAATTCTCGCAACCCAATGGAGTGTTTTACCGGGAGTTTACGGAGAGAGCTGGACTTTGAAAAAAAAAATCTTTTCAGGAAGAGGAAAGGTTAAACTTCAGGACTTTGCTTCTGAATGCGTAGACGTCGGGCGCCAGTGAAAGGCCCGAGAGCTAGGGAGAGGGAAAGAGGAGCCTCGTGATAGTGCTGAGAAGATCAGAGTGTGGCCATGTCTTTTCCGGCGTTACAATCGGTTATGGGACCAAGAATGTTCCCTACAAGCACCGTGATGAATACTGTGCTATCTGGAACTCTGCTAACAGATACTGGAGTTCGATTAAAGCCGCAGGGGAGGTTTGTCCTGTATACCTCAGGAGATGTTGAGGGACTGGGCATGATCTGCCATCGATGCGAAGGATTGGCCGTGCATATTAGTCCATTCGGCCGATGTCCGCAATGTGGAGAATACTTGTTTGTGGTGGAGCAACCTACCATGCCGTCCGTGCTTATCGGATGGATTGGGCAACAGGTATCGCCACAGTAGAAGCTGCTACCGCTGCGGAGAGAGAGCGACAGTCCGCCACTTTGCCTGTTGTTGCTGACAATGTTCCAAAAGGAGACACTGCTGCTGTTGTCTCATCAGGGGACATTACTTTGATTTCTGAGTCCACTACGCCTACTTCTATGGTGCCTACTCAGAGGAAGGTGGGCTATGTGAAGGCTTTCCTCGGCCGTGGTCGAGGCCTACCCCAGAGGTTACCCGAACCGGAGCTACCAGAGTCTATGTCAGGAACAAGTAAGCCACTGGTGGGGAATGTGTTCGGGACTGTGAATAAATATTTGCCGGCGGAAGAGTTGAGAGATTCGGAAATAGAATCCATGTCGGATCTTTCTGGGGATGATGACCTATTTGAGACTTTGTCACAAGAGCTATTGTGGTCACAAAGTGAGGATGTTGCCTCCGCAATAACTTTCCCTGAATGGACTGCCCTGAGTTCTGGGAAGACGTCACCCTGTGTGGAGACACACAGTGCTGTCGCTGGGACTTTACCAAAAATTATCAGTTCACTACAGACACCGGCTGGGTCTATGGTGAGAAAGTCATTGAATTCCTGTATACCGCCTGGTATGGGGAGAGACAGATCATTGCCAAAACTTGCTCGCTTACAGAGGATGCTAAACAAGCGTGTGGCAGCAGAGTATGGTTTGGAGTTCCCCTACGTGCCCCAGGATATCATGCAGGAGATTGAAGCTAATCGGGAACGTTGGTACAGTGAAGCTGTTTGGGACTATTTGTCTGTACCTAAGCTCTTCAGAAAGACTGGATGTTCTGTCAGGATGGATGAACGTTTTAACGGATGCTTTGTACATTGGAATTTCGGTCGGCACATCTATGCCAGTGTTTCTCAACTCCAGTCCTCAAGGCGCCCCAACAGGTCATGTTTCAGGATTTCCATTATTTTGCACAGGTGATTTGATCAGTTGCACTGCCTTAGTAATTACCACAGCCGTTTCATCTGAGGGAAATCCTGAAAACATGACCTGTTGGGGCGCCTTGAGGACTGGAGTTGAGAAACACTGATCTATGCTGACAAAGTGGTAATCTGTAGACCGGGAAAGGACAATGTTGTATACTTTATTACCACTGTGGATAAAGAGGGAAAATCGTTGACTTTGCCAGATCCTCGGTTTTACTGGTAACTATGGACAATAGAACTTTGAAGTTACTTAGCTAGATAGTGTCAGAGTAAAGAGATCTGCGTGGTCAAGATCTACAGATTCTGTTCAGTGTTTAAATCCAAGGACTACTTTTTTGCTAGCCGGATTTCTTTTATAAGAAAAAAATGTATGCAGGGATGGACTCCTAAAGAATATTTTTTTGGTATAGATTATAGGAAGAGAGTCTCATTTTTAAATGAGGCTTTGCTCCTACTGTTGTATAGGATGTACATATGTGTGTTTAACTATGTTTCCTTTTTCAGGGATCATCGGATCATATATAGAGCTGGGAGGCTTTTCAGCTAGTTAGATAGTGAGGTTGTGTACAATCATACTGTGGTTTGTTTGCGGCTGTAAACATAATGTTTTATAGTTATAAGTCTTATAATGTCTTTAAACTGTGTTTTCTCTCTCTTTGTCTATCCAAAGTTATAAGAAACTCAAATGCTTACTCTCAGGCTTGAGAGTTATTATTACTGTTTTTGGACAGACGTTGGGGACAACGTCTACTGTAGTGGGGGAGTATGTAGCGCTGGTAGATTTGCAATCTACTGCATGTTAGGTAAATTTAGTAACTTGTTCATTAAGAAGATTAAGTTTGCCTCTGTTCCAGCTTGGCTGACGTTGTGTGCGTTTCCGTGCTGACCGGTGGGTGTCGCTGTTACCACTGGTTAGTGTTGGAAAGGCCACGTGTTGAAGCGTATGGATGCTCTTCTGTCCCGGAGACAACTCGGTGGAGGTGGCCCACGATATTGCGGCGCAGGGGTGGGTCCAGAGGCTTGTCTGGGGCCTACCACCGCGGCCGAGGAATGGTCCTGAGCTGTCGGTCCTGTGTGACAAAGCTGGATAACCGAGGAGATCCCAGGGGAGGACCCGTCTTGGAGGGATCACGCAGAGTGCTGGTCTATAGAGGGGCCTGGTGACTCGGTTGGAGGACGTATCCGAAAGTAACTATACAGCATAGTGTTGCCGGGTTGGCTTAAAGGTTCAAGCACTGTGACTGACATTCACTACAGAAAATCTGATACATCCTGTGGCAGAGGATCGTACGGGTTTTGTTCCCAAACAAGTCTGTGGCAGAGACTTTGATTCGTGCTGCGTACTGGCTGCTAGACCGATGAGAGAGGCCTATCCAGACGAGCAAGGAGTGTGTCCCACAAGGGGAGCGCATTTCATATAGTATCTGAATTCTACCAGGACATTTGTCAAAAGAACCCTACAAGAGGATATTTGAGTTTCTTCTGCAAGTTTACTTTCCACCTCTTTCCTGCTATTTCCTAAGTCGTTTGTTTAATAAAGCATTGAAAACGTACTCCAGTGTTGGTGCGTGTGTTGTACAGAAGTAAACTCAACGGAACCCCCAGACCCGGTGCCGGTGAAACAGAGGGAAGCAGAGTGAAGGTAACAGACCCGCTTAAACCAGCAGCTACACCGTGAGTTATTGCTACATACATATGACATGGGGGAACATAAGTGTGGCTGTATAAATTACATTGGGAGGACACGGGTGCGGTGGTAAACAGTAAATGACACGAGGGGGACACAGGTGGGGTGGTATATTTGACTTTGGGGGACATGGGTAGAGTGGTATATATGACATTGGAGGACACACATGGGGTGGTATTTATGACATTGGGGGGACACGGATGGGGTAGTATACAGTGTATGACATGAGGGGACATGGATGGATTGGTACCTGGAACAGCAGATCCATGCGACAGTAAAGGCACAAGACAGGGCAGAGATGGCGCATCCGGCGAAGGTGATGGCCGTCAGTGACACAAGATGGACCTCCGATATCACCTGGCTGGAGACTTGCTGTCAACAGAAGGAGGATTATATAATACATATATGATAGTACACATATTGCTACATCTGACTCCACTCTGTGATATAATCTACTCACCATTAGCACTGCAAAGTAAGTGAGGTGGTTACAGTGACACTCGGTCTGACGCTCAGTGGCCACTGTCCTGCACCCGGCCGTGCTCCACTCCTCCCCTGACTCTGCGGAAGACACACAACAGGCCCCCATGTATCATATACAGTATCTCAGTGACCTAAACACAGAGGAACCCCACACCCAAGCTGGCCCCTGACTGGCACAGAACCCAGAGTTCATCTCACAGATGGTTTTAATACTAAACATTACTTGAGGGGGCACTCCGGGCACATTGCGGGCCTCTAGCCAATGCTGGTCCCTCCAGAAACAGAAGAAACCCCAAGATTCTACCACGTTATGGGATATTCCTTTAAGTGCATATTACATAGTACAATGAGCATTGGTGGTGTCACTCCATGTCTTCACCATGTGCTTCCCGCCCGGGCCCCTTACCATTACAGAGAAATCTTCATAGAGGGGGAATTATGGAATACACAAAACACCACTTACCATTCCAGAACACACACAGAGGAGATTTCGGCTCCTGGAGGAACACAAGAAGAGAGTCACCATTCCCATCATGATTAAATGAGTTAGACAGGGGGCGAAGGGGTTGGGTAATATTTCTTTGGGGTGGGGGGCATTATATTTGTAATAATTCCTTATTTCCCCATTTCTGAGTTCCTGTGCAGATTTTGTGGCCAGATAGAGATCTCTGGCAGGCATGAGCTGTGTCCCCGGATCACCTCTGTGGTGATACATGGAGAGGAAGTTACTTCTATGGTGGCACAACAGGAAATCCATTCCTTCTATAAAACACTGACCTGCCACTTGTCTGATGGAAGACTATATACTGGCATATAACACGCTCCCTGTGTGCCCGAGGCATAGGAGAGCCTCTCCTTGTCTGTGCTGATACAGGGCTATTCTTATAAACCATTCAACAGGTCCTCTGCTGTACTACCTGTGCAGATTGTATTACAGAAAAATTCCCCTCCACATTTCAGTTTCATTCTCAATCTCAGTCACGTCTTTTGTGAATGTCACCAGTCCCCAGGGACCCCAGAGGAAGCCAGCCTACCAGAAGCTGCAAGCGCTGCAACTCTGGCCACAAAAACCAGCAACAATTTCCATGAGACTTAACAAACACTCAGGGTGACAAAAGCAGCCACCAGCAACTACAGATCCAAACTCAGACTCTACACAAGACGGAGAGGAGACACGTGGCACAGGTGATAAAGAAGAGAGAGGAGATACCTGGCATGGGTTGGTGATACATACTAGAGATAGGATACTGGGTACAGGAGATATTGTATACACTCACCGGCCACATTATTATTAGGTACACCTTGCTAGAACCGGGTTGGACCCCCTTTTGCCTTTAGAACTGCCTTCATTCTTCATGGTATGGATTCAACAAGGTGTTGGAAACATTCCTCAGAGATTTTGGTCCATACTGACATGATGGCACATCCCAAAGGTGCTCTATTGGATTGAGATCTGGTGAGTGTGGAGGCCATCGGAGTACAGTGACCTCATTGTCCAGTGGTGAGATGATTTGGGCTTTGTGACATGGTGCATTATCCTGCTGGAAGGAGCCATCAGAAGATGGGGACACTGTAGTCATAAAGGGATGGACATGGTCAGCAACAATACTCAGGTAGGCCGTGGTGTTTAAACGATGCTCAATTGGTACTAAGGGGCCCAAAGTGTGCCAAGAAAATATCCGCCACACCATTACACCACCACCACCAGCCTGAACCGTTGATACAAGGCAGGATGGATCCATGCTTTCATGTTTACGCCAAATTCTGACTCTACCATCTGAATGTCGCAGCTAAAATCGAGACTCATCAGCCCAGGCAATGTTTTTCCAATCTTCTATTGTCCAATTTTGGTGAGCCAGTGCAAATTGTAGCCTCAGTATCCTGTTCTTAGCTGACAGGAGTGACACCCGGTGTGGTCTTCTGCTGCTGTAGCCCATCTGCTTCAAGGTTTGTTGTGTTGTGCCTTCAGAGATGGTATTCTGCATACCTTGATTGTAATGAGTGGTTATTTGAGTTACTGTTGCCTTTTCTATCATCTTGAACCAGTCTGCCCATTCTCCTCTGACATCAACAAGGCATTTTCCTCCACACCTGCCACTTCAAAGTCACTTAAATCCCCTTTCTTCCCTATGCTGATGCTCGGTTTGAACTTTAGCAAGTCATCTTCACCATGTCTAGATGCCTAAATGCATTCAGTTAATGCCATGTGATTGGCTGATTAACACTTGTGTTACCAAGCAATTGAACAAGTGTGCCTAATAAAGTGGCCGGTGAGTGTAGCGAGGGGATACCTGGCACAGGTGATACAGACTAGAGATGGGATACCTGGTAGAGGTGATACAGACTAGAGATGGGATACCTGGTAGAGGTGATACAGACTAGAGATGGGATACCTTGCCAGGTGATACAGGCTAGAGATATGATACATGGTACAGGTGATACAGGATACAGACAAGAGGTGTGGTACCTTGTATAGGTGATACAGGATACAGGGGGGATATTTGGCACAGGTGACACAGTATAGAGAGGGGATACCTGGTACAGCTAATACAGACTAGAAAAGGAATACCTGGTATAGGTGATACAGCATACAGAAAGAAATACCTGGTAGGGTGATAGTGACTGGATGAGATACCTAGTATAGGTCATACAAACCAGAGATAGGATACCTGGCACAGGTGATAGAGACTAGAGATGGGATACCTGGTATAGGTGATACAGTATAGAGAGGGGATACCTGGCACAGGTGATGCAGACTAGAGATGGGATACCTGGTAAAGGTGATACAGTATAGAGAGGGGATACCTGGCACAGGTGATGCAGACTAGAGATGGGATACTTGGTACAAGTGATAAGTACACAGTACAGGTTATACAGGATAGAGAGGGGATATTTGGCACAGGTGCTACAGACTAGAGATGGGATAACTGGTATAGGTAATACAGTATAGATAGGGAGTAACTAGTACAGGCGATACAAACTAGATATGGGATACCTGGTATAGGTGATGCAGTATTAAGCAGGGGATACCTGATACAGATGATACAGACTAAAGATGGGATACCTGGTCCCATATAGATAGGGTATAACTGGCATAGGTGATACAGGCTATATATGGAATACCTGGTAGAGATGATACAGTATAAAGAGGCGATAGCTGGTACAGATGATACAGACTAGAGATGGGATACCTGGTACTGTATAGATAGGGGATAACTGATACAGGTGATACAGACTAGAGATGGGATACCCGGCTCAGGTGAGACAGTATACAGAGGGGGTACCTGGTACATCTGATACAGACTAGAGATGTGATACCTGGTACAGGTGATAAAGGATATAGAGGGGATTTTTGGCACAGGTAATACAAGATAACATCACAAAATATATAATGACATCTCTGATGGAGTATAAGTGAAATATAATCCGTACCTTTATAGGTTCATGTACAAAGGTAATTACGATATCTTCTGATAGGTTAGAGACAACTGTGTCCTGCAGGGTGACTCCGAGAACCTGATCTCCTAGGATGGAGATATTTGTGTCATTCTGTGTGGACAGGAATGTTTTCATTATTTTCATATACAGATGACATCAAGTCCCACTATATGATATGTAATTCGACAGAAGACTTGTATAATGTATGACCAGATAGAAGGACTGTATCACAGGATGTTGTGTGATAGCACAGGAATAACACCATAGTGGATGATTCACCTGGAACATGGCGTGGCCCTGGATATGGACAACATGGAGCCTCTTGGCGGTCCCATCTGGCAACTTCTCCATTAGCTGGTCAGGAAGAGTCAAAGAGACCCCTAGACTCTCCGGAATGGACTTTAGCTGAAGAAAGAAGAACTTCTTAGTATTTAGGGGGAGAAAGAGGCAATATGGAGGAAACGGGGCAGTGTGAAGGAGATATAAGTGGTATGGAAGCGATGGGGGCAGTATGGAGGAGATGGGGACATATGGAGGAGATGGGCCACTATAAGGAGATGTGAGACATATGAAATAAGGGGGCAGTATGGAGGAGACAGGGGCTGTATGGAGGAGGTGGAGCAGTATGGAGGCAGTTGGGCATTATAAAGGAGATGGGAGCAGTAGGAAGCAAGTGGGCAGCAGTGTAGAGGGGATGGAGCAGTATGGAGGCAGTTGGGCATTATAAAGGAGATGGGAGCAGTAGGAAACAAGTGGGCAGTATGGAGGAGATGGGGGCAGCATGGGGGATAGGGGGGCTGTATGCAAGAGATGAGGGCTGTATGGAGGAGGTGGGACAGTATGCTGGACATATGGAGGAGGTGGGGCAGTACGGTGGAGAGGAGGCCGTATAGAGGGGCAGTATGTTGGAGATGGAGGATGTATGGAGGAGGTGGGGCAGTATGGAGGAGGTGGGGCAGTATGCAGGGGGGCAGTATGTTGGAGATGGAGGATGTATGGAGGAGGTGGGGCGGTATGGAAGAGATAGAAGCAGTATGGAGGAAATAGAGTGCAACAAACAGAAAGGTAACACCACTCCAGGTGAAAGTCATTCCTTCCTTGATTATCAGGTGCCGGTTCAGTCCGTGATCTTTCCAAGTAATCTAATGGTGAAGTAAAAGGCTGCACTCCAGAATACAAGGAAAATGCTTTTATTGTGTCAAATCATCCAACATCAAAAAGTATTCTCACGTGAGCATCATGACACACATGGAGGAGAGCATGGTTGATGAGTTTCACAAATTTCTTTGCTTCATCATAAGCAAAGAAATTGGTGAAACGCGTCAACCATGCTCTCCTCTGTGTGTGTCATGATGCTGTCATGAGAATACTTTTTGATGTTGTTTGATTTTTACACAATAAAGCATTTTCCTTGTATTCTGGAGTGCGGTCATTCACTTCGCTATTGGAGGAAATAAGGGCAGTGTAGTGGAGAGGGGGCAGAGTGCAGGAGACGAGGGCTGTATGGAGGAAGTGGGACAGTATGAAGGAGAGTGTAGAGGAGATGGAGGCCGTATGGAGGAAGTATGCTAGAGATGGTGGCAGTATGAAGGAGGTGGGGCAGTATGAAGGATAGGGAGGACGTATGGAGGTGGTGGGGCAGTATAGAGTAGATGGGGGTAACTAGAGGAAGGAGAATACCATAAGGGCTGAGATTTCGGAGTGGTGATCATTTTTCTGCAGAATTTGGGGTCATTTGTGGTCACCCTCAGCGTTTATACTCACCACATCACTGGAGTCCAGGTTATACACCCCAGCCTGCAGTGCCCCTGTCCCAAAGTTGTGACTCTTCCCATCAATCTGAACTTTGGACAGAGCTGTATCAATCCACTTGCGCAGCCTGAAACAAGAACGGTGTTGGTTTCATGGCATGAAAGGATGACACAAACGTGCACCTCCTGTCAACTACCTGACATACCCTTCATATCCAAAGAGATAATACAATGCACAAATAACTCCAGGAATAAGATTGAACTGTGCTAGTAAAGGCCTGAAAAAACAGAATGGGGGGGGGGGGGCACAGGATGAGAGCGCACATTGGGGGGGAGCACAGCACAGGATGAGAGCGCACATTGGGGGGGGGGGGGCACAGCACAGGATGAGAGAGCACATGGGGGAGGCACAGCACAGGATGAGAGTGCACATGGGGGAGGCACAGCACAGGATGAGAGCGTACAATGAGGGGAAGGGGGCACAGCACAGGTTGAGTGCCCACACTAGGGGGGCACTGCACATGATGAAACCACACACTGGAGGACACAGCACAGGATGAAAGCGCACACTGGGGGGGTTGAAACCGAACAATGGTGGACACAGCACAGGATGAGAGCGCACACTGGGGGGGGGGGGGGGGGCACAGGATAAAAACTCACACTGGGGGGGGCACAGGATAAGAGCTCACACTGCGGGGGGGGGGCACAGGATAAGAGCGCACACTGGGGGGGGCCACACATGATAAGAGCGCACACTGGGGGGGGGGTTGAGGCCACAGACTGGAGGACACAGCATAGGATGGGAGCCCACACTGGGGGGGGGCAAAGGATAGCGAAAACTTGGGGGGGGCAGAATAAGAGCACACACTGGGGGGGGGGGGGCACAGGATGAGAGAGCACACGGATGAGAGAGCACACGGATGAGAGAGCACACGGATGAGAGAGCACATGGATAAGAGAGCACACTGGGGGGGGGGGGCGGCACATGATGAGAGCGCACACTAGGGGGGGGGTTGAGACCGCAGACTGGAGGACACAGCATAGGATGGGAGCGCACACTGGGGGGGGGGCACAGGATAGCGAAAACTTGGGGGGGCAGAATAAGAGCGCACACTGGGGGGGCACAGGATGAGAGAGCACACGGATGAGAGAGCACATGGATAAGAGAGCACACTGGGGGTCGCAGTTCCTCGTATCTCGTAAAAAAAAAAATGTTGGTTTGGTTACAATTCTAGTGCTAACAATAACAGAACACTCACAGACGTCCGTCCCCATTGAATCTTGTCTTCTCCAGATAGCGGTTGACTTGAGACATGTCGTGCTCCAACATCTTTGCATCTACGAGAAAAGTAGAAGACGGTCACATTCCAGGAAAAGAGGGAGTCACCTGGACAGGAAGAAAGGAGAAATTTTCCCAGCGGAGACACAGGAAACAACAAAAACCTGACAGAGGTTCCGACCTTCCCCTGTTCCAACCATAATATGATAAAAGTCCTGGCTGGAGTTAGCTTTTATCATGTCCATATAATGTACCAGGAAGGGGGGGGGGGTTCTGACCTTAGCATTCTTCATGAACTCTTCTTGCAGATCAGCAGTCTAGGTGGTGGAGGATTGTCCGCTGAATCCAGAACATTGAGAGACTCATCAACAACTTCTATATCATCCTCATGGTGGGTATTATATAGAATATGTAGATATAAATACACAGAATGTCTTCCACAAGGATCTACCTAAACGCTATTCTGTCTCTACTGTGGTCATGTGACCATTCAAAGCCAACGTAGTAAAACCTGACAATGTGGCGTCCTGATTGCTCAGTGTAGTGAATACTGGAGGTGCGATGTCATTTGATCGCTCTGTGTAGTGAACGCCGTCAGTGTTTAGTCATGTGATCACTCAGTGTAGTGAATGCTGGCAGTGTGTTGGTATGTGATTGCTGAGTGTAGTGGATCTGACACTGGAATGATGTCATGTGATCACTCAATGAAGTGAACGCTGCTAGCGTGATGTCATGTAATTGCTCAGTGGAGTGAACTTGACACTAGGGTGATGTTGTGTGATCGCTCAGCATAGTGAACGCTTGCAGTGTGATGTCATGTGATTGCTCAGCTTAGTGAATGCTGGCAGTGTGATGTCATGTGATCGCTCAGTGTAGTGAACGCTGGCAGTGTGATGTCATGTGATTGCTCAATGTAGTGAACGCTGGCAGTGTAGTGTCAAGTAATCGCTCAATGTAGTGAACACTTGCAGTGTGGTTTCATGTGATCGCTCACCGTAGTGAAAACTGGCAGTGTGATGTCATGTGATCGCCCAGTGTAGTGAACGCTGGCAGTGTGATGTCATGTGATCGCTCACCGTAGTGAACGCTGGCAGCGTGATGTCATGTAATCGCTTAGCGTAGTGAACATTGGCAGTGTGATGTCATGTGATCACTCAGTGTAGTGGATGCTGGCAGTGTGATGTCATGTAATCGCTCAGCGTAGTGAACATTTGCAGTGTGAAATCATGTGATCGCTGGCAGTGTGATGTCATGTTGTCATGTGATCGCTCAGCGTAGTGAATGCTGGCAGTGTGATGTCATGTGATCGCTCAGCGTAGTGAATGCTGGCAGTGTGATGTCATGTGATCGCTCAGCGTAGTGAATGCTGGCAGTGTGATGTCATGTGATCGCTCAGTGTAGTGTAGGCTGACAGTGTGATGTCATGTGATCGCTCAGTGTAGTGTGGGCTGACAGTGTGATGTCATGTGATCGCTCAGTGTAGTGAACACTGGCAGTGTGATGTCATGTGATCGCTCAGCGTAGTGAACGCTGGCAGTGTGATGTCATGTGATCGCTCAGTGTAGTGTAGGCTGACAGTGTGATGTCATGTGATCACTTAGTGTAGTGTAGGCTGGCAGTGTGATGTCATGTGATCGCTCAGTGTAGTGTGGGCTGACAGTGTGATGTCATGTAATCGCTTAGCGTAGTGAACGCTGGCAGTGTGATGTCATGTGATCGCTCAACGTAGTGTAGGCTGGCAGTGTGATGTCATGTGATCGCTCAGTGTAGTGTAGGCTGACAGTGTGATGTCATGTAATCGCTTAGCGTAGTGAACGCTGGCAGTGTGATGTCATGTGATCACTCAGTGTAGTGGATGCTGGCAGTGTGATGTCATGTGATCACTCAGTGTAGTGGATGCTGGCAGTGTGATGTCATGTAATCGCTCAGCGTAGTGAACATTTGCAGTGTGATGTCATGTGATCGCTGGCAGTGTGATGTCATGTTGTCATGTGATCGCTCAGCGTACTGAATGCTGGCAGTGTGATGTCATGTGATCGCTCAGTGTAGTGTAGGCTGACAGTGTGATGTCATGTGATCGCTCAGTGTAGTGAACACTGGCAGTGTGATGTCATGTGATCGCTCAGCGTACTGAATGCTGGCAGTGTGATGTCATGTGATCGCTCAGTGTAGTGTAGGCTGACAGTGTGATGTCATGTGATCACTTAGTGTAGTGTACGCTGGCAGTGTGATGTCATGTGATCGCTCAGCGTAGTGTAGGCTGGCAGTGTGATGTCATGTGATCACTTAGTGTAGTGTACGCTGGCAGTGTGATGTCATGTGATCGCTCAGCGTAGTGTAGGCTGGCAGTGTGATGTCATGTGATCGCTCAGTGTAGTGTAGGCTGGCAGTGTGATGTCATGTGATCGCTCAGTGTAGTGTAGGCTGACAGTGTGATGTCATGTGATCGCTCAGTGTAGTGTGGGCTGACAGTGTGATGTCATGTGATCGCTCAGCGTAGTGTACGCTGGCAGTGTGATGTCATGTGATCGCTCAGCGTAGTGTACGCTGGCAGTGTGATGTCATGGGATAGCTCAGCGTAGTGTACGCTGGCAGTGTGATGTCATGTGATCGCTCAGCGTAGTGTACGCTGGCAGTGTGATGTCATGTGATCGCTCAGTGTAGTGTACGCTGGCAGTGTGATGTCATGGGATAGCTCAGCGTAGTGTACGCTGGCAGTGTGATGTCATGTGATCGCTCAGCGTAGTGTACGCTGGCAGTGTGATGTCATGTGATCGCTCAGCGTAGTGAACGCTGGCAGTGTGATGTCATGTGATCGCTCAGTGTAGTGAACGCTGACATTCAGATGACATTAGAAGACCAGGCGGCGTGTTCCTGCCAGTAAATGACAATGGACGGCGTGTGAGTCTCTGGCTGGGATTGTAGATTCTATTTTGGGTTTGATGACAAACAAAGCCGTCATTAATGAATCCACAAAGAAGGCGGCAGAGCTGCCAATGTGTCACGCGCTCCCCTTCCCCACCGCCTCTCGGGATTTACACCGATCACCGTGCCAAACGCCCTGCGGCCCTTCCTCGCATTCTTCCCTCACACAATGTCCTGGTACATGGAAGGATGTGGGAGGGCCGTAGGAATTACATCTTCAGGTGCTGGACCTCTCCCCGTGTGACCCCCAAAGCTGGCGTACAGCGGGCCCCACATTATCCCCGGGGCCCCACGTTACCCCCGGGTCCCCATATTACCCCTGGATCCAGGTGCATTGCCAATAAGACAGTTAACAGATGGCGTGTCTGAGAATTGGGACTTTCTGTGGGAATGCGGCTTTATCTGACAGACGCACGTTGACTTGTGTGTGTTGGCAGGAAGCGGGCGGACAAGAGCTGCCAGTATAGTGACATTTCTTCCAGGGGAGGGGGAAGCAGCTGTGAATACCTAACTTAGAGGGAAGCTGGAATGGTTTGTGGTCAGGGGGACTCTCTTTATCGTACATTCAGAACATATGAGGGGCTGGAGCCATGCTAGCTATCCCTAGAGAGAGAGAGAGCGAGAGGGCACCACGCCAACTTGCTTTTACACTCCTTATGTCTGATTGAAACGGAATTGATCTGATAAGGATGGAGTCTCTGCTGGGGTGAGTTCTGTAATAATCGTGAAAAGGAGACCACTGTGCCCCCTGCTGGCTGGATAGAATACTAGAAAGTTGTAAGGTAGAGGACATGTCATAAAATCCATGGCATCATCCCATAAATGAATATGGTATTTTTGAAACAGAAGAGTAGCGGGACTTTAAATATGCCAAATGAGAACAAAGTCAGAATAAAAATCTATATAAATTTTATTACACATAAAACGTTGTCATAAACACAATATTAAAAACATAGATATGCATAAAGAAACCTTGCGATAAATACAAAAATATGTAAATCTGATGGATACATGGTCAGTTACAAGTACTTATCCATCAAATTTATATATTTTTTTTATTTATCGCAAATTTTCTTTATGCATATCTATGTTTTATTATTGTGTTTATGACAACGTTTTACGTGTAATAAAATGTATATAGATTTTTATTCTGACTTTGTTCTCATTTGGCATATTTAAAGTCCCAGTACTCTTCTGTTTCAAAAATACCATATGGATAGAATAATAATTTATAAGCAATATGTTGAATATAAATACAGTAATACCTCGGATTGCAAGTAGCGCAGTTTACAAGTGTTTTGCAATACGAGCTATTTTTGTTTTTCAATTCTGACTCGGTTTGCGAGTGTTGTCTCGCAAAAACAAGCAGGATTCGGGCCTCTGGGGTATGCAGTACCGCATTTGGCCAGAGGTGCGGGGGCGCCGGTGACACTGTGAACCGTTCGGAGCCGCTCAGAAACACTCGGAAACACTCCATTCCCGAGTGTCACCGAGCTTCTCCGAGTGCATCCGAGCGGCTCCTAGTGCTCTCCGAGTGTTACCGAATGTTTCCAGCGCCCCCCCCCACCTCTGGTTACATGCGGTACTGCATACACTAGCAGTGCCACTGGAACGGATTATCTGAGTTTCCATTATTTCTTATGGGGAAATTCGCTTTGATATACGAGTGCTTTGGATTACAAGCATGCTTCTGGAACGAATTATGCTCGTAATCCAAGGTACCACTGTATATATATATATATTATATATATATATATATATATATATATATATATATATATATATATATATATATATATATTTATTTATTTATTTATTTATTTATTCTTTTTTTTCCCTGCGCTCACCCTGAAGCCCATCTCTGTGTAGATGTCTCTCCCCTCCCCAGATAGGGATCTGCAGATCAAAATATTGTGATCACAAAAAAACTGATATGTTCCTGGTGGGGAGCTGGAGGAATCTGTATGGTTAGGAATGCCCCAAAATGTCACAAAGCAGCAGACACCAACTGTCAGCATTTCACAGCAACTGTGCAGTAAAACTGCATTGCAGCATTGTCACCCTGTGGGCGGTGGGGTCACTTTGTGAATAGTGGGATCAGCATTACACACCAACTGTCAAAATTACACCCCAACTGTCAACATTACACACCGACTGTCAACGTTGTACATTAAGACCCCATTCACACTGGAGCGCTTTTCAGGCATTTTAGAGCTAAAAATAGTACCTGTAAAGCGCCTCTCAAGCCACCCCAGTGTGAAAGCCCGAGTGCGTTCACACTGGAGCGGTGCACTTGCAGGATGGGAAAAAAAAGTCCTGCAAGCAGCATCTTTGGGGCGGTGCGGGAGCGGTGTATACACCACTCCTACACCACCCCTGCCCCTGAAATGAATGGGCAGCTCTGCCAAAGCGCCTGCAAAGCGCTTCGGCAGCACCCCAACATGGGCGCTATTAACCGTTTCTTCGGCCACTAGCGGGGTTTAAAAGCGCCGCTAAAATTAGAGGCGCTTTACCGCTAATGCCGGCACCGCCCCAATGTGAAAAGGGGTCTTACTGTCAGCATTACACTGACTGTCAGCAATGCACATCAACTGTCAGAATTACACATCCACTGTCAGCATCCGAATGTCAGCATTACACTCCAACTGTCAGCTCAGCCTCGGTTCACACCAGAGGCGGCACGACTTGCAGGACGCCTCACCGAGGCGACCTGCACACGACTGCCGGGGCGACTTGCAAGACAACTTCTGTATAGAAGTCTATGCAAGTCGCCCCCAAAGTAGTACAGGAACCTTTCTTCTAAGTCCGAGCGACTTGCGTCGCTCCGATTAGAACGGTTCCATTGTACAGAACGGGAGGCGACTTGTCAGGCGGCTAGGTCGCCTGACAAGTCGTCCCCGTGTGAACCGAACGTCAGGATGAGCTCCGGCGTGTTCGCACGCTGCACGTGCCGAGCCCGCCAGGAAGTCGGCAATGCGCTGCACTAATCACAGGTAGTTAGACATTTTCTGATCCCTGCAGCCGCACATCGAGAAATGTCTCACTGCCTGTAATTAGCGTAGCGCAGTACCGACTTCCTGGCGGGCTCGGCACGTGCAGCGTGCGAACACGCCGGAGCTCATCCTTACTGTCAGCAATACACACCAACTGTCAGTATTACACGTCACCTGTCAACATCCAACGGTCAGCATTGCACAGCACCTGTCAGCATCCAACGGTCAGCATTGCACAGCACCTGTGGAGTGAAATTGCAAACAGTATTGTTGCCCTGTGCGCGGTGGGGTCATGCTGCAGATGGGGTGATATTAGATAGATATGTTGTTTTTTTTAAATGGACTTAAAATGGTTGTCATTCTCAGACATGAAATATGAACAAAGCATATCCCTCTTTCCTGGTGCCTTCATGGCGGCATACACACGGTTGGTTACTCCGCCCGAAAACCAACCCACAGGACCAACTTTAACTCTATACATGAAAAAGTCACCCCCCCCCCCCCCCATTAGCCATTCTTTTTTCTGTCCTCAAACCCACAGGATTAAGGATGTGCGGCAACCATTGCAGGTTCATGCTCCGCTGTATATATGGAGTCCCATATCTTAGGCTGCTAAAGGTGCCAAAAAGGTTGGGAGCCCGTTTTTTTGTGGACCTTTTTTAGGGTCAGGAGCTCAGGCATTCCCTCCGTGTCTCTGCCAAATAGAAAAACTGCTCCTAGACAGCCCCCACCTATTTGGGCTCTCTTCAGCTGCTTACCACTCCTTTCTCCCTTGGAGAGTCTGGAAATTGAGCGGGCGAGGCTGAAAACATTGGGTTCCTCCCACAGAGTAATACAGACAAGCCAGAAAAGCTTCCACCAGTAACACTTACTACAAGGTTTGGCAAAAAATTTTGCGGAAGCTAACGATTTCAACCTGTTAAAGCCAGCGGTTCACAAAGTTCTTTTGTTTCTTCGAAAGGGGTTAGATCTAGGCCTGATGCCGCGTACACACGAGCGGACTTTACGGCAGACTTTGCCCGGCGGACGGGATTTGGTCGGACAATTCGATCGTGTGTGGGCTCCAGTGGACTTTGTTTTCTCAAAAGTTGGACGGACTTAGATTTGAAACATGTTTTAAATTAATCAGTCGAAATCGAGTCCGGTCGAAAAGTCCGCTCGTCTGTATGCTAGTTTGACGGACATAAAGCCACGCTAGGGCAGCTATTGGCTACTGGCTATGAACTTCCTTGTTTTAGTCCGGTCGTACGTCATCACGTACGAATTCGACGGACTTTGGTGGATTGTGTGTAGGCAAGTCCGTTCATTCAGAAAGTCCATCCTAAAGTACGTCGAAAAGTCCGCCGGGCAAAGTCTGCCATAAAGTCCGCTCGTGTGTACGCGGCATAAGACTTAGCTCCCTGAAGGTTCAGGTCTCGGCCTTACCAGCCCTAACAGACATCAGATGGGCTCTAGATCTGCTAATAGAACGTTTTATGAAGGCAGTCCTTAGATTGAGACCTCCAAGAAAGTCACTATATCCTAAGTGGGATCTGCCTTTAGTACTCAGGGCGCTTGCAGCACCTTCATTCGCACCTACGGAAGAGTGCTCTCTAGAAGATATCACTCTTAAAGCAGCATTTCTAATCTCCATCACATCCGGTGGAAGGGTCTTGGAGATCCAAGCCTTAGGGTCTGAGGACCCCTACATTACTTTTTTTCCAGACGGGGTGGTCCTCCAACCAATTCACCAGTTTGTTCCAAAAGTTCCCTCTGTATACCATCTGAACCAAGAATGGGTGCTCCCAGCTTTCGGGGAAGATCCGGCAACATCAAAGCTGCACAAGCTGGACGTGGCAAGGACTCTCCAACATTACGTTGAACTAACACGTTCTTTTCGTAAAAATCAACGTCTCTTTGTGATCCCTAAGGGCGCAAGAAGAGGAATGGCAAGCATCAAAGACAACCCTGGCAAGTTGGATTGTACGTCTCATTCAGCGAACATATTGGGCTAGTGGTCTTCCAGTTCCAAAACCAATCAATGCTCACTCGACGCGGGGAATGGCATCTACTTGGGTGGCTTTAGCACCAGTCTCTCCAGAAACTATTCAATATTCCTATCGCACACGTTCCTGGTAAAAGGGCACATGAAATGGTGGGTGCTGCAGCGATTACCAGTTGGGTCCTGGAAGCATCAAACAAACGTACATCTTTGCCAGCACACCATGGATAAGCAAAAAGTTGTCCAAGAAGGTTTTAATGAAAGGAAGTCACATCACAAAGAAAGGTGCAACGTTTCGGGGCCGCGCAGGACCCCTTTGTCAGGCATGTGATAAGATCTTATCACATGCCTGACGAAGGAGTCCTGCGCGGCCCCCGAAACGTTGCACCTTTCTTTGTGATGTGACTTCCTTTCATTAAAACCTTCTTGGACAACTTTTTGCTGATCCATGGTGTGCTGGTGAAGATGTTGTGTGGCAAGTTAGTCATCTTTCACCACATTCATGACCCATCATAGTCTAGATCCAGCTTATTTCTCGTGACTTCGGGAGAAAAGCTTTGCAGTTGTCTGCCCTGTAATCGAAATGTTTTTGCAGCAACCCTCCCTGTGAACGAGTTATTTACCATGTGTATGCTGCCATGAAGGCACCAGGAAAATGGAAAATGGAATCACCTTTCCGTAATTTTCCTTTCCTGGTGCCTATCCATGGTAGCATACACCCTCCCTTTCTATAATCCTTAAATGTTTGAGTCTAGTTACAAGAATGGCTAATAGGGGGCTGACTCTTTCTTTTATAGAGTTAAAGTTGGTCCTGTGGGTTAGTTGGGGGCAGAGTAACCAACCGTGTGTATGCTGCCATGGATAGGCACCAGGAAAGGAAAATTACAGAAAGGTAAGTATCCAATTTTCCGTTATAGTGTGTACTTGTCTCAATGCAGAGCACTAAGTGTCATTTCTGTTTGCTGCCTCCTTCCTCTGCTATGAGCATGAATCATGTCTGACAAGTTTTCCTGACACCAAGAGAAAAAAGGTGACAGGGGAGGGACCTCCAGCTGATTGACAGCCTCAGCTCTGTTCCTGTGTGCTGTGTGTCTCTTCCCTTCAATCAGCTCTCAGAGCTCTCTTTACTCTGCAGTGTGTAGTTTAAGCTCTCCACCCCCTTTTGTTCTGAACTCTCAGACAAGCGTTATAAATTCTGGACTTTGAACGGATGCGGAGAAGAGAAGACTGCAGATAAACAGGTACAGAAGGAGGATTTGTTTCACCTCTGTGTATTACCTGAGGATAGTGCCTTCACTGGATATATGGAGGGTTTACAACCACTTTAAGTGAGGATCAGACACATTAAAGCTGAACTCCGGGTCTCACTTTTCAGCTGTTTGGTTTTTCCTTTTGAATTAAAGGACACCAAGGAGTGTCAGAGGACTGAACCCAGGACACTGCACAGGGAGCGGCACTCCGCCATCAATCATTAATCCGGCAGAGCTGCGGCTGTACACAATCAGTAAACGGTGATAGCAGAATAATTGGTAATTGAGGGCAAATCATTAACATGGGTCAGCCAGTCCACAACAACAGGAAGGAGAGCAGGTGTGACAACCATCATATACACCTATGTCTGTGCTCTCCACAACAGCCAATCAGATTTCAGCCATCCTCCAAGCCACACCCATTCTTAGCCAGAATGCCATTTTGTACACACAGAAAGAGGGACACTCAATAGCACAAAGTATGTAGGAAAAGGACACGCCCCTACTACGCCTACCATAAGGAGGACAGAGGGCTTCGGTCCCATAAAAGGACAGAGGGATTCAGTCCCATAGAAGGACAGAGGGATTCAGTCCCATAGAAGGACAGAGGGATTCAGTCCCATAGAAGGACAGAGGGATTCAGTCCCATAGAAGGACAGAGAGATTTGATCCTATAGCAGGACAGAGGGATTCAGTCCCACAAAAGGACAGAGGGATTCAGTCCCATAAAAGGACAGAGGGATTTGGTCCCATAAAAGGACAGAGGGATTCTGTACTATAGAAAGACAGAGGGATTCTGTACTATAGAAGGGCAGAGAGATTCGGTCCCATAGAAGGACAGAGGGATTCGGTCCCATAGCAGGACAGAGGGATTCAGTCCCATAGAAGGACAGAGGGATTCGGTCTCATAGAAGGACTGAGGGACTTGGTCCCATAGAAGGACAGAGGGATCCTGTACCATAGAAGAACAGAGGGATTCGGTCCCATAAAAGGACAGGGGGATTTGGTCCCATAGAAGGACAGAGGGATTTGGTCCCAAAGAAGGACAGAGGGATTCAGTCCCATAAAAGGACAGAGGGTTTCTGTACCATAACAGAACAGAAGGATTCGGTCCCATAGAAGGGCAGAGGGATTCAGTGCCATAGCAGGACAGAGGGATTCAGTCCCATAGCAGGACAGAGGGATTCGGTCCTATAGAAGGACAGAGGGATTCGGTCCCATAGAAGGATAGAGGGATTCTGTACCATAGAAGAACAGAGGGATTCAGTCCCACAGAAGGGCAGAGGGATTCTGTACCATAGAAGGACAGAGAGATTGAGTCCCATAGCAGGACAGAGGGATTCAGTCCCATAACAGGACAGAGGGATTCAGTCCCATAGCAGGACAGAGGGATTCAGTCCCATAGCAGGACAGAGGGATTCAGTCCCATAGCAGGACAGAGGGATTCAGTCCCATAGCAGGACAGAAGGATTCAGTCCCATAGCAGGACAGAGGGATTCAGTGCCATAGCAGGACAGAGGGATTCAGTCCCATAGCAGGACAGAGGGATTCAGTCCCATAGCAGGACAGAGGGATTCAGTCCCATAGCAGGACAGAGGGATTTGTTCCCATAAAAGGACAGAGGGATTCGGTCTCATAGAAGGACAGAGGGGTTTGGTCCCATAGAAGGACAGAGGGATTCAGTCCCATAGAAGGACAGAGGGATTTGGTCCCACAGAAGGACAGAGGAATTCTGTATCATAAAAGGACAGAGGGATTTGGTCCCATAGAAGGACAGGGGGATTCGGTCCCATAGAAGAATATGGGAGTTCAGTCCCATAGAAGAAAAGGGAGATTCGGTCCCATAGAAGGACAGAGGGATTCGCTCCCATAGAAGGACAGAGGGATTCGGTCCCATAGAAGAACATGGGAGTTCAGTCCCATAGAAGGACGGGGAGATTCGCTCCCATAGTAGGAGAGGGAGATTCGGTCCCATAGAAGGACAGAGGGATTCGGTCCATAGACGGACAGGTATGTATTTGTATGTATGTGACATCCAGCATTGTGCCAGTTGTGGTGGGCACACAGTGGCAGCATTGTCTCCTCTGTGCACACAGCACCCCTCACCCGCCTTCCCATGTGAATTCTCAGATTCTCGGCCTTGAGGCTGATATCTGTGGTGTCTCCCCCTCCCCCACACTAGTCGCTGACGCAGCGGTCTCGGGGAGGATGTGCTGATCTGGGACAATGTCTCTGGTTTGGGGTGAAACAAACGGGGCCACACAAAGGTGGAAATGAAAGTCTGACTTATGTATGGGCCCCGGAGCAGATACAGACAATTCTTTCTGTACAATTAGATGCAGATCTCTGAAAACACTCGGGGGTGAGGGGCTTTTATTCCCACGATAATCAAGGTTAATTTATCTGACAAGGTACACCCCAATGCAGCGCTAAAAGATCCCTAAATATCCTAAACCAGTGCGTTTACATAAAGTGCATTCATTATATGGACCTATTACCCTTTGTAAACCATCCAATTAAAGTGCATAGTTCAGTTCAGTTACATACAGTGGGGACAGAAAGTATTCAGACCCCCTTAAATTTTTCACTCTTTGTTATATTGCAGCCATTTGCTAAAATCATTTAAGTTCATTTTTTTCCTCATTAATGTACACACAGCACCCCGTATTGACAGAAAAACACAGAATTGTTTTTTTTTGCAGATTTATTAAAAAAGAAAAACTGAAATATCACATGGTCCTAAGTATTCAGACCCTTTGCTGTGACACTCATATATTTAACTCAGGTGCTGTCCATTTCTTCTGATCATCCTTGAGATGGTTCTACACCTTCATTTGAGTCCAGCTGTGTTTGATTATACTGATTGGACTTGATTAGAAAAGCCACACACCTGTCTATATAAGACCTTACAGCTCACAGTGCATGTCAGAGCAAATGAGAATCATGAGGTCAAAGGAACTGCCTGAAGAGCTCAGAGACAGAATTGTGGCAAGGCACAGATCTGGCCAATGTTACAAAAAATTTCTGCTGCACTTTAGGTTCCTAAGAGCACAGTGGCCTCCATAATCCTTAAATGGAAGACGTTTGGGATGACCGGAACCCTTCCTAGAGCTGGCTGTCCGGCCAAACTGAGCTTTCGGGGGAGAAGAGCCTTGGTGAGAGAGATAAAGAAGAACCCAAAGATCACTGTGGCTGAGCTCCAGAGATGCAGTCGGGAGATGGGAGAAAGTTGTAGAAAGTCAACCATCACTGCAGCCCTCCACCAGTCGGGGCTTTATGGCAGAGTGGCCCGAAGGAAGCCTCTCCTCAGTGCAAGACACATGAAAGCCCGCATGGAGTTTGCTAAAAAAAACACCTGAAGGACTCCAAGATGGTGAGAAATAAGATTCTCTGGTCTGATGAGACCAAGATAGAACTTTTTGGCCTTAATTCTAAGCGGTATGTGTGGAGAAAACCAGGCACTGCTCATCACCTGTCCAATACAGTCCCAACAGTGAAGCATGGTGGTGGCAGCATCATGCTGTGGGGGTGTTTTTCAGCAGCAGGGACAGGATGACTGGTTGCAATTGAGGGAAAGATGAATGCGGCCAAGTACAGGGATATCCTGGACGAAAACCTTCTCCAGAGTGCTCAGGACCTCAGACTGGGCCGAAGGTTTACCTTCCAACAAGACAACGACCCTAAGCACACAGCTAAAATAACGAAGGAGTGGCTTCAAAACAACTCCGTGACTGTTCTTGAATGGCCCAGCCAGAGCCCTGACTTAAACCCAATTGAGCTTCTCTGTAGAGACCTAAAAATGGCCGTCCACCAACGTTTACCATCCAACCTGACAGAACTGGAGAGGATCTGCAAGGAGGAATGGCAGAGGATCCCCAAATCCAGGTGTAAAAAACTTGTTGCATCTTTCCCAAAAAGACTCATGGCTGTATTAGATCAAAAGGGGCTTCTACTAAATACTGAGCAAAGGGTCTGAATACTTAGGACCATGTGACATTTCAGTTTTTCTTTTTTAATAAATCTGCAAAAATGTCAACAATTCTGTGTTATTCTGTCAATATGGGGTGCTGTGTGTACATTAATGAGGAAAAAAATGAACTTAAATGATTTTAACAAATGGCTGCAATATAACAAAGAGAGAAAAATTTAAGGGGGTCTGAATACTTTCCGTCCCCACTGTATACAGTTTCTCACAAAAGTGAGTACACCCCTCACATTTTTGTAAATATTTTATTCTATCTTTTCATGTGACAACGCTGAAGAAATGACACTTTGCTACAATGTAAAGTAGTGAATGTACAGCTTGTATAACAGTGTAAATTTGCTGTCCCCTCAAAATAACTCAACACATCCGGGAGGGAAAATGGCTAATTGGGCCCAATTTGGACATGTTCACTTAGGGGTGTACTGACTTTTGTTGCAAGCAGTTTAGACATTATTGGCTGTGTGTTGATTTTTTTTGAGGGAAAAGCAAATGTACACTGTTATACAAGCTGTACACTCACTACTTTACATTGTACAAAGTGTAATTTCTTCAGTGTTGTCACCTGAAAAGATAACTTAAACTATTTACAAAAATGTCAGGGGTGTACTCACTTTTGTGAGAAACTGTATGTGCAAAATATACAGGCATCATTCAGATATCCCCACTGATTCCTTTCACCAGAAGAACAATCATAGCGCCTGTTTAACATGTATAGCCGCTTGATCGTTCTTACTGGCGGTGGGAGGGGATGCCCCGCCCCCCCCCCCCCCCCGCTGCCCTCCGGGGGTTCTCCTGGCTCACCCAGGCAATTGAGTCTTTTATCTCAGGCTTTCCAGCCTAGAGGAGAATTTTTAAAGGGAAAGTGTAAAAATAAAAATGAATTATGTAATAAAATAAACAAACAAACAAAAAAAAATTAAAGCACCCCCCGTCCCTCCCCCAAGCTCGCATGCAGAAGCAAACTCATACATAGGTCGCGCCATATGTAAACGATGTTCAAACCACACTTATGAGGTATCACCGTGAACGTTAGCGCTAGAGCAATAATTATAGCCCAAGACCTCCTCTGTAACTCTAAACATGTAACCTGTAAAAAAAAAACTTTAAAGCGTCGCCTATGGAGATTTTTAAGTACCAAAGTTTGGCGCCATACCACGAGCGTGCGCAATTTTAAAGCGTGACATATGAGGTATCTATTTACTCGGCGTAACATCATCTGTCACATTATACAAAAAAGTTGGGCTAACTTTACTGTTTTTTTTTTTTATTTATGAATGTGTTTTTTTTCCCAAAAAATTGCGTTTGAAAAATTACTTTTCTAAAGGACGATTGCTCAAGCATGGAAAAAAAACCTCAGTCCCCTTTCAGGAAGTGAAAAATTGCTTGACGTGCATGATGGTCAATGAACGAATGTCTAGTATACTCAAAGACACGCATGCCAAGTTCCCTAAAGTTTGGCAGCCTTGGTTGGCGTATACCTTCCCTGAACTTCCTCTGAGTAGTATGGATCGGCTCTGACTAGTTTCCTGGATGATCCCGAGTCCTACTCTCCTTTTCCCTTTCCCCCCTTCACACTTTCTCTTATTCTCCCCCTCTCTTTCCTATTTCTCTCTGTTCTTCTTCTCTTAGAGCCCTTGCACACTGGGGCGGTTTGCAGGCGCTATTGCGCTAATAATAGCGCCTGCAAACCGCCCCGAAAGTGCCGCTGCTTTCATCCCAGTGTGCAAGCCCCGAGGGCTTGCACACTGGAGCGATGCGCTGGCAGGACGGTAAAAAAAGTCCTGCCAGCAGCATCTTCGGAGCGGTGAAGGAGCGGTGTGTATATCGCTCCTTTACCGCTCCTGCCCATTGAAATCAATGGGACGGCGCGGCTATACCGCCGGCAAAGCGCCTCTGCAGAGGCGCTTTGCGGTGGTATTTAACCCTTTCTTGGCCGCTAGCGGGGGGTAAAACCGCCTCGCTAGCGGCCGCATACCGACGGTAAAACGCCGCTAATAATAGCAGCGTTTTACCACCGACGTCGCCCCCCGCCTCAGTGTGCAAGGGCTCTTATCAGGGCTCCTAGCCCTTTTTTTTGATCGCTTAGGCTCCATTCACACTAGCGCGTTTTTTGATGCATTTTGCAGAAATGCACGGGAATTTTTTAACATGGGTTCCTATGGAACATGTTCACATCAATGCCTTTTTGTTTCTCTGCATTTTTGGAAAGGGTCAGGGACTTTTTTTCATGCAAAATGCAGCGTTTTGCATGTAATAGAATTCAATGGACAAGCATCAAAAACGCAAGTGCACCGTTTTTGCAGCGTTTTTGGTGCGTTTTTGCCGTTTATTTTTTTTTTTTTTTCAATTTTTTTTAAGACTGTAAAAAAAAAATAAAAAAAAAACAAACAAAAAAAAAACGCAAACCGCAAATCGCGGCAAAAACGCTGCAAAAACGCAGCAAAAACGCTACTCAAAAACGTGGCAAGCATGAAAAAAAAACCTCCAAAAATGCTCAAAAGCAACATGCATAGGTGTGAATCGAGCCTAACAGAGGCCCAAGATGATCTTAAGTGCAGTCAATGCATTTTGTCCTGTTTTTTTCTGCACTTTTGGGGGTCACCCCAAATTACGTAAGTTACACTCAGGATTTCTATGACTGTTAATTAGGAGGCTGCCCTCCTCGGTTTATGTTGTATTTCCTTTTGTTGTTTTTTTGCTCCAGTTCTAGCCCCTGCGTGGGCAATCTAGGTGCCTTTGACATTGTTGTATGTTTAATACTACTTCTGCAATACAACTTATTGAACCAGAAAAATTACTTTTCTAATTACTAATGATAAAAAGTTGCAATAACCGCCACTTAATTCCCTGGGGCAATGGTGGCGAACCTTGGCACCCCAGATGTTTTGGAACTACATTTCCCATGATGCTCAACTACACCGCAGAGTGCATGAGCATCATGGGAAAGGTCCATATAATTAATGCATTTTATGTACATGAATTTGTGTATGACGTTCTCAGAGAATAGGTACAGGAACTCCCCCCTTCTGAGTCACTTCCTGTCTCCGCCCCCTACCCACCTCTCAGCACCATCCTTTGGTTCCACCCCCTACCTACATCTCAGTACCGCCCCTTTAGAGAATACAGAACCGAGTAACATTTTGTGGTGCTAAGTAATTTGTATGACATTTATAAATGAGAACAAGAAAAGCAGTAAAATAGATCACCTGCAGGCAGCAATATCAGACCCCACCAGCAACAGTAGATTCCCACCAGCAACAATGGATCCCCACAACCAAATACCATTCCAGCAACAAAAGACCCCTGGAAGCAACAACAGATCTCCAAGCAGCCAGCAACAGTAGACCCTTCCCTCAACAGTAGATTAATTCCAGCAACAATTGGCTCCCCAGCAACATAAGCCCCCTCCCCTCTCCCAGCAACAATAGATCCCTCAACAGCAGCAATAGACCTTCCTTAGCAACAATAGACCACCACAAAAATAGATCCCCTCCAGGATGAATAGATGCTCCAGCACATCCCAGCACCCCTTGGCATTACATACACTCAGTGCTGGAGGTGCCGAAACGCCGTTCCCCCACGTTCCCACTGAAAAAGGCCCTGGATGTCACACTGGTTTAGAATACTTAGGGAGTATGCATAGAGACATACCTTGTTTCAGATTTAATGCAGCTGCCGGTAGAGATCCTTTAATAGCGTGGGTTTTAATATTTAATTAGTGACTTATCTGACAATACTGGGGGCGGGGGGGGGGGGGCATTTATATGAAACACTTGGGAAGGGGGCGGGCCTTTATCTGGCAACAATATTCAAGGGGGGGGCTTTATCTGACAATACTTGGGGGGAGGGGAAAATCACATGGTATTTCGTGGTCCTGTAGGTAGAATTCAGGATAGGAAGGCCAGGAAAACTTGGGGGGCTTTATCTGACAATACTTTGGGGGTGCTTTATCTGACAATACTCGGGGGGTTACCTGACATGACTTGGGGGGGAACATTTACCTGATAATGCTCAGGGGTAGGGGGGGTGGGGGGCTTTTATCTAACAATACTCAAGAAGGGGTTATGAAGATTCTTCCTGCACCACAATCACAGACTCTGGGGTAGGAGTACCGTCTATCATACAATACTTGGAAGGGCTTTTACAGTGCCTTGAAAAAGTATTCATACCCCTTGACATTTTCCACATTTTGTCATGTTACAACCAAAAACATAAATGTATTGTATTGGGATTTTATGTGATAGACCAACACAAAGTGGCACATAATTGTGAAGTGGAAGGAAAATGATAAATAGTTTTCAAATAAATATGTGAAAAGTGTGGCGTGCATTTGTATGGCGCCCCCCTGAGTCAATACTTTGTAGAACCTCCTTTCACTGCAATTACAGATGCACGTTTTTTTGGGGATGTCTCTACCAGCTTTGCACATCTAGAGAGTGACATTTTTTCCCATTCTTCTTTACAAAATATCTCAAGTTCTGTCAGATTGGATGGAGAGCGTCTGTGAACAGCAATTTTCAAGCTTTGCCACAGATTCTCAATTGGATTTAGGTCTGGACTTTAACTGGGCCATTCTAACACATGAATATGCTTTAAACTAAACCATTCCATTGTAGCTCTGGCTGTATGTTTAGGGTCCTTGTCCTGCTGGAAGGTGAACCTCTGCCCCAGTCTCAAGTCTTTTGCAGACTCTAACAGGTTTTCTTCTAAGATTGCCCTGTACTTTGCTCCATCCATCTTCCATCAACTCTGACCAGCTTCCCTGTCCTTGCTGAAGAAAAGAATCCCCACAACATGATGCTGCCACCACCATGTTTCACGGTGGGGATGGTGTGTTCAGGGTGATGTGCAGTGTTAGTTTTCCACCACACATAGAGTTTTGCTTTTTGGCCAAAAAGTTCAATTTTGGTGTCATCTGACCAGAGCACTTTTTTCCACATGTTTACTGTGTCCGCCCAAATAGTTTCTCGCAAACTGCAAATGAGACTTCTTATGGCTTTCTTTCAACAATGGCTTTCTTCTTGCCACTCTTCCATAAAGGCCAGATTTGTGGAGTGCACGACTAATGGTTGTCCTATGGACAGATTCTCCCACCTGAGCTGTGGATCTCTGCAGCTCCTCTTGGCGGCTTCTCTGGTGAATGCTCCCCTTCCCTCGCATGTCAGTTTAGATGGACGGCCATGTCTTGGTAGGTTTGCAGTTGTGCCATACTCTTTCCATTTTCGGGTGATGGATTGAACAGTACTCCATGAGATGCTCAAAGCTTGGGATATTTTTTTATAACCTAACCCCGCTTTAAACTTCTCCAAAACGTTATCCCTGACCTGTCTGGTGTGTTCCTTGGCCTTCATGATGCTGTTTGCTCACTAAGGTTCTCTAACAAACCTCTGAGGGCTTCACAGAACAGCTGTATTTATACTGAGAATAAATTACAAACAGGTGGACTCTATTTACTAATTAGGTGACTTCTGAAGGCAATTGGTTCCACTAGATTTTAGTTAGGGGTATCAAAGTAAAGGGGGCTGAATACAAATGCACGCCACACTTTTCAGATATTTATTTGCAAAAGGTTTGGAAAACCATTTATCATTTTCCTTCCGCTTCACATTTATGTGCCACTTTGTGTTGATCGATCACATAAAATACATTTACGTTTTTGGTTGTAACATGACAAAATGTTGAAAATTTCAAGGGGTATGAATACTTTTTCAAGGCACTATATCTGACAGTACGGAGGGGGGGGGGGGGGGGGCTTTTATCTGACAAGACTCAGGGAGATATGTATCCAATAATACTCAGGGGGGATGGGGACTTTTTAATAATACTCGAGGGGGGGGCACTTTTATTTGATAATACCCGGGGGGGGGGGGGGATTTTTATCTGACAATACTCAGGGAGGGGTTATGAACAGCTTGACAGCTTGAACAGCTATGACCTAATACTTCCTGCACTCCACATACAGACTCAGAGGCAGGAGTACCTCTTTGGTGGGGGGGGACAATATTTGGGGAAAGGGGCGTTTATGTAAAAATACTTGGGGAGGGGCTTTATCTGACAACAATACTCAGGGAGGGGTTATGAACAGCTATGACATGATCCTCCCTGAACCATACTCACAGACTCGAGAGAACCCATCTGGGGGGGGGAATAGGGTTTCCCTTTAGGTGGGCTGACTTTCCTCAGGGGGAGCCCAGAAGGATCCCAGGTAGGGGTCTTTCCTCGGGGGGGTGGGGGGGGGTAAATGGTCCTCGGGGAAGGGAAGATTTCCCTGAAGAGGGGAAGAAGGTCCCTGTGGGGGAGGACCTACGAGTCTCATATGTATAGAGCTTCCCAGAAAAAATGCCTAGTGTGGGAGGGGGATTATCTAGAAAGTTCACCGTCTTCCCCTTTGTACCCTCCCTGTGCACCCACATCAATAAGCTCCGCCTCTGTATACATCCTGGTCATGATGGGTAAGGACCCCCCTGATGAAGCTGTGACCCCACAATCCCACCACACTTACCATATCTTTCGGCCTGGATGGGGTATTCGTAGAGGCATCGGTTGGTCTCGCGCTCCCCATTGATAGTGACGTTTATGAGGGGGTAGCGGTGGTTACAGCTCTGCGTTAGATTTGGCCAGGCAGAATCGGCACTCCTGTGAGATGGATGGCCATGGATCTCACGGTATAGGGTGATCCCATAGGTAAAGTTCAGAATATGAAGGCCGGGAATCCAGTGCACACAGAACGAATACAGCCCCCGCAGTTCCGGCAGAGTGATGTTATCGGAGGGCAGGAAAGGGGCGGAGACAGTCAGTTCCTCCGCGGAGTTCTCCACTCTCACCATATTATCCAAGGAATTGCCATGCCAGCGCAAGATGTTCCTATTCTCCGTCTGAATCCTCCATCCACACAGAGAGGAGCCCCTGACATCTGACAGGAGGCCTGGGGAGAGAAAACCCATAATTATTAGATGGAATGTTCAATACCTGAAGAGGACCGATCCCCCAGTCTATAGGTTCGCACTGGTCTCTATACAATATATTGACACAGACCATGTACAATCTATAGGGCCACACTGGGCTCTCTATAATACAATGACATGGACCATGGACAATCTATTGGGTCACACTGGTCTCTATACAATACGATGACACTGATCATGTACAGTCTATAGGTCCACGCTGGTTTCTATACAATATAATGACATGAGCCAAGTACAATTTATAGGGCCACACTGGTCTCTCTACAATACGATGACATGGACCATGTACAATCTATGGGGCCATACTGGTCTCTATACAATATGAAGACATGGACCATGTACAATCTATAGGACCACAGAGGTCTCTATACAATATGATGACACAGACAATGTACAATCAATAGCTCCACACTTGTCACTGTGCTAGAGGGAGCGTCAGCTCTCTGGCGTAAAGTATCCTGCTCCATGCACTGATGTCAGAGTTCCATATTTTTACCTGTAAAAATTGAATATTTAATTTTAATGATTATAGAACTAACCCTATCCTAACTAAACATACCCCGACTAACCCAAACCTAACTATCCCTACCCAAGCTAACCTAACAAAACTAACCCTAGGTTACCTATTTAAACTTATAATAATTATATTATTAATAATAATCATCATCATAGTATTAATAATACATATAATTATTAAATATAATACAATATTATTTAATAAAATATGTAACATATTCTTAAACTAACCCTAACCCAACTATCCCTAACCTAACTAACCCTAACCCAACCTAAGTAACTGTAACTTTGTTCCCTGGAAATATGATGTAATAATAAAGCAGTTTTTTTGGAGGAGGACGGGCACACACCCACAGCTCAGTACAGCTAGGAGAACTCTATTGTTTTCAGGGGTAACAGAAGATGTCTTCCCTCGAGGAAGAGAACTTCAACTGAGACCTATTCTGCCTTTCAGTGAATATCACACAAGAAAGCTCCCAAAACATTACTGATGGAGACTGACATTCCCAGGATCTCACTAATCTCCCACTGCTTCCTATACTGACTGACTGGGGATAGAACTCTGTGTGCACGTCTATGGTGAACATTATTAATTTCATTGTGTAGCTGCAACATCGACACTTCCTGAGACTTTGCCGCACACCACAAGACTAAGCAACACATAAACTGGGGGGGGGGGGGGGGGGGGAAACAAGGTAGTCTGACTGGCTTAACCATTTTCCATTTTCTTTTTTTTTTTTTTACCATTTTTCCATTTTCAATTGTAAGCTCAGCTGAACATCATACCTTCTGTATGTTAATTGCATACACTGCTATAGAATATGGCGAAGCTATAGGGAGGAAATCTAATAATAATCACCTTAAAGGATTGTTCATTTATAAATAGAATTCTCTGATTTCCCACACAGACAGGAAACTGCCGCTTACAAGAGTCCTCAACCAACATATACCGAAGCGGAGTCCTGCAGCGTCCAGTCATTGCTGGGACTAAAAGTTCCATCCCTACATGTATGCTCCTAACTAACCCAAACCTAACTCACCAGCAGGGTCCATCCTTAGAAATGGGGTTATAAGGGCAGCATATTCCCGAGATCCTAACCGACTAAATTCAGAATATCCTGGAACTGGATTACAGATTTCCTCGTCAGAAGATGAAAGAAAACAATTGTAAGTTAGCTAGACTTCATCTGTGATGTAGATGTTTCATCGCTTAGGTAAGTGGCTTCATCAGTTCTATCAATCTCAGAAACCTTCCCTGATCACCCTCCTCCAATATCCTTCATCTAATCCCCTTCATCCAATCACCTTCTCCAATCATCTTCTTCTAATTACCGCCTCAATTCCCCTTCATCTCATCAACCTCATCTAATCCCCTCCATCCAGTCACCTTCTCCAATCATCTTCTTCTAATCACCTCCTCCATTCCCCTTCATCTAATCAACGTCATCTAATCTCCTTCATCCATAGTTACCCCTTGACCGCTACTTCTAGTTATACCATGAGCGCTACTACTAATTATCCTGTTTATAACACTACTAGTTATCCCATGACCAATGCTACTATTTATCCCATTACCACTACTACTATTTATCCCGTTACCAATACTACTTATTATCCCATTACCAATACTACTTATTATCCCATTACCAATACTACGAATTATCCCATTACCAATACTACTGTCCCGTACACACGGTCGGACTTTGTTCAGACATTCCGACAAAAAAGTCCTAGGATTTTTTCCGACGGATGTTGGCTCAAACTTGTCTTCCATACACACGATCACACAAAGTTGTCGGAAAATCCAATCATTCTGAACGCGATGACGTAAAACACGTACGCCGGGACTATAAATGGGGCAGTGGCCAATAGCTTTCATCTCTTTATTTATTCTGAGCATGCGTGGCACTTTGTCCGTCGGATTTGTGTACACACGATCGGAATTTCCGACAACGGATTTTGTTGTCGGAAAATTTTATATCCTGCTCTCAAACTTTGTGTGTCGGAAAATCTGATGGAAAATGTGTGATGGAGCCCACACACGGTCAGAATTTCCGACAACGAGGTCCTATCACACATTTTCCATCGGAATATCCGACCGTGTGTACGGGGCATACTAGTTATCCCATGACCACACTACTACTAGTTATCCAATGACCATTACTGCCAGCTATATGATGACCAGTACCACTTGTTATCCTTTTACCAATACTACTAGTTCTCCTATGACCATTACTGCTTGTTATCCCATGGCCCCTACTACTAGTTTTTCTGTTACCAATACTTCTAGTTAAAATATAATTAAAAACAAATAAATAAAAATGTTAATTATACACCAAGTCAAAACTTTGATTATTTTGGGTGGAGCGGTAAAGGGGGGCACAATCCCTATCAGATTTTTATTGCTGTTGGTGTCCCCATTATATAGATTCAGCCTCTCTTTTCTGATAAACATTGTTTGAAATGGAAGAGATAGAAAAATTGAAAATTTTTGAGTTGTAACTAGACGTGGAAGTGAAGAATAATCTGTACAACCTGAGAAAGTTTCAACCATTTCCCACGACTCTCCACCATTCCCTGTCATTCTCTACTCTAAAGGAAACAAGTTTGAGCTTTAGATCGAATATCTAAGAAGAGTAATGAGTGCAGATCAAAGCCGAGCTGCTGGCAACGTGCCCATTTTCCTCGAAATATCAGATAATATTTCACATAGAAGACTGATGAGCTGACATTTTTGAACTTGTAGAGAGAGACCTAACATCACATACATGACATCACCTGCCCATTCCTGACCTGACGAACCAGAAACCTCGCTTCACCTGCCAGAGTATAATCCAACACACACCTTCCTCCACACATATCACACAGGAACCCGGGACCCCGCTCTACCTTTCGAGGTACACACACCATCACACATGATAAACCTGGAACCCCACCCCACTCCACCTGTCCACCACATGTCTGGGTACACACTCCTTCACACATGAAGAACTTGGAACCCCACTTCACTTGTTCAGTTACAACCCAACACACACACGTTTTTCCACTTATATCACATATGAGGAACCCGAAACCCCGCTTCACCTGTCAGGGTGCAGCCCAACACTCACCTTCCCCCACACATATCACACATGAGGAACCTGGAACCCCGCTCCACCTGTCCAGGTACAACCCAACACACTCCTTTCTCCACTTATATCACACACGAGGAACCCAAAACCCTGCTTCCCTTGTCAGGGTGCAACCCAACACACACCTTCCCCATACATATCACACATGAAGGTCCTGGAGACCCACTCCACCTGTCGGGGTACAACCCAGCACACACCTTCCCCCACACTTATCACACATTAGGAACCTGGAACCCCGCTCCACCTGTTGGGGTACAACCCAACTCACACATGAGGAACATGGAACCTCGCTGCACCTGTCGGAATAAAGCCCAACACACACCTTCCCTCACACAGATCACACATGAAGATCCTGAAACCCCGCTTCACCCGTTGGAATACAACCCAACACACACCTTCCCCCACACTTATCACACATTAGGAACCTGGAACCCCACTCCACCGGTCAGGGTACAATCCAACACACACATGAGGAACATGGAACCCCGCTGAACCTGTCGGAGTAAAACCCAACACACACCTTCCCCCACACATATCACACATGGAGAAGTTGATTATTCTGTACCGCACAACAGGTACAAAGCACCCACAACATGGACATACAAAGCTGAAGATACACTAAAATAACCCAATGTGAATAAAACCAGCAACATACAACCTCAAGATAAGTGAAAAAAAATTACACACAGAAATAAACCACAAAAAAAAACAACATACTACACAACATATCACACCACAGATACAACCATAGCACACCACAGATACAATATACTACACACAACAACACCACAGACAACATACTACACACATACATAAACCATAACACATGGGAAGAGCGATCTTCAGACTCAGATGCGGAGTCCTAGACTCATTATGAAAGCTCCCCGCGGGAACAATGACAAGACTGTGTATACAGAGAACTCTCAGTTGGTGTCAGCCGGCACTGTGCGGCTCTCTGGGTTTTCTTCTGTTCGGCAGAAATGACTTTATGTCTGGAGGAAACATTATTTGAAAGAGTAAATCTAAAAACAGAACTCCACATTGCATTACACAGCACATCATAGTGCGACACTACAAAATGCAACAAAGTATAATACAACATATCACAATTTTACACAGCGCAGCATGGTACAACACAAAAAAAAAAACAACAAAGTATAATACAACAAAACACATTATACAGCACAAAATGATAAGACACTACAAAACACAACAAACTATAATATAACAAAACACAATATTATGGAGCACAGCATGGTACGACACTACAAAACACAACAAAGTATAATACAACAGAGCACAACATAACAACATAGAAAAAGAAAAACACACCAAATAAGATGGCACAATATAACACAACGTGATACAAAAAACACAACAAAGTATAACACAACACTATACAAAATAAACACAGTATTACCATACAACAAAATATAACACAACAAAGTATAATACAACAAAACATCACAAAACACTATACAATATAAACATGAGAATATACTGCTCGGATCCTTGGAGTACTGGATCCTTTCTTATACAGCCCTTACGTAGGCGTACTGTGCCTTTGTAAGACTGTGCTGTTGTTTTATTACGCTTTTGTTGTTTTTGTTTATTTTTTTTGGTTTTGTACACTTGAAAACATCAATAAAAAAAAGATATAAAAAAAAAATAAAACCATGAGATAATACACTAAAACATGATGCAGCATAGTATAAGCCCACTAAGTAGGATGCACTATATAACACAACATGATATACCGTAATACATTTATACCAGACGATGGTTTTGCATTTTAAAACGTAACACCATACAGATCCCCGCACCAGCAACAACATCTGCACACAATACAATGACCTATCGCCTTTATATTCTACTTGGGGGCAATTCTATCATTTGTAGATTGAAATCCCAGCAAATCCTACACGCACATTATGAATTTTTTTATCAAGGAAACAAAATAAAAAGTAATAAAAAGTACAAAATTGTGTATTACAGCCATCAATCACAGTGCGTATGTGCGTCAGATTATATTTTCCTGTTAGCCTCCCAGAATCTGCATGTTTTACTAATACAATTCATTATATGTAACACATATTATACAATATAAATCTTCCACAAAAACACAAGGAGACTTCTACATATAACAAACAGCCCAATCCATCATATATATATAAAAGCTTGACGGAACAACACAAAATTTATATATATAAATGTAATATATATAATGTAAATCGCTGCGCAAACCGTCAGCACTATATAAATCCTGTATAATAAAAAAAAAAAAAAAAAAAAAATATATATATATATATATATATATATATATATATATATATATATATATATATTTTTTTTTTTTATACAGGATTTATATAGTGCTGACGGTTTGCGCAGCGATTTACATTATATATATTACATTTATATATATAAATTTTGTGTTGTTCTGCCAATAAAAAGACATTTTTTGGATTTGTGTCATTTATGGATGTGGCACCCCACAGCAAATAATATATCGAATATATCTATATCTATATATCTATATCTATATATAAATATATCTATATCTATCTATCTATCTATCTATCTATCTATCTATCTATCTATCTATCTATCTATCTATCTATCTATATATATATATATATATATAGATAGATATAGATATAGCTATAGATATAGATATATTAGATATATTATTTGCTGTGGGGTGCCACATCCAGAAATAACACAAATCCAAAAAATTCATTTTTTTTTTCTTTCGTATAGATTTTTAAGGCACCACAAGGAAAAGACTTGAATAACATAAGATTAATTTACGCAAATTTATCTCATTTTAAATTTAAAATCAATTGACATAAATTGTAAGTTCTATGATGTTTTATGTGAACTGATTTTTTTTATGTAAAATAAAATACATTTATGTAAACAAATTTTATGTTAGTCAAGTGTTTTCCTTGTGGTGCCTAAAAAAATCCATGTGGAATTTTCCAATGTGGAATTTTTGCCATCATATTATATAAATATAAATATATCCCTATTACAGGTGTTAGGTGACTTTATGGTAGTTCCAGGTAGGGGTGGGGGGATCCTGGGGTCACCTATCCCTTGGTGGAGTGGCAGGTGGCAGGGGACTGACTTACCTGTGAGCAGTAGCAGTGTCAGCAGAGCGGTCATGATGAGTCCAGGCTGAGAGTCTGAAGAAGGAGAAATGAAGCTTTGTTAGTGTTTGCAGAAGGAGGGGGGTGTGCCTGAATAGAGCAATTCATTACACATTGTCACCACAAGAGGGAATCCACACACACATCACCCAGCACAGAAGGGGTTACAGGAGTCTCTGGTAGGGAAGGGGTTATGGATGCTTTTTTTTTGGCAGGGAAGGGGTTATGGATGTCCCTTTGGCAGGGAATGTGTTACATTAGTCTCTGGCAGGGAAGGCATAGCTCCCAACTGTCCCTGATTTCCAGGGACTGTCCCTGATTTGTCTCTCTTTCCTCCTCATTTGTCCCTCATTTTGGTCTGATCTATATAGTTGTATATAAAATGTACTTTTTATGTTTCAAAAAGTGTTTCCCAGTACTAAACCTTTCATCCAATTTCTAAACTGCTGCATTTGTACATTTTAAAAGCCAATATAAAGGAATAGTAGTGGTAAAAAAAAAGTCCTTGTGGATTTAATTAGCCTTTTTTTTGGGTTACTTTTCCTTTAAGGGGGTGTGGCAGGGGGCGTGTCCTATGCCTACATACGTTTGTTAGTAGGTGTCCCTCATTCTCATCTCAAAATGTTGGGAGGTATGGGGAAGGGGTTATGGCAATCTCTAGCAAGGAAAGGGTTGTGGAAATTTCTGGCAAAGAAGGGGTTACTGGAGTCTTTTGTAGGAAAGGGTTATGGGAGTCTCTGGCAGGGAAGTGGTTACAGGCGTCCCCTTGGTAGGGAAAGGGTTACAGGTGTTTCTGCCATGGAAGGGGGTTATAAAAATCTCTAGCAGGGAAAGGGTTATGGGAGTCTCTGGCATGGAAGGGGTTACAAAAATCTCTAGCATAGCAAGGGTTACAAGCATAATCTCTAACATAGAAAGGGATACAAGTATCCCCTTGGCAGGGAAGAGGTTACAGGTGTCTCTGGCATGAAAGGGGTTACACAAATCTCTAGTAGGTAAAGGGTTATCAGAATCTCTAGCAAGGAAAGGGTTATGGGAGTATCTGGCAAGGAAAGGGTTACAAGTGTCCCCTTGGCAGGGAAGGGGTTACAAGTGTCCCCAGCATGGAAGGGGTTACAAATATTTCTGGCAGGGAAGGGGTTATGAGTGTCCCCTTGGCAGGGAATGGGTTACAATAGTCTCTGGCAGGGAAGGGGTTACAGGAAGCATTGGGTACAGTGTATACAATAAGCGTCTCTTTGTCCTTGGCAGACATTGTTTGCTATTGTCTGGGCAGGTTCCGGTGAGGCTCCACCCCCCTCAGGTGTATGATTACAGGTAATAATGGAGTGTGGAATCCTCCTTGGGGCCTCTATGAAGCCGTTTACAGAGCTTGTCATATGATCCCTCTGAGTACATGCCGCCAACTGAAAAATGAAAAACTCTGACAATGTTATTAATGGGACAAAGAACAGAAAAGGTGCCAGCCATAGTCCCACCTGGCTACTGCCTGTCCCTGTCATAGGAAAACTCACTGTGAATATGTCACCCTGTACTGTCATGTTCCTCCAGCTGTGCCCTCATCTTCTCATTATGTCACCAAAAGTTCCCATTACCAGAATCACCGGTATCACGTTCAATGATGTCACCAGAACATCCCTTCCTGGGCCACTACCAGAATGACTGGTGTCACTTCCCATAATGTCATCAAATGTCCCTTTAAGGGCCACTACCAGAATCTCCAGTGCCACTTCCCATGATGTCACCAAATACGCCTTCTTGTGCCACTACCAGAATCACCAGTGTCACGTTTCATTATGTCACCAGAATCTCCCTTCTTGGGCCACTACCACAATCACCAGTGTCACGTTTCATTATGTCACCAGAACCTCCCTTCTTGGGCCACTACCAAAATCACCAGTGTCACGTTCCCTTATGTCACCAGAATGTCCCTTCGCATGCGACTACCAGAATGACAGGTATAATTTCCCATAATGTCATCAAACGTCCCTTCAAGGGCCACTACCAGAATCGCCAGCGCCACTTCCCATGAGTTCACTAGAATCTCCCTTCTTGGGCCACTACCAGAATCACCAGTGTCCCTTCCCATGATATCACCTAAACCTCCCTTCTCGGGCCATTACCAGAATCACTGAGGTCACTTCCCATAATATCACCAATATCCCTCCCTGGGCCACTACCAGAATCACCAGTGTCACTTACCATGATGTAACCAGAACCTCCCTTCCTGGGCCACTACCAGAATCACCATAGTTCACTGTCCTTGAGGTCACCAGAACCTCTCTTCTTGGGCCACTATCAGAATGATCAGTGTGACTTCCAATGATGTCACCAAAATGTCCCTTCCTGGGCCACCACCCGAATCACAGGGGGCCCCTTCGCATAATGTTACCAATATCCCTCCCTCGGCCACTACCAGAATCATCAGTGTCACTTCAAATGATGTCGCCAAACATCACTTCCCAGGCCACTACCAGAATCACTGGTGTCACTTCCCATAATGTAACCAATGTCCCTTCCTGGGCCAGTAGCAGAATCACCAGTGTCACTTCCCATGATGTCACCAGAATGTACATTCCTGGGCAACCACCAGAATCACAGTGCCACTTCTCATATCGTCACCAGAACCTGCCTTCCTTGGCCACTACAAGAATCACTGGTATCACTTCCCATGATATCATCAGGACATTCTTTTCTGGGCCACTACCAGAATTACCAGTGTCACTGTCACAGGAGGGCCCACCTTCACCCTCACCTGGGAATCAGAATTTCCTTTTTTTTGTACCACATGGCGAGTCTGATAGATCTCCATCTTCTTTCACTGGACACGCACTTGACTCCCCAGAAACTTCCATAGCCATGATGTCCTCCAGAAGGTGAAATCTGTACTTGGTTTACAGCTCTTGGCCTCTATCCTCCCTTCATAGTGTGCCAATACTGAGGCGGAGGAGGACTTCTACAGAGGTTGTCAAGGGAGAATAAGCTCTCCTCTGTGGTTGGGTCCCAAGAGGCCCACCAAGAGAGTGACAAGTTAATAACACCTCTTGGCAAGACACTGCCACTCTACATGGGCTGAACCTCCATTGTCAACCATCTACCTACAGGATCACACACATCAACTGTCCTCAACTTTGTCATGAGCAGGACTTTCGTATATGTACATTTGGCCATCTTAGCAATGTCCCTTGCTGGTACATTCACGGTGGGTGCCCCCTGGCTCCTCTCCTGCAGAGCTCAGTTACAGGGCTGCCATTCAGCTCCCTCCCATCTTATCGGTCTTGTACTTCTTCCTGTACAACATGTAGCCTGCAGGACTGTCCTCCTACTGGTCAGTGACTCCAAAAAGTCACAACTCTTCTTCACTTGTCTTGAGTCTTATAGTATTGAAGCGTCTGGCACTTTCACACAGAAATCATCAGTCTCCATGTTTCCACCAGGACAGGTTTCTCACATCATACACCAGCCTTAACCTAAAAATACCAATTTCAACTCATATGCCCCGTACACACGGTCGGACATTGATCGGACATTCCGACAACAAAATCCTAGGATTTTTTCCGACGGATGTTGGCTCAAACTTGTCTTGCATACACATGGTCACACAAAGTTGTCGGAAAATCCAATCGTTCTGAACGCGGTGACGTAAAACACGTACCTCGGGACTATAAACGGGTCAGTAGCCAATAGCTTTCATCTCTTTATTTGTTCTGAGCATGCGTGACACTTTGTGCGTCGGATTTGTGTACACACGATCGGATATTCCGACAACGGATTTTGTTGTCGGAAATTTTTATAGCCTGCTCTCAAACTTTGTGTGTCGGAAAATCCGATGGAAAATGTGTGATGGAGCCTACACACGGTCGGAATTTCCGACAACAAGGTCCTATCACACGTTTTCCGTCGGAAAATCCGACCGTGTGTACGGGGCATTAGACCGTTTCTGATGAAGAGGACAGCTATAATGTCACTTACTTACCGCACTGACATTAATGGAAGAGGGAATATCAACCGGTACTTGACATCTGAGTGTGGTCAGAGTAGGGTGCTATATAATAATGGTGTTTCCTATGAAGGCGGCTGTGGCCCTTTGGCCACCATCTATAGTGTACCTAACTGCTATACACCTCCACAACAATTACCTACATGGATCTGAAATGTGAATTTCCACTCTGTGTTTCTGTTTCTGCTCTCTCTATATTTCCTCCCTCCAAGTACCATCCTAGGGTCTTCAGTACTGGGGGTCTCTCTGTATTTCCTACCTCCATGTACCATTCTGGGGTCTCCCTGAATTTACACCCTCCATAAACTATCCCGGGGTCTCTCTGTAACTTGCATACTACAATAAAATAGAAGGGGCCTCATAGTAGCAGCTGCAGCCATTTGCTCCTTAGACAATCCACACAATGCATGTGTGCAATGTCCAGCATTCCCGAGAAGAGGTCCAGGACACCATAAGCCCGGCCCCAATTCCTCTTGGACACATCCACTGACATATTTTCATACACAAAACTTGTGGAGAGCAAAGTGAATGAGGAAACATAAAACTTGTCTATGACATCCTCCTCATTGCAACAGCCTGGCGGCGTCTGTGGCTCACTTCCCTTCACTGACACGACAGTGTTAGGGTATAAGCTCTTTGGGCCAATCTTCACATTCCCGGAGAGTTGGGTCCGTGTTATAGTGTCATTATTAAACACTTTACACCCAACACCTCGACACCCAGCACAATCTGTACACCCAGCACAGCACACACTCTACACTGAGCACAATCTGTACACACAGCAGAGGCTCAGCACAATCGGTATACCCAGCACAGCACACACTCTATGCCCAGCCAATCTGCATGTAGCGCCCTGGGGTTTAGTCAGGGAGCTCCTCACCAAATACCTTGTAGATAGTTGTTAGAGATCCATTGATTTCTTCCTAAGTTTGGTCTTGTTGTACTTTTCTCTTCTGCCACTAGGTGGCCGGGCACTTGGTGGCATTAGATGTGAGAAGGACATGTTATGGGTTATGGGTATTTGGGATACCACAGCCAATGGGCAGGGGTTTTCCTGAATCCCTTAGCCTGCTGGGAGAACCTATATATTCGGTGATCGATGTTCTGTGCCATCCGGACTGCCATCTGGGTGGACGTGTGTTGTTGGCCCCAGGCTGCTAGGCCGGAGATTGGGCCTATCCCAGGGGCATCTGGCTGCCAGGCTGTGTGATTTCCTATCCAGAGGTGAGAGGACAGGGCAGGGCTGGGACTGCCAAAAGTGACTGTTCTGCCGACCAGAGAACCTGTCGTGGTCGGAGGTAGAAGGGGAGCTGTCGCCACTAAGGGACCAACCACCTTATTACCAGGGACCACAGTGAGTAACTGAAGCAAGTGCCAGAGCAACATTCTCACCGAACGGGCACGGTGGAGAGTGAGGAAACTTCAGGCGGTGATCAACTGAGAGAACTGTTGAACTTTGCGTTAGGAACTGTTAAATACTGTTGCCATAGGAGACAGCAAACCTGCACGTGCAGAAGTGGCACCTTGCCGGGGCCTTTCCCTGTACAGCTGTCTTCCTATTGAAGTCTCGGAGACTGCCTACTGAGATTGCAACCACTCAAGGGTGTCCTGGCCCTAACCCTCTTTCCCTTGCAAAATATAAAAAGGACTGTTAAAAAAAATAAAACCACTTTTGCATCCAAAAAGTGTCTGGCGCCCAATGACTTTCACCATCTTTGCACCCACTATGCCTCACAACCCACTACATATTGAAGGATGTCAGCGGTCTGTGGCCTCAAAGGTTCTCATTAGACTGGAAGAGGTTAGAAATTCTGCTGGATGTATACCCAGCACAGCACACACTTTACACCCAGCCAATCTGTATACCCAGCACAGCACACACTCTACACCCAGCCAATCTGTATACCCAGCACAGCACACACTTTACACCCAGCCAATCTGTATACCCAGCACAGCACACACTCTACACCCAGCCAATCTGTATACCCAGCACAGCACACACTCTACACCCAGCCAATCTGTATACCCAGCACAGCACACTTTACACCTAGCACAATATGTATACCCAGCACAGCACACACTCTACACCCAGCCAATCTGTATACCCAGCACAGCACACACTTTACACCCAGCCAATATGTATACCCAGCACACACCCTACACCCAGCCAATCTGTATACCCAGCACAGCACACACTTTACACCCAGCCAATATGTATACCCAGCACAGCACACACCCTACACCCAGCCAATCTGTATACCCAGCACAGCACACACTCTACACCCAGCCAATCTGTATACCCAGCACACACCCTACACCCAGCACAATATGTATACCCAGCACAGCACACACTCTACACCCAGCATAATATGTATACCCAGCACAGCACAGACTTTACACCCAGCCAATCCGTATACCCAGCACAGTACAAACTCTACACCCAGCACAATATGTACACCCAGCACAGCACAGACTTTACACCCAGCCAATCTGTATACCCAGCACAGCACACACTCTACACCTAGCACAATATGTATACCCAGCACAGCACACACTCTACACCCAGTACAATATGTATACCCAGCACAGCACACACTCTACACCCAGCACAATATGTATACTCAGCATAGCGCACAATCTACACCCAGCACAATATGTATACCCAGCACAGCACACACTCTACACCCAGCACAATATGTATACCCAGCACAGCACACACTCTACACCCAGCACAATATGTATACTCAGCATAGCGCACACTCTACACCCAGCACAATATGTATACCCAGCACAGCACACACTCTACACCCAGCACAATATGTATACCCAGCACAGTACACACTCTACACCCAGCACAATATGTATACCCAGCACAGTACACACTCTACACCCAGCACAATATGTATACCCAGCACAGCACAAACTCTACACCCAGCACAATCTGTATACCCAGCACAGCACACACTCTACACCCAGCACAATATGTATACCCAGCACAGTACACACTCTACACCCAGCACAATGTGTATACCCAGCACAGCACATACTCTTTAACTTAAGGTGACCAGATTTTTAAAATGAAATCCGGGGACATATTTTTTTTTTACTAGTAATTGCAGCAATCGACAACTCTTTGCCTGTCTCCGCCGCCGCCCGCCTCACAGCCTGTCAAGTCTAAAGCCCCATACACACTATTAGATTTTCTGCTGATTTTTTTCCTTCAGATTTACCAAAACCATATAATATGAGGTGTAACCTTAGGAGTTTCAATGTGTATGCAATCAGGCAGGCCCTTGCACTACATGGTTTTGGTAAATCTGAAGACAAAAATCAGCAGAAAATATGATAGTGTGTGTGGGGCTTTACTCTTCGGGCCCCGACTACTACTGAGTGGGGAGCAGAGGAAGATCACTCCACCAGGGAAGGCAAGGAGATAAGCAGGCAGGTGGCTGGCCGGGACTTGAGCCAAGGCAGAAGAACATGCAAGCAGAGCTGAATGGGCATGCGCCCGAAACTGAAGAAATAGTCTCTCCGCTCTGACCAGCACATGAACATCAGGAAGGGGCACAGATAATAGAAAAAAATAAACCCCCATAAGCAAGTAGGAGCGGCAGAGGAGGGGGGGTGAAATTCAGATTTTTTCTTTTTATTCTGCACGGGCTGTCTTTGAAATTGCCCCAGCCCCTGTTCAAGTCCAATCTGGGGACAAAACTGGGGAAAGATTTGGTCCGGGGACAGTGTCCATAATCCGGGGACTGTCCCCAGAAACCGGGGATGTCTGGTCACCCTACTTTAACTAACACATTGGGGGTTATTTACGAAAGGCAAATCCACTTTGCACTGCAAGTACACTTGAAAGTGCAGTCGCACTAAATCTAAGGGGTAGATCTGAAATGAGTGGAAGCTCTGCGGATTTTATCATCCAATCATGTGCAAGCTAAAATGCTGTTTTTTATTCTCCTTGCATGTCCCCCTCGGATCTACAGCGACTTTACTTCCAAGTGCACTTGCAGTGCAAAGTAGATTTGCCTTTAGTAAATAACCCCCATAATCTAAACCAGGCACAATCTGTATATCCAGCACAGCGCATACTTCACCTGGCACAATCTGTATATCTAGCACAGCGCACACTGCACCCGGCACAATCTGTATACACATATACTGTATAGTGTCATTCTTTTCCAGACTGATTTCCTCTGCAGTGTCTTGTATGTCAGTTTGTATGACACCTGTGTGCCACATTTCTCACCCTCTCTCCACATATACAGCTGTGATCAGAAACCCTCACCCCCTATTGTGCTCTGTGTAGGCTGAATGTGTAGCGCAAGAATTTTCCGAATTACACAAAACTTCCTACACCGTCTGCCGCCACCCCCTCCACCGCCACAGTCATACATGAGACCAGTGAGATTGCATGACTCCTTCTGTCTGTTATCACACGATGATCACATCCGATCTACTGTACTTTGCTATATTACACAATCATTACATCCGAACGCCTGCTCATTGATATATCACAATTATCACATCTGACTGCCTGTACATTATTATATTATAAACTATATCTGCATAGCTCCCAACTGTCCCTGATTTCGAGGGACCGTCCCTCATTTGGAACAAAGTCCCTCTGTCCCTCTTTCCTCCGTATTGTCCCTTATTTTGGTCTGATCTATATAGTTGTATATAAAATGCACTATTTATCTATCAAAAAGTATTTCCCAGTGCTAAACCTTTCATGCCATGGGGGTTATTTACGAAAGGCAAATCCACTTTGCACTACAAGTGCACTTGCAAGTGCAGTTGCTGTAAATCTGAGGGGTAGATCTGAAATGAGGGGAAGCTCTGCTGATTTTATCATCCAATCACGTGCAAGCTAAAATGTTGTTTTTTATTTTCTTTGCATGTCCCCCTCAGATCTACAGCGACTTTACTTCCAAGCATGGGCGTCCGCAGAACTTTTTTCAGGGGGGGGGGCATCATTTTAGGCTCACCCATGCATCGCCCCTTTTTGACAATATCATTATCACATTATCATGGTCAGAGACTGCAGACATAGTACAGTCCCTAGGATAAGTAATGGATAATGGCCAACAGGCCCTCTTATTAGACCCAGAGAAACGACAGCAGTGATCCCTCCGGCTAGACGATCGATCACTCTGGGTTCCCCGGGGGCGACTCTGGTCAGTAGTGTAGCATGTCTGTACCCTGGTAGTGGCTCAGTCTTTCTCAGGTGGTGCTGTGCAGCGTGGCTCTCTCTCTGGTGGCACCGGGCAGAGTGGCTCTCTCTCTGGTGGCACCAGGCAGCGTGGCTCTCTCTCTGGCTTCCGCCCAGCACACTCCTCGTTCTTTGTCCTGTAGCACTCTCTCCCTCAGCTTTTTTCCAGGCTGCAGTCTCTCAATCTCTCTCTTGATTGAGCTGTAGCCTCTTCCCTGTGGAAAATGGGGCTGCCAATCTTTGGGACTACATGTCCCATGATGCTCTCCTCTCCTAGTCTCCTTTGATTGGCCCTCAGTTATGGCCAATAGGGAAGGAACGGAGCGGGCAGGAAGCTGGGCGGGGAACTGGTGAGAGCCGCCGTCTCTTCTCCCTGACAGGAGATGGGGGGGGGCGAGCGGGGGAAACCTCTGACAGCCCGGAGCTCGGCTTTCTCCTGTCACAGCGCCGCCGAGTTCTCTGCTGGACTGAGCAGGGAGAGGAGCCGAAGTCACACTACACTGATGGGGCGGCTTGACAGCACCCCGATAGTGACGCAACTGTGCTGAATTTAAGATCCGATCCCTGATTCCAGGGGGGGGGGGGGCACTTGACCCCCCTTGCTTCTACCTGCGGACGCCCATGCTTCCAAGTGCACTTTCAGTGCAATTTCAAGTGCACTTTGCACTTGTAGTTTGCACTTGTAGTGCAACGTGGATTTGGCTTTAGTAAATAAGCCCCGTAGTCTAAATTGCTGCCTTTGTAAATTTCAAAAGCCAATATAAGGAATAGTAGTGATAAAAAAAGGACTTGTGGGTTTTACTAATAATTTTTGTTAGTTAATTCTCCTTTAAGGGGGCGTGAAAGGGGGTGTGTCCTATGCCTACAAACTTTTGCTTATAGTTGTCCCTCATTCCCATTTCAGAAAGTTGGGAGGTATGTGTCTGCCTTCTGGACATTAGTGTATATGATAAATTCAATGCCAGGCTTTGGTGTACACAGACACAGCCCCTTCTTCTGACATCAGGACTCAGCATTTGGACATTCCGATATCTGATTATATGATCTATTAGATTGCAAACTTCTTTGGTCAGGAAACTCTGTGCGATAGGTGTCATGTCATGTTAAACTCTGTAAGTATTTGTCTCTGTGAGTGATTTTTTGATCCCTTATATACAATCACAATACTGGAGGAGCTGGCCTGGGCCACCAATCAGGTCTCATATCCTACAATTAACCTCTTGCTAACCAGGCCTTTAGTATTTTTGCTAGAAAATGACTTAGAACCCCCAAATATTATCTTACATTTTTTTTTAGCAGAGACCCTAGAGAATAAAATGGTAATCATTGCAATATTTTATGTCACACTGTATTTGCGCAGCGGTCTTTCAAACACATTTTTTTTTAAATACACTTTAATGAAAAACAAAACACAATACAGTAGTTATCCCATTTTTTTGTATAATGTGAAAGATGATGTTACGCCGAGTAAATAGATACCTAAAATGTCATGCTTTAAAATTGCACACGCTCGTGGACTGGCGATAAACTACCGTACTTAAAAATCTCCATAAGCGTCGCTTACATTTTTTTTACAGGTTTAGAGTTACAGAGGAGGTCTAGTGCTAGAACTATTGCTCTTGCTCTAATGATCGCGGCGATACCTCACATGTGTGGCATGAACATTATTTACATATGCGGGCACAAATTATGTATGTGTTTGCTTCTGCACGTGAGCACAGAGGGATGGGGGCACTTAACTTTTTTTTTTTCTTATTTATTTTACTTTTTATTTTTACACTGTTCCTTTTTTTTTTTTATATTCTTATCACTTTGATTCCACTTACAAGGAATGTAAACATCCCTTGTAATAGAAATAAGCATGACAGGTCCTCTTTATTGAGAGATCTGGGGTCAAAAAGACCTCAGATCTCTTATTTACCCTTAAAAGCACATTTTTTTTGACACTTCAACTTTAAAAAAAAAATTCTTTATGCTCAAGAACCAGAAGTGACGTCAGAGGTCGCTCTGGTCCTCCAAAGGCATAGAGCCAAGTAGGGGCCATCTTGCCCTCACTCGACTTCCTGCCTAGCCATCGGCCGCATCAGATGGTTTCCAAATTTACCGACAGCTCCGGTAAACCCGGGAAAAACCTGGAAGCAGCAGGAGGGGTGGACCACTCCGGCCGCCTCTAAAAGTGATCCCACGGCGAATGTGCCGCTGGGATCACTTTTATCAGACGTCGAATCGCCTACATAAAACAATGATACCGGGGTTATGGCAGCTAGCTGCTGCCATAACAACGGTATTTAACAAAAAGTGATGACATATATATATATATATATATATATATATATATATATATATAGGCGGTTGGCAATATGGAATTTGACTGGTCACTTTGGGTAACAATTCATCAACCTCTGTAACATGCGGTGCCTCATACCTCTCCTTTATACATAGTGCCTTACACTTCTCCATTACAGTGTCTCATACCTCTTTATGGCTGGGAACGTGGCCCCTTCATGAAGCCTGTGCACTGGATAGCAGTACATTCGGAGTGTGCACCGGTGCAGGCTACAGCTGACCTGGTACAGGGAAGCACGGAGATAAGGACCTTGGAAAGCACAGAATACAGGACTCACAGGAATGGCCGGAGTGTAATGCAGATCTGGCAGCAGTAGGATGCTGAGCTTAAATTAGAATTATAGACAAAATGTCATATTGGATATTCATTTTGGATAGAGCAAGGGAGGGTTATAACCCCCGTCAGATTTTTTTCTTGCCATCTGTGTCCCAATTCAGAAATTTCCCTTCACTTCCGGTCCCATAGCCAAACAGGAAGTGAGTGAAAATCCCTGCAAATTAAGGGAATTCCTTGAGGACCCCCAGGTCACCAGAATTAAAAAATGTCCCCCCTACAACCCAAAATTTGGGATTTTCCTTTACTTTCCCTTATATTGATAATGTTAAACAGGACAAACAGAGAGGGTGAATCTCCTTAACGGGGGCACAGACAGCGATAAAAATCTTACAGGGGGTCTAGTCCCACTCCACTCTATCCAGAACTAATAAAAAAAGTTTTGCCTTTAGTTATTTTTTAAAGTGGGAGTAAACTCCATAGCTCCCAACTGTTCCTGATTTCCAGGGACTGTCCCTGATTTGGAGCAATGTCCCTCTGTCCCCCTCATTTGTCCCTCATTTATAAAATGCACTTTTTATCTTTCAAAAAGTGTTTCTCAGTGCTAAACCTTTCATCCAATTTCTAAATTGCTGCATTTGTACATTTTAAAAGCCAATATAAAGGAATAGTAGAGGTAAAAAAAAGTCCTTGTAGATTTAATTAACCTTTTTTTTGGTTAATTCTCCCTTAAGGGGGTGTGGCAGGGGGTGTGTCCTATGCCTACATACATTTGTTAGTAGGTGTCCCTCATTCCCATCTCAAAATGTTGGAAGGTATGAAACTCCCATGGTTGACATTTACCTATCGGTAATAAGACTTACCTATAGGTACAGTAAATATCCCCTAAACGTGCAGTTTAGGAGATATTTACTTGTGAATGGGCTAGTGACATCACCGGCGTAATCGCTCTGAAGGAACGGCCACCGGGCCATTCCTTCAGAGTCCTGTCCAGTGAATAGCGGCTTCCACATGTATGTACGACCAATCAGACAGCCGGAGGATGTGAACCTGGAAGGAAGACTGGCTGAAGATGGAAGCCCTGTCGGTGGTGACAGTGCGTCGGTGAAGGACTTCAATTTAAGGTAAGTTTCACATAATGTGCTAGTAGATGATGCTACTAGCACATTATAACTTTACCTTGCAGGTTTAAAAAAAAAAAGCATGGCGGTTTACTACCACTTTAAGGGAGCACAGAGGTAACAATATCTATGTGTAGTAACCTCTAGTGTGCTACCATTGATAGTGCAGGGAAATTTATGTGAACTCATGCTTACCCTATGAGTCCTAAATTTGGTCATGGGCTTACTTCAGGTCAGGGCTGCGTGACTCATACAGGCAAGTCTCTGGTGCCTCCCCTGGTTCTGGAACTTTGGAGAACGTTCTGGAAACTAGGGTGGAGGCTAGGAGGGTTGTCCTGCATCCCCAGGCGGTGACCCTGGCAGGGTGGTTGGGACAGCCCTTACGTATGAGATGAGTCATGCTGGCAGGGGAGTTGGGTGGAAGAGTCAGTGGGGTAGACTGGTGAAGAGTCAGTCAAGAAGACTTGTGAAGGGTCAGTCGGGTAGACTCGTGAAGAGTCAGTCGGCTAGACTGATGAAGACTCAGACGGGTTAGACTGATGAAGAGTCGGTCGAGTGGACTGGTGAAGAATCAGTTAGGTAGACTAGTGAAGAATCAGTCGGGTAGACTGGTGAAGAAGAATCAGTTGGGCAGACTGATGAAGAGTCAGTCGGGCAGACTGGTGAAGAGTCAGTCGGGTAGACTGGTGAAGAGTCAGTGGAGTAGACTGGTGAAGAGTCAGTCAAGTAGACTTGTGAAGGGTCGGTCGGGTAGACTCATGAAGAGTCAGTCGGCTAGACTGATGAAGACTCAGATGGTGAGACTGATGAAGAGTCGGTCGAGTGGACTGGTGAAGAATCAGTCAGGTAGACTGGTGAAGAATCAGTTGGGTAGACTAGTGAAGAAGAATCAGTTGGGTAGACTGATGAAGAGTCAGTCGAGCAGACTGGTGAAGAGTCACTCGGGTAGACTGGTGAAGAGTCACTCCGGTAGACTGGTGAAGACTGGTGAAGAAGCAGCTAGGTGGGCTGGCATTTCCTGGCATTTCCTGCAGTGGATAGAGCTGGAATCAATTGGAGTTGTACATAGGGAGAAAGTTGTCCCTGGTTTTGTTGCTATCAAGTTGGGCATCCCATAATTACCATTCTCCATCCAAGTTAATACCCCTAATAAAAAATAAAAACCAAGCTCAGACTGTTCTTTGTCTCTGACTGAAAGCTGGAGAATGCTATTTGCCTGGCTGTGTAAGAGTTGGGAACCCAGTCATCTACAACCCCTACACTACATATAAGATACATGGGATTGCACAAGCGTTCTAGAGAATGCAGGTACACTGGATAGGGATGAACAACACGAGGAGTCTAGGACAGGACGTATACCCACTGGTAATGTCTGAAGAGACACCAGCCTGCCAACACAACGAAGGTGAAGGTCCTTGGAAGGGCCAAGAGGTAGAGTCTGAGGCTGGGTTCACACTAGAGATCGCAGTGGTTCACAGCAGAAGAACGGTGCGTCTCCATTCACAGTTTCAGGTCCAATTTCAGCCCGAATTTTTGGATGAATTCGGACCTGAAATGGACTAAAAGACATACAGGACTCCTGTGCAATTCGCACCAGAGCCGCTGTGGAATTGTGTGAACCGGCTCCATAGAGAGTCGGTCACAATCTTCTACTATTCGCAATAGTGTGAACCCAGCCTAAGGCCTGTTTCACATGGGCTTTAGCTTGTAAAAGAGCACTGTGAACAGCAAGCTTGTATGAAATGTTCAGCAAGCGTTTGGGAAGCTTTGAGCAGCTTTTGCTAAGCCTTTAAAGTGCCCTTCAGCTATAGTTTTTACATTTTAATCACAGATTCTAATAGGAGAGCTGATTGTCACTTTTAAACAAGCTACTAGCATGCTTCAGTGGGATTTCAACAACCTCCAAGTAATGTTGAAGCCTGCTAGCAGCTTGTTTAAAGTGACCATCGGCAACCCCATTAGGATCTGTGTCAAAATTTACAAACTGGAGCTGAATGGCTTCTTAACCACTTCAATACCGGTGCATTCACACCCTTCCTGAGCAGGCCAATGCAACACTGTACTCAAATTAATTTTTTATGATTTTTTTTTTCACACAGAGCTTTCTTTTGGTGGTATTTAATCACCACAGGGTTTTTATTTTTTTGCTAAATAAAGAAAAAGCAAGAAAATTTTGAAAACAAAAAAAAAAATTTTTCTTTGTTTCTTTTATAAAATTTTACAAATAAATAATCTTTCTTAACCACTTGAGCCCCGGACCATTATGCTGCCTAAGGACCAGAGGTCTTTTTCCAATTTGGCACTGCGTCGCTTTAACTGCTAATTGCGCGGTCATGCAATGCTGTACCCAAACGAAATTTGCGTCCTTTTCTTCCCACAAATAGAGCTTTCTTTTGATGGTATTTGATCACCTCTGCCGTTTTTATTTTTTGCGCTATAAACGGAAAAAGACCGAAAATTTTGAAAAAAAATGATATTTTCTACTTTTTGTTATAAAAAAAATCCAATAAACTCAATTTTAGTCATACATTTAGGCCAAAATTTATTCGGCCACATGTCTTTGGTAAAAAAAAAGTTAATAAGCGTATATTTATTGGTTTGCGCAAAAGTTATAGCGTCTACAAACTAGGGTACATTTTCTGGAATTTACACAGCTTTTAGTTTATGACTGCCTATGTCATTTCATGAGGTGCTAAAATGGCAGGGCAGTACAAAACCCCCCCAAATGACCCCATTTTGGAAAGTAGACACCCCAAGGAAATTGCTGAGAGGCATGTAGAACCCATTGAATATTTATTTTTTTTGTCCCAAGTGATTGAATAATGACAAAAAAAAAAAAAAAAAAAAATATTTACAAAAAGTTGTCACTAAATGATATATTGCTCACACAGGCCATGGGCCTATGTGGAATTGCACCCCAAAATACATTCAGCTGCTTCTCCTGAGTATGGGGATACCACATGTGTGGGACTTTTTGGGAGCCTAGCCACGTACGGGGCCCCGAAAACCAATCACCGCCTTCAGGATTTCTAAGGGCATAAATTTTTGATTTCATTCCTCACTACCTATCACAGTTTTGAAGGCCATAAAATGCCCAGATGGCACAAAACCCCCCCAAATGACCCCATTTTGGAAAGTAGACACTCCAAGCTATTTGCTGAGAGGCATGTTGAGTCCATGGAATACTTTCTTTTTTGACACAAGTTGCGGGAAAGTGACGATTTTTTTTTTTTTTGCACAAAGTTGTCACTAAATGATATATTTCTCACACAGGCCATGGGCATATGTGGAATTGCACCCCAAAATACATTTAGCTGCTTCTCCTGAGTATGGGGATACCACATGTGTGGGACTTTTTGGGAGCCTAGCCGCATACGGGGCCCAGAAAACCAAGCACCGCCTTCAGAATTTCTAAGGGCATAATGTTGTGATTTGACTCCTCACTACCTATCACAGTTTTGAAGGGCATAAAATGCCAAGATGGCACAAAACCCCCCCAAATGACCCCATTTTGGAAAGTAGACACCCCAAACTATTTGCTGAGAGGCATGTTGAGTCCATGGAATATTTTATATTTTGACACAAGTTGCGGGAAAGTAACACTTTTTTTTTTTTTTTTTTTTTTTTTGCACAAAGTTGTCACTAAATGATATATTGCTCAAACATGCCATGGGCATATGTGGAATTACACCCCAAAATACATTCTGCTGCTTCTCCTGAGTATGGGGATACCACATGTTTAGGACTTTTTGGGAGCCTAGCCGCGTACGGGGCCCCGAAAACCAATCACCGCCTTCAGGATTTCTAAGGGCATAAATTTTTGATTTCATTCCTCACTACCTATCACAGTTTTGAAGGCCATAAAATGCCCAGATGGCACAAAACCCCCCCAAATGACCCCATTTTGGAAAGTAGACACTCCAAGCTATTTGCTGAGAGGCATGTTGAGTCCATGGAATACTTTCTTTTTTGACACAAGTTGCGGGAAAGTGACAATTTTTTTTTTTTTTTGCACAAAGTTGTCACTAAATGATATATTTCTCACACAGGCCATGGGCATATGTGGAATTGCACCCCAAAATACATTTAGCTGCTTCTCCTGAGTATGGGGATACCACATGTGTGGGACTTTTTGGGAGCCTAGCCGCATACGGGGCCCCGAAAACCAAGCACCGCCTTCAGGATTTCCAAGGGCATAATGTTGTGATTTGACTCCTCACTACCTATCACAGTTTTGAAGGCCATAAAATGCCAAGATGGCACAAAACCCCCCCAAATGACCCCATTTTGGAAAGTAGACACCCCAAACTATTTGCTGAGAGGCATGTTGAGTCCATGGAATATTTTATTTTTTGACACAAGTTGCGGGAAAGTGACAATTTTTTTTTTTTTTTTTTTTTTTTTGCACAAAGTTGTCACTAAATGATATATTGCTCAAACATGCCATGGGCATATGTGGAATTACACCCCAAAATATATTCTGCTGCTTCTCCTGAGTATGGGGATACCACATGTGTGGGACTTTTTGGGAGCCTAGCCGCATACGGGGCCCCGAAAACCAAGCACCGGCTTCAGGATTTCTAAGGGCGTTAAGTTGTGATTCCACTCCTCACTGCCTATCACAGTTTTGAAGGCCATAAAATGCCAAGATGGCAAAAACCCCCCCCAAATGACCCCATTTTGGAAAGTAGACACCCCAAGCTATTTGCTGAGAGGCATGGTGAGTATTTTGCAGCTCTCATTTGTTTTTGAAAATGAAGAAAGACAAGAAAAATGTATTTTTTTTTTCTTTTTTCAATTTTCGAAAGTTTGTGACAAAAAGTGAGGTCTGCAAAATACTCACTATACCTCTCAGCAAATAGCTTGGGGTGTCTATTTTCCAAAATGGGGTCATTTGGGGGGGGGTTGTGCCATCTGGGCATTCCATGGCCTCCGAAACTGTGCTAGGCAGTGAAGAGTGAAATCAAAAATTTACGCCCTTAGAAAGCCTGAAGGCGGGGCTTGTTTTTCGGGGTCCCGTGCGCGGCTAGGCTCCCAAAAAGTCCCACACATGTGGTATCCCCATACTCAGGAGAAGCAACAGAATGTATTTTGGGGTATAATTTCACATATTCCCATGGCATGTTTGAGCAATATATCATTTAGTGACATCTTTGTGCAAAAAAAAAAAAAAAAAAAAAAGATTTGTCTCTTTCCCGCAACTTGTGTCACAATATAAAATATTCCATGGACTCGACATGCCTCTCAGCAAATAGCTTGGGGTGTCTACTTTCCAAAATGGGGTCATTTGGGGGGGTTTTGAACTGTCCTGGCATTTTATGCACAACATCTAGAAGCTTATGTCACACATCACCCACTCTTCTAACCACTTGAAGACAAAGCCCTTTCTGACACTTATTGTTTACATAAAAAAATAATTTTTTTTTGCAAGAAAATTACTTTGAACCCCCAAACATTATATATTTTTTTAAAGCAAATGCCCTACAGATTAAAATGGTGGGTGTTTCATATTTTTTTTTCACACAGTATTTGCGCAGCGATTTTTCAAACGCATTTTTGGGGGAAAAAACACACTTTTTAAAATTTTAATGCACTAAAACACACTATATTGCCCAAATGTTTGATGAAATAAAAAAGATGATCTTAGGCCGAGTACATGGATACCAAACATGACATGCTTTAAAATTGCGCACAAACGCGCAGCGGCGACAAAATAAATACATTTTTAAAAGCCTTTAAAAGCCTTTACAGGTTACCACTTTAGATTTACAGAGGAGGTCTACTGCCAAAATTACTGCCCTCGATCTGACCTTCGCGGTGATACCTCACATGCATGGTGCAATTGCTGTTTACATTTGACGCCAGACCGACGCTTGCGTTCGCCTTTGCGCGAGAGCAGGGGGGGACAGGGGTGCTTTTTTTTTTTTTTTTTTTTTTCTTTATTATTTTTTTGCTTTTTTATCTTATTTTTAAACTGTTCCTTTCATTTTTATTTTTTTTTAATTAATTTTATTGTTATCTCAGGGAATGTAAATATCCCCTATGATAGCAATAGGTAGTGACAGGTACTCTTTTTTTAAAAAATTGGGCTCTATTAGACCCTAGATCTCTCCTCTGCCCTCAAAGCATCTGACCACACCAAGATCGGTGTGATAAAATGCTTTCCCAATTTCCCAATGGCGCTGTTTACATTCGGCGAAATCTAAGTCATGAAATGCTCGTAGCTTCCGGTTTCTTAGGCCATAGAGATGTTTGGAGCCATTCTGGTCTCCGATCAGCTCTGTGGCCAGCTGGCTGAATCACCGGCTGCATTCTCAGGTTCCCTGTTGGGACAGGAAAGCCAGAGAAAAACACGGAAGACGGTGGGGGAGGGGGGGCATTCCCTCCCACTGCTTGCAAAAGCAGTCTAGAGGCTAATTAGCCGCTAGGATTGCTTTTACATGAAAGCCGACCGCTGGCTGAAAAGAATGATACCAAGATGATACCTAAACCTGCAGGCATCATTCTGGTATAACCACTCAAAGTCCAGCAACATACCAGTACGTTGCTGGTCCTTGTTAGGCATATATTGTAAACTTTTTTTTCATGCAGCCTGTGGGCTGAACGAAAAAAAGATATTGATCGGTGGGTATGCCCACCATTAGAATACCTCCCTTCATCCACCCACTTCTAATGATGGGCATACATGCACCATTTATATATGCCGAAGCATGGGGGCATCCTCCCGCAAAAGGCAGGAGCAAATCGCTCCTCCACCCACTACTGCCCCCACGCTTCGGCATATATGCTGAAGTATGTAACTGTGGTGGTGAAATCACCTCCGACAGCGTTGGAGTCACGGCTTTATATATCGTGGGAGCAAACGCTGTTGCTGTCAAGATAAATAAATCCGCGCTGCAACTGAATGGCGTACCTGCTAAGCAAATGATGGTTAACAATAAAACAAAGCAACATTACAGTATAACAGTAAGACTTACCATACCTGCAAAGCAAATACAAAAAAAAAAATAGTAAAAAATAAAACATTTAACGCAACCTGTGCCTAAAATATATATATGCCGAAGCATGGGGGCATCCTCCCGCAAAAGGCAGGAGCAAATCGCTCCTCCACCCACTTCTGCCCCCACGCTTCGGCATATATGCTGAAGTATGTAACTGTGGTGGTGAAATCACCTCCGACAGCGTTGGAGTCACGGCTTTATATATCGTGGGAGCAAACGCTGTTGCTGTCAAGATAAATAAATCCGCGCTGCAACTGAATGGCGTACCTGCTAAGCAAATGATGGTTAACAATAAAACAAAGCAACATTACAGTATAACAGTAATACTTACCATACCTGCAAAGCAAATACAAAAAAAAAAATAGTAAAAAATAAAACATTTAACGCAACCTGTGCCTAAAATATATATATGCCGAAGCATGGGGGCATCCTCCCGCAAAAGGCAGGAGCAAATCGCTCCTCCACCCACTTCTGCCCCCACGCTTCGGCATATATGCTGAAGTATGTAACTGTGGTGGTGAAATCACCTCCGACAGCGTTGGAGTCACGGCTTTATATATCGTGGGAGCAAACGCTGTTGCTGTCAAGATAAATAAATCCGCGCTGCAACTGAATGGCGTACCTGAAAACAATAAAATGGTTACCAACAAAACACAGTAAACGGTAAAGTATGAAAAATCTGAAAAGGAAACATGGTAAAACATAATAACAATAAAACATTGCAGAATAGAATAGAGTAAAAAAGAGAAGAACAATAGAGAGAGAATAGAGAGAGAGAGAACAATAAAACAACAACTATTTTTGGTTTTTTTTATTTTATATTTTTTTTTGTGTTTTTATTTTTTTTAATTTTTTTTAATTTTATTTTTTTACACTTTTTTTTAGTAACTTTTAACTTTTGTAACTTTTGTTCCAGGTTTGGGTCTCTCAAAATGCAATGGCATCTTGGGAGACCCTGTGTTAGTGTGCCTAGTCTGTGCAGTGCTGAACCCTACGCTAATACTCAACTAATGTATGGTAGCGTTCAAAGCATTCACCCATGCAAAGACCAGGATTGCCAGGACAGGAGGGACAATAAGTCCGGGTGTCACGCCTAAATCCGCGCTTGCTGCAGACACGACATCTTTTTTGGGGGGCTCGTTGGGTAGGGGTACTCGGGATGGCATAAATAAAATGCCGCTCATGCAGCCGGCTTACTGCATTTGGTTGGGGATGGTGAGGTAGAGCACCGTCTGGAAACAGAAGGGCTCTGACGATCTCTTCCTGGAATTTAAGGAAGGATCCAGTCCGTCCTGAAGCTCTGTATAGCACATGAGCATTCAGCAAAGCCAATTGAAATAAGTATACAGACACTTTTTTGTACCAGCGTCTGGCCTTACGGGCAACTAAGTACGGCGCCAACAACTGGTCGTTGAGGTCCACCCCTCCCATATTAAGGTTGTATTCGTGGACACAGAGGGGTTTCTCCACAACACCAGTCGCCGTAGAAATTTGGGTCGTCGTGTCTGCATGAAGGGAGGTGAGAACGAAAACATTCTTCTTATCCCTCCACTTCATAGCGAGCAAATTATTATACTTCAAGCAGGCTCTCTCCCCCAGCCTAAGACGGGAATCTACAAGCCGCTGGGGAAAGCCCCGGCGATTAGGTCGCACGGTGCCACATGCTCCAATCTGCTGATCAAACAAGTGACTAAAAAGTGGCACGCTCGTATAATAATTGTCCACGTACAAGTGGTACCCCTTTCCGAATAAGGGTGACACCAAGTCCCACACTATCTTGCCAGCGCTTCCTATGTAGTCAGGGCAGTTTGTCGGCTCTACGTGACTATCTTTGCCCTCGTAAACCATAAATCTATATGTATAGCCTGTGGCCCTGTCACAGAGCTTATACATCTTGACCCCGTATCTGGCACGCTTGCTGGGAAGGTACTGTTTGAATGACAAGCGGCCAGAAAACTTAATCAGGGACTCATCAACGCAGACAACTTGATGGGGGGTAAACAAGTCTGCAAAACGTTGGTTGAAGTGGTTTACGAGGGGCCGAATTTTGTAGAGCCGATCGTATGCAGGGTCTCCACGAGGACGACAGAGTTCATTGTCGTTGAAGTGCATGAACCGCAAAATCTGCTCGTATCGTGCCCTGGCCATGGAAGCAGAGAACAAGGATGAATGGTAAATTGGGTCAGTGGACCAATATGACCGCAACTTACTCTTTTTATTCAACCCCATGAGGAGGGAAAGGCCCAGAAAGGTCTTAAATTCGGAGACCGTAATTGGTCTCCAATCTCTGGCAAGGGTGGACTGGGGCATAGTGGCGATGTGTTGACCAGCGTACAAATTGCTTTGGTCCACAATAGATCTATAGAGATCTTCGGTGAAAAACAGTGAATAAAAATCCAGTGGCATAAAGTCAACTGTTTCCACCTGAATTCCGGGTTGGCCAGTGAAAGGGGGAAGTACGGGTGCTGCAGAAGTGGAAGGTTCCCAATTCGGATTGGCCAATGCAGCAGGAAGGGCACTATGGGCACGACGGGCCTGTCTTTGTCTTCTTGGTGGCAGCGGGACACTACTACTGCTTGCCACCTCGCCAGCTTGAACTGCACTTATGGGACTCGCCACGTCACCACGTGATACTGCAGTGCTGGATGTACGACCAGGGTGTACTAGGCCGCTGGTGCTTGCCAGTTCACCAGAAGGAGTAGCGGCGCTAGTACTGCTCTGCTCCATACGAGAGTCCTGCGGTTCTTGCACTTCAAGGACAGCATAAGTTCGGGGTCTGGTACGCCTGACCCTAGCAGGGACCACAACTCTGTCGTCAGAGCTATCTGTCATGGAGCCGCTGTCCTCTACAGGTTCGTATTCTGAGCCTGAACTTGACAGATGAGTGACTTCCTCTTCACTATCTGTCATACTCAGAATCCTGTAGGCCTCTTCACTAGTGTACCTTGGATTTGCCATTTTGGCCTCTAAATTTAGGGGTACACTAGTGAGACTCACAGGCAAAAAAGCTCCTGACTGTTGGCGACTGTATCAAAACGCTACCAAAAAACTGTTAGCGATCGCAGGGATCAGGCCTGACTCTGCGACCGCTGCAGTTATGTGTGCTTAGTGTTTTGTAAGTGTCAGTAATCGATCGATACTGCACTTGGGTGGGCTGGGCAGGGCTGGGCCGAGGAGCAAAACGCAGGTGCTAGCAGGTATCTGGGCTGATCCCGCTAACACTGCGTTTCAGGGAACCCTAAACTGCTGGGGAGTATAGATCTGATCGGATCAGATATCGATCCGTTCAGATACTATAGCACTAAGGGAGGTGTATGCTGCGTGCGTGGGTTTTAGCTGTACTGGCGCTAACCTGACGCTGCCTGGGGCGACGCAGACCTTATCAGATCCTAAAAACTATAAATCTATCACCGCCGGGCAATTAGGGGGTTAAACCTTTATAGGGTAATAAACGGCGGGTGCCCTAAAATTATAATAAACTGTAATAAACTGTAATAAACTACAAAAAACAAACTATCTAACCAGCGTCACCCGTAACACTTATACGGTGATCGCTGGTGAAAGGGTTAACTAGGGGGCAATCAGGGGGTTAAAACCTTTAGCAGGTAGTATATGGGGGTCCCTGTCGCTATAAAACACTGACAGCGAACCTATATACTTACCTCCCTAAACTAGCGTCACCTGTGTCACTAATACAGCGATCAGAAAAACGATCGCTTAGCGACACTGGTGACGGGGGGTAATCAAGGGGTTAACTTTTATTAGGGGGGGTTAGGGGGGTACCCTGGACCTAAGGGGGGGTACCCTAGACCTAAAGGGGGCTAACCTAACTGCCCTAAAACTTTTAACTGACACAAACTGACACCAATGCAAAAAAAAAAAAAAATGCTATTGGTGTCAGAGTGACAGGGGGTACAGGGGGGTGATCAGGGGGTGATCGGGGGGTGATGGGGGGTGACAAGTGTGCCTGGCGTGTTCTACTGTTAGTGTAGTGTTGTGCAGACTTACTTGATGTCTTCTCTCCTCGGCGCGGCGACGAAAAGACCGGCTCAAGGAGAGATGACATCACTTCCTTTCCCTCTGTTTACATTACAGAGGGAAGGAAGCATTTTCATTCGCCGGGAGCGATCGGGAGGGGGTGGCCAACAATGGATGGCCTCCCCCTGACCTTTGATCGCCCGGGAACAAATGGCGACCGCCTCGGGCACCGGGGGGGGGACCGATCGGTCCCCCCACCCGCGGAAGGCAAATCACGTACCCTGTACGTGATTTTGCCTGTCCGTGCCACCTTGCCGACGTACATCGGCGTGAGGCGGTCGTCAAGTGGTTAATAAATGTAGGCCGAGATGTATTCTTTGATGAAAATAACCCAAATCTGTTTTTATTATTTAGTCTGTAGGAAACTTATAGACTCCACAAACTATATATATTTGAAAAATGATTAATCCTGATTTACTGACGGGCTAATCTAATTTTTTGAGGCCCGAAAACACCAGGACAGTAAAAATATCACCCAAATGACCCCTTTTTGGAAAATAGGCAGTTCAAGGTATTTAGTAAGAGGCATGGCGACTTTTATGAAGTTGTAATTTCCTGACGCCACCATGGCAGCATACTAGTGCTAGGCTCCGCCTCTCTTCCACTCCCTCAGGACCAGTGAATAGCATAAATTAAAGGCCTAGTTAGGCCCCACCCCATTCTTCTTTTTTTCCTTATACCTCCACGCACCAGTGAAGAGTAAGCAGTACTATGTCCCCACCTCTTCCTCCGTGCAGCATCCGGCTGGGTTGAGCCTCTCCCAGTGCGAATGCCCAGCGCTCGGGCTAGGGATGCCACCTGTCCAGGATTCACCTGGACAGTTCGGGTTTGGAATCATGCGTCCGGGTTTCAGACTGCCTGAAACCCGGACACATTATTTAGACTGGACTATGGCTTCCCAGCAGGGTTGCTGGCTGCAGTTGTCTAAGCTGAGAGGGTCTGTTACACTCTTTCCCACTGCCCAAAGCCAGCACTAACAACCCCCCCAAACACACACACAGACAGGAGAGGAGAGAGGGCGCGATCTGCACCTCTTCCCCCCACCCCTACCCCTTTGTGTCTGCCCACACTCCAATCCCCAGGGTTGTGCCTCAGAATAGGAAAGTATGTGCAGGGCCGGAAATTTGAAGTCCAGCAGCCTCAGATACATCTGGATGAGAGGTGCTGACTGCCAAGGGGTGAGTGAGCTCACCATCCATCCCTGTCTGTAACTGAAGTCTCCCCCCTTCTCTCTCCTGTCTCTGAGTGAGTACACTAAGGTAAATCAGGGTTCTCAGAGTTCCCCTTACATCAGAGTTCACCTTTACACCAGAGGGCACAGGGTTTCCCCTTACATCAGAGTCTTCTCCGTACATCAGAGTACCCAGTGTTCCCCCTTACATCAGGGTTCTCAGAGCATCCTTTATGTTAGAGTCCCCAGAGTTCTCCCTTACATCAGAGTCTGCAGAGTCCCCCCTTACAGTGAAAGGGAACTCTGCGAGTTCAGATGTAAAAGGGGAACTCTGCGGCCTCTGATGTAAAGGGGGACTCTTGTTCTTAACTTCATATAATTTGAAATGTTATTTATTAGCAAAATATATGTATAGGTTATACTACAAAAAAAAAATTGCTGTGTGCCGCTAAAGTGTTCGTGTTTGACTTGAAGAAAAGGTGACAACCCTGGCTCGGGCCGCTAAATTGGGCTAAACAGCCTGGGAAACCCTTCTGTGGGTCTTGATGGGGTCCTGCAGTGTTTCCTCTTTAGAAACGAAATCTGCCAGTAAGTGTCTGCAGGCTGAGCAATACAAAAGTTATCCCCGCACTAGTTTAGGTTTCACCAGGTGTAAAGCTGATCTTGCTCTCCAGAGATGAGAGGTTCCAGGTGCTGGCTCATGCTAGTAGAGACTATATGCAAACGAGAAGATCTGGACAGCCGCACTCCAGGAAGTAATAATCCAAGTTTCTTTATTTTAAAATCAGGAACACATCAGATACAGGACATCATAGACAGAGTGTACAGATCATAGGCTAACGCGTTTCACACTTGTCCAAGTGCTTACTCATAGCTTTCTCAGAACTTACTGTATATCTGCTGTATTCATTTTTCACTTCCTCCTCCCTGGCCGCGGCCCATCGCATCATTTCCTATTTGCAATGCGTTCTGGGAAGGGGCAGCAACTTCCTCTGAAACTGCCGTTGCTGTGGAAACCTGACCTGAAACCTATTACACTGCTTGTGCTGCACTGAGCATGTGCGAGATCTGCAAGGATGAGATCCAGGAAGAATTACAGTCTGGCTTCCGATGCCCACACTTAAGATGGCCACGTCCTGCTGTAAGTTTATAAAATAACAAACTACTGCTATAAACTAACAAAACAGACCTTAGTTTACAGACTAACTTTACTAGAATACATTAAGCTTGTGTATTATAGGGGTATTTTTATTTAAAAAGTATCATTTCGGCCGAAACACCACTTTAAATGCTTTCGTTTGCACAAATTTTGAAGACAGTCAGGAGGTTTCGACCACCACAAAAGAGGATTGTTCCCAGTGGAATCTTTCGGTGTTGCTGGATTTCAAATCAGTTTGACCATTTGCTCCAACAGAACAGTGTTCAGTTTGTGACATTACCTACTAGGCAGTATCTATCGCAAGATCTTCAAGCAGAAGGATGTCTGAGATTTAAGCTCGGAGAGCTTCAGAAAAAGATATTTTCTTTCCAGAAGGAGTAGACTTGTGTCCGGTAGATCTTGTATGAAGGGTAGTGACAGCCCTCCATCTAACAGTCATCTGGGCATTGCCTAACTTCCCAGAGGATCACTCAGGAGGGTCACACAAATTGGACGTGTACAGAACTTGAAGTCCCTATCCACAATTACCCTTTTCAGATCCTGTAATAAGCCTCTCATCTTTCCAGCTGGAATTCGTCAGGGAAAAGAGGCCACCTCCTGGACTTAGTAGGTTTGGTTGTGCATACAGGACGAGGGGTCGTGAACCTCCTTCAGTAGTGGATACATACTCTTCCAGAGAGGTTTCAGAGCGGTTTCGGTCTTATGGGCTGCCCATTCTAAGGCATCCATGGAATCCATCAAGCAGTACAGAATAGATCCGAGGGGGTCTTGCCCATAGGCGTGCACAGACCATGGCATTAGGGTGTGCACCCAAAGCTCAAACACACGTATGTATGTATGTATGTATATATATATATAATTGATATTATTTTTATTAAAAAAAGTATTCATTTTTTTTTTTATTTATATATTTTTTTTTTATTTATATTATTTATATTATTTTTTTATTATATTATATTAAATTTTTATATTTTTGTATTTTTACAATTTTTTTTAATAATATATTATTATTATTATTGTTATACAATTTTTTAGGAGCTCCATTGGGGGGGGCTTTGGTTTGATATCAGAGGTCTAAACAGACCCCTAATATCTCACTTTTAAGACAGAAATTCCCCAGTCCCTTCTTCTGCAGCCAAACAGAAGGGGGAATCTGTGCAGCACAGCATGATTAGGGTGTGCCCAGGCACACCTGGCACACCCTGTGAGCACGCCTATGGTCTTGCCATTAGTGGACCTCGGAGGGAGGACTGTTCCGTCTTCTGTCCCATTCTAATTAAAAATTGATTCGACAAGTAGAACCCACCCTGTAAGGTAGTTATTTATCACTAGTACGCTGCCATGGTGGCGTCAGGAAAACGGAAAATTGTATCAAAAACTTACCGTAATTTTCCTTTCCTTGCGCCAAACCATGGCAACATACGGACCCACCCTTGTACGTTTCGGTATGTAGCTAATTACAAAGAATGGGGTGGGGCCTAACTAGGCCTTTAATTTATGCTATTCACTGGTCCTGAGGGAGTGGAAGAGAGGCGGAGCCTATTACTAGTATGCTGCCATAGTTTGGCCTCAGGAAAGGAAAAATACGGTAAGTATTTGATACAACTTTCTGGTTTTTTGTCACAATTTTTTGGAAAATAAAGAAATAAAAAAAAAAAAATGCTGTGCAGTTTTGCCACAATAAATCACGTGGCAATCTGCAATGCGCTAAGCTTGTCACCCAAAAGAAGCAAAAGTGTGAACAAGATATGGTAAAAAAATACTCCTGCGCTTGTGAGATCGTTTGCTGTAAAACAAAGGTAGTATTGTAGTCAGTGGAAGGACTGGGGGAGATGATAGAGCGTGTCCCGCTGCCTTAGATAACCAGGGGTGGTCTGGAAAGGACTGTTTAGTAGGAAGTGGATGGAAGGCGCGTGATCAGACGCTTACATCAAGAAATGTATGGTTTATTTATGTAAAAGAATACAGACATATAGTCATATAGATATAAAATCATACAAATACTACATAATATTATAAAAAAAAGGAAAAACAGGTAACAAGATAAGTACTAGGAAGTTAAAATTGGGGTGTGCCCATATTGAGGCAGGTATGTAAGAAAGGTTGACGCGTTTCGAGGAAAACCTCTTCATCAGAGCCAGGAGAACTGGAGCACAGTCTGTATGGGCCGGTAGGCCGACATGTGTACATGGGGAGAGGTGGTGTGGCTAGTAGGAGGATGTGTCCTGTGATGGACAATTGATTATTCCTAGTTCCATATCAGTCCACGTCCAGGTGTTCTATGAATGAAATTAGAATGTAAATAGATTGTATTTTCTTTTTGTGGAGCTGTTAGGCTGTCAGAAATGCCTGTCTCAGGAGAAGTGTGTAAACACAGCTGCAAACTGTAGAGATCCTTTGGAATTGGAATTTTAACTTCCTAGTACTTATTTTGTTACATGTTTTTCCTTTTTTATAATATTATGTAGTATTTGTATGATTTTATATCTATATGACTATATGTCTGTATTCTTTTACATAAATAAACCATACATTTCTTGATGTAAGCGTCTGATCACGCGCCTTCCATCCACTTCCTACTAAGCACCCAAAAGAAGCTCCTGCTTCTTTTTTGGCAACAAGCTTTGTGCGTTTGCCATGATTGCCATGTGATTTATTGTGACAAAACCACACAGCGTTTTAGGCGGCATTGAAAATGAATGGCATCCCAACATGCATTTGATGACTGCAGTGTGATTTGAGTTTGTGGGCAGAATTGCAGCGATTCTATCTGAGATCCCAAAACGCCAAATGTGAATGGAGCCTAAAGCTATGGAACTACATGTACCAGCATGCCTGCTGATCTTTGTGAAAGTAGACAGACCTGTGACAACAACTCTCTAATATATTATACACTGTGCTTTATACCTCTCTATTACACATAGTGCCTCACACCTCTCATATATTTACACTGTGCCCCATACCTCTCTATTACACTCAGCACCTCATATCTCTCTATTACATCCTTACTATACAATGTGCATGATATCACTCTACCAGTGCGTCATTTCTTGTTATTCCATACAGTGCCTTCATTACACACAGTACTGGATCTCTCCATATTACACAGTGCCTCATACCTCTTCATTACACACAGTACTGGATCTCTCCATATTACACACAGTGCCTCATACCTCTTCATTACACACAGTACTGGATCTCTCAATATTACACAGTGCCTCATACCTCTTCATTACACACAGTACTGGATCTCTCCATATTAGATAGTGCCTCATACCTCTTCATTACACACAGTACTGGATCTCTCCATATTACACAGTGCCTCATACCTCTTCACAACACACAGTACTGGATCTCTCCATAATACACACAGTGCCTCATACCTCTTCATTACACACAGTACTGGATCTCTCCATATTACACAGTGCCTCATACCTCTTCATTACACATAGTACTGGATCTCTCCATATTACACAGTGCCTCATACCTCTTCATTACACACAGTACTGGATCTCTCTATATTACACAGTGCCTCATACCTCTTCATTACATACAGTACTGGATCTCTCCATATTACACAGTGCCTCATTCCACTTCATTACACACAGTACTGGATCTCTCTATATTACACAGTGCCTCATACCTCTTCATTACACACAGTACTGGATCTCTCCATATTACACAGTGCCTCATACCTCTTCATTACATACAGTACTGGATCTCTCCATATTACACAGTGCCTCATTCCACTTCATTACACACAGTACTGGATCTCTCTATATTACACAGTGCCTCATACCTCTTCACAACACACAGTACTGGATCTCTCCATAATACACACAGTGCCTCATTCCTCTTCATTACACACAGTACTGGATCTCTCCATATTACACAGTGCCTCATACCTCTTCATTACACACAGTACTGGATCTCTCCATATTACACAGTGCCTCATACCTCTTCATTACACACAGTACTGGATCTCTCCATATTACACAGTGCCTCATACCTCTTCATTACACACAGTACTGGATCTCTCCATATTACACACAGTGCCTCATACCTCTTCATTACACACAGTACTGGATCTCTCCATATTACACAGTGCCTCATACCTCTTCATTACACACAGTACTGGATCTCTCCATATTACACACAGTGCCTCATACCTCTTCATTACACACAGTACTGGATCTCTCCATATTACACAGTGCCTCATACCTCTTCATTACACACAGTACTGGATCTCTCCATATTACACACAGTGCCTCATACCTCTTCATTACACACAGTACTGGATCTCTCCATATTACACAGTGCCTCATACCTCTTCATTACACACAGTACTGGATCTCTCCATATTACACAGTGCCTCATACCTCTTCATTACACACAGTACTGGATCTCTCCATATTACACAGTGCCTCATACCTCTTCATTACACACAGTACTGGATCTCTCCATATTACACAGTGCCTCATACCTCTTCATTACACACAGTACTGGATCTCTCCATATTACACACAGTGCCTCATACCTCTTCATTACACACAGTACTGGATCTCTCCATATTACACAGTGCCTCATACCTCTTCATTACACACAGTACTGGATCTCTCCATATTACACAGTGCCTCATACCTCTTCATTACATACAGTACTGGATCTCTCCATATTACACAGTGCCTCATTCCACTTCATTACACACAGTACTGGATCTCTCCATATTACACAGTGCCTCATACCTCTTCATTACACACAGTACTGGATCTCTCCATATTACACAGTGCCTCATACCTCTTCATTACACACAGTACTGGATCTCTCCATATTACACACAGTGCCTCATACCTCTTCATTACACACAGTACTGGATCTCTCCATATTACACAGTGCCTCATACCTCTTCATTACACACAGTACTGGATCTCTCCATATTACACACAGTGCCTCATACCTCTTCATTACACACAGTACTGGATCTCTAAATATTACACACAGTGCCTCATACCTCTTCATTACACACAGTACTGGATCTCTCCATATTATATACAGTGCCTCATACCTCTTCATTACACACAGTACTGGATCTCTCCATATTACACAGTGCCTCATACCTCTTCATTACACACAGTACTGGATCTCTCCATATTACACAGTGCCTCATACCTCTTCATGACACACAGTACTGGGTCTCTCCATATTACACAGTGCCTCATACCTCTTCATTACACACAGTACTGGATCTCTCCATATCACACAGTGCCTCATACCTCTTCATTACACACAGTACTGGATCTTTCTATATTACACACAGTGCCTCATACCTCTTTATTACACACAGTACTGGATCTCTCCATATTACACAGTGCCTCATACCTCTTCATTACACACAGTACTGGATCTCTCCATATTACACAGTGCCTCATACCTCTTCACAACACACAGTACTGGATCTCTCCATAATACACACAGTGCCTCATACCTCTTCATTACACACAGTACTGGATCCCTCCATATTACACACAGTGCCTCATACCTCTTCATTACGTACAGTACTGGATCTCTCCATATTACACAGTGCCTCATACCTCTTCATTACACACAGTACTGGATCTCTCCATATTACACACAGTGCCTCATACCTCTTCATTACACACATTACTGGATCTCTCCATATTACACAGTGCCTCGTACCTCTTCATTACACACAGTACTGGATCTCTCCATAATACACACAGTGCCTCATACCTCTTCATTACACACAGTACTGGATCTCTCCATATTACACACAGTGCCTCATACCTCTTCATTACACACAGTACTGGATCTCTCCATATTACACAGTGCCTCATACCTCTTCATTACACACAGTACTGGATCTCTCTATATTACACAGTGCCTCATACCTCTTCATTACATACAGTACTGGATCTCTCCATATTACACAGTGCCTCATTCCACTTCATTACACACAGTACTGGATCTCTCTATATTACACAGTGCCTCATACCTCTTCATTACACACAGTACTGGATCTCTCCATATTACACAGTGCCTCATACCTCTTCATTACATACAGTACTGGATCTCTCCATATTACACAGTGCCTCATTCCACTTCATTACACACAGTACTGGATCTCTCTATATTACACAGTGCCTCATACCTCTTCACAACACACAGTACTGGATCTCTCCATAATACACACAGTGCCTCATTCCTCTTCATTACACACAGTACTGGATCTCTCCATATTACACAGTGCCTCATACCTCTTCATTACACACAGTACTGGATCTCTCCATATTACACAGTGCCTCATACCTCTTCATTACACACAGTACTGGATCTCTCCATATTACACAGTGCCTCATACCTCTTCATTACACACAGTACTGGATCTCTCCATATTACACAGTGCCTCATACCTCTTCATTACACACAGTACTGGATCTCTCCATATTACACAGTGCCTCATACCTCTTCATTACACACAGTACTGGATCTCTCCATATTACACACAGTGCCTCATACCTCTTCATTACACACAGTACTGGATCTCTCCATATTACACAGTGCCTCATACCTCTTCATTACACACAGTACTGGATCTCTCCATATTACACAGTGCCTCATACCTCTTCATTACACACATTACTGGATCTCTCCATATTACACACAGTGCCTCATACCTCTTCATTACACACAGTACTGGATCTCTCCATATTACACAGTGCCTCATACCTCTTCATTACACACAGTACTGGATCTCTCCATATTACACACAGTGCCTCATACCTCTTCATTACACACAGTACTGGATCTCTCCATATTACACAGTGCCTCATACCTCTTCATTACACACAGTACTGGATCTCTCCATATTACACAGTGCCTCATACCTCTTCATTACACACAGTACTGGATCTCTCCATATTACACAGTGCCTCATACCTCTTCATTACACACAGTACTGGATCTCTCCATATTACACAGTGCCTCATACCTCTTCATTACACACAGTACTGGATCTCTCCATATTACACACAGTGCCTCATACCTCTTCATTACACACAGTACTGGATCTCTCCATATTACACAGTGCCTCATACCTCTTCATTACACACAGTACTGGATCTCTCCATATTACACACAGTGCCTCATACCTCTTCATTACACACAGTACTGGATCTCTAAATATTACACACAGTGCCTCATACCTCTTCATTACACACAGTACTGGATCTCTCCATATTATATACAGTGCCTCATACCTCTTCATTACACACAGTACTGGATCTCTCCATATTACACAGTGCCTCATACCTCTTCATTACACACAGTACTGGATCTCTCCATATTACACAGTGCCTCATACCTCTTCATGACACACAGTACTGGGTCTCTCCATATTACACAGTGCCTCATACCTCTTCATTACACACAGTACTGGATCTCTCCATATCACACAGTGCCTCATACCTCTTCATTACACACAGTACTGGATCTTTCTATATTACACACAGTGCCTCATACCTCTTTATTACACACAGTACTGGATCTCTCCATATTACACAGTGCCTCATACCTCTTCATTACACACAGTACTGGATCTCTCCATATTACACAGTGCCTCATACCTCTTCACAACACACAGTACTGGATCTCTCCATAATACACACAGTGCCTCATACCTCTTCATTACACACAGTACTGGATCCCTCCATATTACACACAGTGCCTCATACCTCTTCATTACGTACAGTACTGGATCTCTCCATATTACACAGTGCCTCATACCTCTTCATTACACACAGTACTGGATCTCTCCATATTACACACAGTGCCTCATACCTCTTCATTACACACATTACTGGATCTCTCCATATTACACAGTGCCTCGTACCTCTTCATTACACACAGTACTGGATCTCTCCATATTACACACAGTGCCTCATACCTCTTCATTACACACAGTACTGGATCTCTCCATATTACACACAGTGCCTCATACCTCTTCATTACACACAGTACTGGATCTCTCCATATTACACACAGTGCCTCATACCTCTTCATTACACACAGTACTGGATCTCTCCATATTACACAGTGCCTCATACCTCTTCATTACACACAGTACTGGATCTCTCCATATTACACAGTGCCTCATACCTCTTCATTACACACAGTACTGGATCTCTCCATATTACACACAGTGCCTAACATACATTATATATCAATTCCACAGAGTAGCTTGCCTCTGTTCATTACACCCTGTGCTTCGTACCTCTCCATCACACACAGTACCTCATTTCTCTCTGTTAGACTCAGAGCCTCATACCTCTCTCTGGGAAGCAGTCTATGGAGTGATATGAAGGAGGAGAGGACATGGCAGGTGGTGATGAGTCAATGAGGAGAAGGGAGGGAGAGTGATACAATGGAGACAGCTGGGGGCAACAAATCTGACAGAGAGAAGGGAAAGTACATGGGTCACACTGCCAGATATATACTTACAGTATCTCACAAAAGTGAGTACACCCCTCACATTTTTGTAAATATTTTATTCTATCTTTTCATGTGACAACACTGAAGAAATGACACTTTGCTACAATGTAAAGTAGTGAGTGTACAGCTTGTATAACAGTGTAAATTTGCTGTTCCTCAAAATAACTCAACACACAGCCATTAATGTCTAAACCGCTGGCAACAAAAGTAAGTACGCCCCTGCGTGAAAATGTCCAAAATTGGGCCTAATTAGCCATTTTTCCTCCCCGGTGTCATGTGACTCGCAGTGTTACAAGGTCTCAGGTGTGAATGGGGAGTAGGTGTGTTAAATTTGGTGTTATCGCTCTCACTCTCTCATACTGGTCACTGGAAGTTCAATATGGCACCTCATGGCAAAGAACTCTCTGAGGATCTGAAAAAAAAAATTGTTGCACTACATCAGGGGTGCCCAACTGCTGGCCCACTGGCCACATGTGGCCCGCGGCGCCCTCCGATGTGACCCGCCATGTCTTGCTCTGAGATGGCGGGTCAGCAAGCCCAGATTGCGGGTTCCCAACCTGCCATCTCCGGGCATTAGTGCGAAGAACGAAGACGCCGCTAGAGGAAGCAGAGCCGATGCTTCCTGTATAGCGCCGGCTCTTTCACAGGCGGAGTGATACCAAATGTACCCCGCCTGTGACAGGAAGCATCGGCTCTGCTCTCTACTGCAGCTGCATGCTTCTGTCACAATTATGCCCGGGGATGGTGGGTCGGGACACAGGAACCCGCGATCTGGTACAGCAGCCACCACTACCAGCCACCAGTATCAGTACCAGCCACCAGTATCAATACCAGTACCAGCCAGCAGTACCAGTACCAACCAACAGTACTAGTACCAAGGAGAACTACAAATACCAGCCAGCAGTAGCAGTACCAACCAACAGTACCAGTACCAACCAGCAGTACCAGTACCAACAGTACCAACCAGCAGTACCAGCCAGTAGTACCAGTCATCAGGACCAGTACTGCCAGCAGTAACAGTACCCACCATCTGTACCAGTCATCAGTACTAGCCAGCAGTATAAACCAGCAGTACCAGTACCAGCCAGAAGTACCCGCCAGCAGTACCAGTACCCACCATCCGTACCAGTCATCAGTACCAGCCAGCAGTATAAACCAGCAATACCAGTACCCGCCAACAGTACCAGTATCAGCCACCAGTACCAGTACCAGCCACCAGTATCAGTACCAGCCAGCAGTACCAGTACCCACCAGCAGTACCAGTACCCGCCAGCAGTACCAGTCATCAGTACCAGTAGCAACCAGCAGTACTGGCAGTACCCACCAGCAGTACTAGCCAGCAGTACCAGTCAGCAGTACCCACCAGCAGTACCAGCCAGCAGTACCAGCCAACAGTACCCGCCAGCAGTACCAGCACCTGTCAGCAGTACCCACCGGCAGTGCCAGCCAGCTGCACGTATCCTGAGGAAGAAGTGAAGATTGAGGTCAGTTGAGGAGCAGGTAAACTGCTGTGCATCAGTGTGAAAGCAGCCTTAGGCCCCTTTCACATGATCGGTCCGATCAGGTCCGCCTGTCTGTTTTTCAGGTGGACTCAAACGGGCTCTCCATTCACCTCTATAGAGCGGCAGATGTAAACGGACTTGTGTCCGTTTACACCCGCCTATCTGCAATCCGATCTCCTTAAAAAAAAACAGAAGGGGATCTGTCCCCTTCTGTCTGGGCGGATCTGAGAGCCCTTAGGGTAGAGCGGGTTGCATCCATGTCTGCACTACATATGCAAAGTGGACACAGACCTGCCATCCCCCCTTTACGCTCATTGTGGCCCGCGACCGGTTACCAAGTCGATAAAGTGGCCCTCGCTCCTCAAAAGTTGGGCACCCCTGCTCTACATAAAGATGGCCTAGGCTATAAAAAAAACTGAAACTGAAACTGAGCTGTAGCACAGTGGCCAAGACCATACAGCGGTTTAATAGGACAGGTTCCACTCAGAACAGGACTCACCATGGTCGACCAAAGAAGTTGAGTGCACGTGCTCAGCGTCATATCCAGAGGTTGTCTTTGGGAAATAATTGGATGAGTGCTGCCAGCATTGCTGCAGAGGTTAAAGGGGTGGGGGGTCAGCCTGTCAGTGCTCAGACCATACGCCGCACGCTGCATCAAATTGGTCTGTCATCCCAGAAGGAAACCTCTTCTAAAGATGATGCACAAGAAAGAAAACAGTTTGCTGAAGAAGAGCAGACTAAGGACATGGGTTACTGGAACCATATCCTGTGGTCTGATGAGACCAAGATACAGTCAAGCATGGTGGTGGGAGTGTCATGGTTTGGGGCTACATGAGTGCTGCCGGCACTGGGGAGCTACAGTTCATTGAGGGAGCCATGAATGCCAACATGTACTGTGACATACTGAAGCAGAGCATGATCCCCTCCCTTCGGAGACTGGGCTGCAGGGCAGTATTCCAACATGATAACGACCCCAAACACACCTCCAAGACAACCACTGCCTTGCTAAAGAAGCTGAGGGTAAAGGTGATGGACTGGCCAAGCATGTCTCCAGACCTAAACCCTATTGAGCATCTGTGGGGCATCCTCAAATGGAAGGTGGAGGAGCACAAGGTCTCTAACATCCACCAGCTCTGTGATGTTGTCATGGAGGAGTGGAAGAGGACTCCAGTGGCAACCTGTGAAACTCTGGTGAACTCCATGCTCAAGAGGGTTTAGGCAGTGCTGGAAAATAATGATGGCCACACAAATTATTGAGTGATGAGTTATTTTGAGGGGACTGCAAATTTACACTGTTATACAAGCTGTACACTCACTACTTTACATTGTAGCAAAGTGTCATTTCTTCAGTGTTGTCACATGAAAAGATAGAGGAAAATATTTACAAAAATGTGAGGGGTGTACTCACTTTTGTGAGATACTGCATATCTGGAGAGCTGTGGCATCATTGCTTTTATCCAAAAAGCAGTGACATCATCACTCATATACAGAGCGCAGTGACATCATCACTCATATACAAAGAGCCGTGACATCATCACTCATATACAGAGAGTCGTGACATCATCACTCATATACAGAGGACAGTGACATCATCACTCATATACATAGAGTCGTGACATTATTGCACGTGCAGCGAGAGCTGCCTGTGACATCATTGCTTTTATCCAGAGAGCAGTGAAATTTTCACTCCTATAGAGAGAGCAGTGACCTCATCGCTTGTATCCACAGAGCAGTGACAACATCACTTGCGTACACAGATCAGTGAAATCATCATTCATATACTGAGAGTAGTGACATCATTGCTCATAAACAGAGAGCAATGACATCAGTACTCATGCACAGAGAGCATTGACATCATCGCTCATATCTTTACAGCACAGCAGCATCGTCACTGGTGTCCAATGGAACAAAGAATATAAGAAGAATGGTAATTCCATGTATTAAAGATCCATCTCCTTCTTACTGCACATTATACGGATATTACACTCTGATCTGTATAGAAATCCTCTATACTACTATAACACCCCTCTCCTATAGGTGACAAAGGGTTATATGAATTTCTATGTATACTAGTATGACACCTCTCTCCTATAGATGACAGAAGGGTATAGGATCCCTCATGTATACCATAACACCCCTCTCCTATAGATGACAGGAGGGTATAGGATCCCTCATGTATACCATAACACCCCTCTCCTATAGATGTCAGGAGGGGTATAAGATCCCCATGTATACTATGACACCTTTCTCATACTGTATAGATGATAGGAGAGGTATAGGATTACCCATGTATACTATAACACCCCTCTCCTATAGATGACAGGAGGGTATAGGATCCCTCATGTATACCATAACACCACTCTCCTATAGATGACAGTAGGGTTTATAGGATCTTTCATGTATACTATGACACCCTTCTCCTATAGATGCTGGGAGGGGTATAGAATCTCTTATGTATATCATAACACCCCTCACATTCACCACTGTCTTACAAAGCACCAAGCAGGGAAATCAGTGGAGGTTCTGATCTCTCCACGTCTTGGTAAATCTAGTAGTAGTTGGTCTATATTATCCAAATAATGCAGTGTTGCCAACCCCCGGAAGTGAAATTTACTGGCAGGATGCCAAAATTTACAAACGCACCAATTTTTTTTTACTGCCAAAAATCATGGAAATTACTGGCAGAGCCGCATTTTTTAATGGCGCTGCAAAAAAATACCTAAAATGACTGTTTTCAGTGCTAAACAGTGCAAGTATAAATATTTGAACTATAAACATATAGCTAGTGCTATTAGCAATGTGTTTAAGTTAAACAAAAGTCAAAAAACATATTTCTCCATTGACATGAAGGTCAGGTTACTATAACCCAGCCAGCACTGGGTTCCCTCCTTACATCAGAGTCTGCAGGGATCCTTTACTCTTATGTAAAGGGGAACGGTGCAGATCATGATCTAAGGGGGAACTCTGATGTAAGGGGAGGCTCTGGTGACCAGAGACCACCTTATATCAGAGTCCACTGTGTTCCCTTTACATCAGAGTTCCCAATTACATCAGGGTCCGCAGATTGAGTTCCTCTTTACACTGTAAGGGGTAATCCTGCAGACTCTGATGTAAAGGGGAATGACCAGGAACTCTGATGTGGGGGGCACTCTGGTGACTAGAGACCACCTTCCGCAGAGTGAATGCACTAAGGTAAGGGGAGTTACTAATTTAGGGGGAAACCTTTATATCAGTGCCCCTTACATTATTGTATTCACTCCCCCTTACATCAGCAACGCCCCCAGACCTGGCAGTGCTGTCACTGACCTCCTCTCAGGTGCATCGTGCAGGGCTCAGTCAGAAGGCTCAAGCTTGGCGGCTCTGGTTTTCCTATGGTCTCCTCTCCACAATCCACACACGTCTGACTTCTCCCGTGACCCCCATGATCCCGGCGGCGCTCCCACTCTTGACTCCTTTACCAGCTCCCCCTCAGAGACTGCAGACATGATGTAGGAAATGGTCAGAGGCTGCGGGCAGGATACAGGAACAGGAGATGGTCAGAGGCTGCAGGCAGGAGATGGTCAGAGGCTGCGGGCAGGAGATGGTCAGAGGCTGCGGGCAGAAGATGGTCAGAGGCTGCGGGCAGGAGATGGTCAGAGGCTGCTGTGGACAGGAGATGGTCAGAGGCTGCTGTGGACAGGAGATGGTCAGAGGCTGCTGTGGACAGGAGATAGTCAGAGGCTGCTGTGGACAGGAGATGGTCAGAGGCTGCTGTGGACAGGAGATGGTCAGAGGCTGCTGTGGACAGGAGATGGTCAGAGGCTGCTGTGGACAGGAGATAGTCAGAGCCTGCTGTGGACAGGAGATAGTCAGAGCCTGCTGTGGACAGGAGATGGTCAGAGCCTGCTGTGGACAGGAGATGATCAGAGGCTGCTGTGGACAGGAGATGGTCAGAGGCTGCTGTGGACAGGAGATAGTCAGAGGCTGCTGTGGACAGGAGATGGTCAGAGGCTGCGGGCAGGAGATGGTCAGAGGCTGCTGTGGACAGGAGATGGTCAGAGCCTGCTGTGGGCAGGAGATGGTCAGAGGCTGCTGTGAACAGGAGATGGTCAGAGGCTGCTGTGGACAGGAGATGGTCAGAGGCTGCTATGGACAGGAGATGGTCAGAGGCTGCGGGCAAGAGTTGGTCAGAGGCTGTGGGCAGGAGATGGTCAGAGGCTGTGGGCAGGAGATGGTCAGAGGCTGGGGGCAGGAGATGGTCAGAGGCTGCTGTGGACAGGAGATGGTCAGAGGCTGCTGTGGACAGGAGATGGTCAGAGGCTGCGGGCAGGAGATGGTCAGAGGCTGCGGGCAGGAGATGGTCAGAGGCTGTGAGCAGGAGATGGTCAGAGGCGGTGGACATGGTAGTTTCCTCCACTGTCCCCCTTCAGATACTATACCTGTCTCACTCTCCACATCAGTCAGTGACAATGTCCGCCTTCTGTCACTCACTGTGACTGCGTCCCTCTCATCTCTCCAGTCACAGTGTCCTCCTCTACCGGGCTGGCTTCACCCCCCCAGTAATGTTCTCCTGTGGCCGGGCCCGGTCACATGGCTCTTCTCTGCACCGTTCTGCTCCCCCCGCTGAACCGCTGAGAAGAATGAGTGGCGGCTTCGGTTTAAAAATGGCGGCAGGCGGCGACATTACAATACTGCGCATGTGCCGCCCAGCCGAGCTTGTACGACCTTTCCCGAGTCCTGCAGGCTTCGGAACGGCGCATGCGCAGTTGCATGGCTGGCCCGCAGCTATCTTTTCTACGGGCACCGGCTGCCCATAACGGGCATTCACGGGCGCCCTGAAAATGGGGTGAAATTTACGGGCTGCCCGTAAATTAACAGGCTGTTGGCAACACTGAAATAATGGTAGAGCTAATAATAGTTGGTCACATTCATCTGGAATTGTTCTGTAATGTTGAAGACCTTTTTAGCTTCTCCAACACACTTCTTCAGTTTTAATGACAGTTTTAATGAGTGTCTGGAATATACGCCAGTAGTTAGGTAGCACTTATACCTTTATCCAACCACCATGGAATGCATATATGTTGATTGTCCAAGAACAGGATGGGAAGTGTGATAGATAGATAAAGGTGTGGAGTGTTGTCAGATTTCTGGGGTTGAGATAATAAAACGGCAATTTATGTAGAAGACAGATGGTGTTGGAGGCCCAACCCTCCCATTCTGTGATGGTGGTTGCAGTGTGATGTAGATGGCCTCTTTCACACCTCTTGTGAACAAGTTATCCTCTTTATCCATGGAGAGATGTCCCTCTCCTCTTCAATGTGGTGGAAGACTGCTATGTCTTTACCTGTTGGATTTATCCTTCTATGTTGGGTTCTCTGTTTGTTGAGAAGTTCTGTCACTGAAGAAGGACCCCACTAAGGCCCCTTTCACACTGGAGCGGTTTTCAGGCGGTATTGCGCTAAAAATACCGCCTGAAAACCGCCCCTAAACAGCCTCCGCTGTTTGTTCAATGTGAAAGCCCGAAGGCTTTCACACTGAAGCGGTGCGCAGGCAGGGCGGTGAAAAAAGTCCTGCAAACCGCTTTTTTGGAGCGGGGAAGGAGCGGTGTATTCACCGCTCCTTCCCCGCTCCTGCCCATTGAAATCAATGGGACAGCGCAGCTATACCGCGGCAATACCGCGGCTATAGCCGCGCTGTACGAGGGATTTTAACCCTTTTTCGGCCGCCAGCGGGGGGGTAAAACCGCACCGCTAGCGGTCGAATACCGCTGCAAGAACGACGGTACAGCAGCGCTAAAAATAGCGCTGTTGTACCGCCGACGCCCCCACCGCCCCAGTGTGAAAGGGGCCTAACAGTAAAATCCATTAATCAGACTTTATACCACTCTCTATACTGGGGAAGTCACACCAGGACAGACTCCACCTTCTAAGACTGTCTGTGGCACCAACTCAGGCACATATAACGTTGCAAAGTATCTGGCTATGGTATTACAGAATGGCGACCATTAAGGTTTCCAACTTTTCTGGAAAAATGTATCAACCTTATGATTTCTTTCCTATTAAAAATATGGGCAACAAGTCAGATTTTTAGTCGCAACTTCCCTCTGGAACTGCAACCCCTCAGAGGTGCTAAGAGTGGCATTGTGGCCTGGATAATCTCTTGTGTCTGGCTATGAAATGACTTGAAGCTGAAGATGTGTGGCCTGAGGGGTCCATGTCTCAACATACTCAGATGTGGACCCCTTTAACTTCTTTTCCCACAATTCTCTGGGTTCCTGGACACACTCAGTAAAGTTAACTTTCTCAGCTTCCCTACCTCTGCAGCATAGAGAGGCCACACCTAATGAAGTAGTTGTGCAAGTCATCTGCATGTAGGCAGGTACAGTCTACTTTCTCCACGGCAGATGGTGCTCTTCTGCAGCAGCACTGCCGTTGGAGCGGAAGTCAAGAGGAACATGGTTCCTCTATGGTTTCCTGGGTCACTGGGGAAACTATCAAATTGGATGCTGCCACCCCATGTGACTCTAGCAACCATCTTGGGTCAAGCAGAGCCTATTTAAGGCCATGGCTCCCAGGCTTGGAATGCATTTTGTGAGTTAGTAGAGTAGGGATGGAACTAGCTGCAGGGAATGGTTCCTGGAGAGGAGGGAAAGCATAGGGCACGCAACTTCTCTGGACACCATCCTGCTTGGGCACAAGATGGCCAGGCCACATTCTGCCCCTCTCAACAGGTGCTGTCAGTTTGGTTGTAACTTGCTCTCTACACGCTATTGGACCTGTGAGTGAATGGTCTTTGCATTTTTTCAATATAATTTCTTTCATTGCACTGGGACTGTGTGTGTTATTGCAGCTGCACTGCGCTGCACCCCACCTTCATGCAGCCAAGTAAGAGGCCCTCCACTGACACAACTGGCATGCAGGCAGCATGGCAGGGCCTAATAGGCCTCTTTGGAAGACTCAACTACTGTATGGGCCTCTTCCTGATTACTACCAGTGTACTGCAGGTCCAGGGGGATGGCCCTCCTGTGTCCTCAGACCTGGGATTCCTCCAGCTGTTCACCTGGACTTTAATAAAAGGGGTGCTGTATATGAGGATAATCACAAGTAGCTGATTGTGTTCTGAACTGTTTTACTGAAGTAGTGATTTTCAGATAGACTTTCTGCACTTATAGAGACCTATAAGGACTATGCTATTCAAATACATGTTACCCTGATTGAACTACAGAGACATTGCTGGGAAGAGTCAATGTTTTGTATTATTCTGCAGCGTGTGCATGGTTTTCGCCATCCTAAGCCTGTTTTGTATTATTCTGCAGTGTACACATGCTCTTTGCCACCCTGACCCTGGTTTGTATTATTCTGCAGTGTATGCATGCTCTTTGTCATACCAGTCCTGTTTTCATACCTCCCAACTTTTTGAGATGGGAACGAGGGACACCTAATAGCAAAAATATGTAGTCATAGGACACACCCCCTGCCATGCCACATTAGAGGAGAATTATACCAAAAAATGATTAGTTAAACGCACAAGTGCTTTTTTTTTTACCACTACTATTTGTTTATATTGGCTTTTGAAATTTACAAATGCAGCAATTTAGAAATTGAATGAAAGGTTTAGGACTGGAAACACTTTCTGAAAGATATAAAGTTCATTTTATATACAACTATATAAATCAGACCAAAATGAGGGATAAATGAGGAGGAATGAGGGACAGAGGGACTTTGTTCCAAATCAGGGACAGTTGGGGGTTATGTGTTTTGGATTATTCCACAGTGCATGCATGCTCTTTGCCATCCTGACCCTGTTTTTTTTATTATTCTGTAGTGTATGCAAGCTCTTTCCTGACAGACTCCATGGCAGCCATTGTGTGGGTTTAGTCCCGCCTCTACTACCCTATAGGACACTACTCCCATAAATCTTTGCTCCTGACCAGCAGCCGTGTTCTATTTTTGTCCTCCTCCAAAGGACCCAGCGAAAATGGTCTTCCTACCCGAAGATTTTTTCTCTCCCCTGCGATGAGATCTGGCTAGCGATCCTTATGGAACAGGAATCACATTATTCCAATAAGCCCTAGCTACTAGCAGGGTATGGAAGGGGCATATGGAAGAGGCGCTGATGTTGGTGTAGTCCTAGCCACTGGCGGGAAAACCGCGCATTGGTCATACAGCCTAGCTACTAGCAGGTGATCCTTGTTGCCCAGAAATAAGTCCGGTTTGTATTGTTTTACCTTTGGCCTGGTCTCGATCGCAGCAGGAGTGGTGAGTTTGTTCCGTTTTTTTCTAATGGCAGCAGTTTTTGTAAAATCCTTCCCCTGTTTGTGTCTGCTTCTAGTGTTTATTTCTGTGTCTCCCCCCGCTCTGTCGGGTACAGTGTAGCTGGCAGGCATGGTGGCTGGTTCCCTCTGCGTTCCAGCCGCCGTTCACTTCCTGGTTTCGTTTTCGCGGCCGTTCTGCGCATGCGCGGGTCCGGCGCAAAAACGAGGCTTGGTTCGCACACGCACACAGCGGTAACCGCGCGTGCACACTAGTGAAAGGATGGACGCGGCGGTGACGTCACAGGGGCGCCAGTTTTTAAATTGAAAAAATAGTCTGCAGGCTTGGGAATGCTTGCAGACTGCTAGCAGTGTATTCCCCTGGCTCTGAATTTTTTGTTTCAGGTGAGGGGGCTTCTAGGGGAAAGGTTTAATAGCCTGTCTTTTACTGCGTTCTATTTTTTAACTGGTTGCTTGTATTTCAGCCCTAATGGATCCTTCCAGGAGCATGGACGCTTCACCGCCTGCTTGTGGCCAGCCCCCTCGCAACAGGTACTTGGTAGGGGGTAGGGGGTCCTACCTGGGTGTTGCCGGGGGGGGGGGGGGTTATGGAACATCAGTTATCTGTTGCCTCCATTAACACAGATGTGCCTTTTCTTTTTCTTGTCAGCCCTTTTAGGTCTACTCAGCAACGTAGTTCACACAGAAGTGGTTCCTCTAAATCGCATCACCGGCATTCCTCTTCCAGATCTGGACATCACGGTTCCTCCTCGAAATCGAGACACCATAGCCGGGAACTATCTCGCCCTTCCAAGTCTCACTCCAGTCATGCAGCCGAAGGGGGGTGTAGGGCAAAGGTTCCTATAGGCAAATCCCTCTGTGATACCTGCTACGCAAAAGCAACAGGTGAAAGAGGTGGTTCGGATCAGCAACTCAAGTCTCTGGTGGAAAAGATTGTTAAAGAGAATCTGAAAGAGATAGGGTCCAGCCAACCCCATGTTTCTCCTACAGAGCCTCCATGCCCACCAGTGAGGGATACTCAGGCTCAGGACACTTGTGAGTCCTCTTTACCCAGTCATCTGTCTGCTGTCTCCTCGGATAGTGACTCTGAGGGAGAAGACCCTTATACTGGATTTGGCTTTGACTTGCTTCCTCCTCTGATTAAAGCCATAAAGGAAACGTTAAACTGGGAAGAGCCAGTAATGGCCCCTGCAAAACAGAGGAAATACAGCAGCTGAAGAAGGAACGTGTCAACTTCCCCTTTTTCTCTGAATTAGGTGAAGTTATCACGGATGAGTGGGGAAAGGTAGAGAAGAAGAACTCCCTTCTCTCTAAAATACAAAGGCTTTATCCCTTCAAGGAAGAGGAAGTTAAGCAATTGGAGTCTGCTCCTCTAGTGGATGCGGCTGTGATGAGGTTGGTCAGGCATGTGACCCTTCCTCTGGAAGACACGGTCTCCTTCAGAGACGCCTTGGATAGACGGATAGACTCTGATTTGAAGCGGGTCTATCTCACGGCAGGCATGGCATGTAAACCAGCCTTGGCTCTGGCCACCATGTCTAAGGCTATGGAGATTTGGTCAGACAACGTGGATGAGACACTTAGAGGTGTCTCCGAGGAAGTGGCCAAGAGTTCACCCATCCAGGAATTGAGGTTGGCTTCAGCCTTTCTGGGGGAGGCCTCAATTGACATTATCCGCCTGGTGGCTCGGGTTATGTTGTCTGCAGTCACCGCCAAGTGTGCCCTTTGGCTTCGTCCTTGGCTGGCAGACCCAGTATCAAAACAGGTATGGTGCCGTATTCCCTTCGATGGGTCCTCTCTTTTTGGTAATAAATTGGATAGTGCCATAACCCGGGCCACTGGAGGTAAGTCGGGTTTCCTCCAGCAGGACAGGCGATTACAAGGCCAAAGAAGATCGTTTCCAAGGAAACAGAACCAGGACCGTGCTAGGGAAGCAGGTGGTTACAGGCCGGGCCGTGAGTTTTCCAGATCTTGGAAGGCTAGACAGTCATCCTTCAAGAAAACTACTAAGAGTGGTATGACGGGTGAGAAGGAACCGACCAAGTCTTTTTGAGATGGGGCCCATCCAGGCAGGCCAAGTGGGGGCTCGCCTTCTCCGCTTTCGGCATGTTTGGGCGGCCTCGATCCAGGACTTTTGGACCGTCAGAACGATCTCCTCGGGTCACACCTAGGCTTTCAGCAGTGCTCCCAGGCTCAGGTGTATTCCCACATCTCTTCCAGTCACAGAAGAAAAAAGGCAAATCCTTTCAGCTTACGTAAAATCTTTATTAGATCAAGGCGCGGCCATTCCTGTCCCAGATGACCAACGTGGCATGGGCATGTATTCCCCTCTCTTCATGGTCCAGAAAAAGAATGGTGCATGGCGACCCGTCATAGATCTGACGCACCTGAACCGTTTCATCAAAAGAGAAAGGTTCAAAATGGAAACCCTGTCCACAATTCAACAGTCAGTCCAACCAGGAGACTGTCTCGTCTTTATAGATCTCAAGCACGCTTATTTTCACGTTCCAGTGGCAGCAGATTTTCAACGCTTTCTCCGTTTTTCCATAGGCCAACTACATTTACAATTCACATGCCTTCCCTTCGGTCTGTTCACCTCTCCACGAGTCTTTTCAAAGGTCTTGTTGGCTGTTGTATATCTCTATTGAGAACCAGAGGGATCCGTCTTCATCACTACCTGGACAATCTCCTCCAGCTGTAGCCTTCTCAGTCTCTGGTGTTCCTCGGAGCCCTCTTCAATACAGTGAGAGGCACAATTTCCTTACCCGAGGAGTAGGTTACAATAGTTCGGGACAGGATTCGCCTGGCTCTCTCCTCTTCTCATCTCCGTGCCCTCCAGTGTCTGAGGATCATAGGCACCATGGTGTCCTCAATACCAATGGTAAAATGGGCTCAGTGGAGGATGCGTCCTTTCCAGAAGGGTTTTCTTCTTCAATGGTCGGGCGACAAAAATCAGCGCATTTACATCTCTCAGACCATGAGGGGTTCCCTCCTCTGGTGGCTTCAAAGAGAAAATCTACGCAAGTGTCACTCCATCCTTCCCATCACTTGGATCACAGTGACGTCAGATGCCAGCGAGAAGGGTTGGGGTGCTCATTGCCTAATGGGAGTGGCTCAAGGCTGCTGGGATTTTCTAGCTCGGAGATTGGTGTTGAATATCCTAGAGTTACGTGCAGCCTTCCAGGCACTGTTGGCATTTCGCCACCTGATAGCAGGGGCATCTGTACTACTCAGACTGGACAATACAACGGCAGTAGCCTACGTAAGGAAACAAGGGGGTACCAAAAGCCTGTCTCTGCTACAAGAGGTGGAACCAATAATGATCTGGGCACAGAAAAATCTGGTCAACTTAACGGCAACATATGTTCCGGGGATTCTCAATGTCCAAGCGGACTTTCTCTCACGAGTCCACTTGGACAACAACGAGTGGTCTCTCCACGAGGATGTGTTCAAATGGATCCTAACATTGGAGATCTCTCCAGAAGTTGATCTCTTCGCCTCCCCGTGCAACAAGAAGCTAGCGAGGTACTACACAAGGTTCCGGGATCCACAAGCCTACGGGATAGACGCACTGACAGAGCGTTGGTGGTTTCACAAAGCATATGCCTTTCCTCCGACACCAATTATCTTCCAGTTCCTGCAGAGGCTCAGGTGGGAGGAAGTGAAGATAATTGCCATAATTCCTTACTGGCCCAATAGGCCTTGGTTTCCTCTCCTATCACTCCTCAGCTTCCGAGAACCAGTTCCTCTTCCGACCAGATTGGATCTACTCTCCCAAGGCACGATTCTTCACCTGTGCCCAACTCACCTACAGTTGAGGGCTTGGTTCTTGAGAGGGGAAGGTTGGAAGCACTAGGTTGCCCCAAGGAGGTTATTCCTACACTTCTGAATGCAAGAAGACATAGCACTAACAGAGTATATGAGCGAATTTGGACAAAATTCTCGACCCATATGTCTTCTAGGGCTAAGTCATGTGGCACACCTGCAGTTCAGGACATCTTGAGTTTCCTGCAATCAGGCCTGGATTTGTCCTTATCTGTCAGTTCACTGCGTGTACAGGTCTCAGCGATCTCAGCCTTTACTGGGGTGTCGTGGGCCAGACATACCCTTATTCAACAATTTTTCAAGGGAGCAATTAGACTTAGGCCTCAGAGGAAGCCCAGATTCCCCAAATGGGATCTTCCCCTAGTTCTTGAGTTCTTCTCACAACTCGATAAACCACTGTCTGTCAGAGAACTTACTATCAAAACCGCATTTTTGACTGCCATCACTTCGGCAAAGAGGGTGTCCGAAATCCAGGCTTTAGGATCAAAGGAACCTTTCTTAACCTTTTTTCCAGACAGAGTGGTTCTAATTCCGATGCTAGGGTCAAACCCTAAGGTCACATCAATCTTTCATGAGAACCAAGAGATCTCACTTCCTACCTTTAGATCTGCCGGAAATCTGGAAATACATCCACTCGATGTTGGTGTCTCCTTGAAACAATATCTAGAAGTAACGGCTTCCTTCCGTCAGTCGGATTATCTTTTTGTCTCGTTCTATGGGAAGAACAAGGGGCTCCGAGCCTCAGTTAGATCCATTGCTGCATGGGTTGTACAGGCAATTCGATGGGCTTATAGAGAGAAGGGCTTGGCTCCTCCTGAGGCGGTAACAGCGCACTCAACTAGAAGTCTTTCGACCTCATGGGCAGCCTCACGTCACGTTGCACCTGAAGTGATTTGCAGGGCGGCGTCTTGGTCATCGATCCATACCTTTATGTCCCATTATTGTGTTGAGCCAGCTGCTCTATCTTCAGTTGATTTTGGTGTTAAAGTACTGTCGGTTGACGGTATTAAATAAATCTTTGTTTTTGTCTCAGCATTTTGCCCACCCGGGTGTGTACGGTGAGTTATTTCCCACACGTTGGCTGCCATGGAGTCTGTCAGGAAAACGGAAAATTCCTATCAAAATACTTACCGTAATTTTCCTTTCCTGATGGACTCCATGGCAGCAGGAGTTCCCTCCCAAATGGCTGGAGTAGGCTAGTTACCGAACACGGCTGCTGGTGAGGAGCAAAGATTTATGGGAGTAGTGTCCTATAGGGTAGTAGAAGCGGGACTAAACCCACACGTTGGCTGCCATGGAGTCCATCAGGAAAGGAAAATTACGGTAAGTATTTTGATAGGAATTTTCCGTTTTTCCATCCTGACCCCGTTTTTTTTATTATCTTGCAGTGTATGCGTGCTCTTTTCAATCCTGACCCTGTTTTTCTATTATTCTGCAGTGTATGCGTGCTCTTTTCCATCCTGACCCCGTTTTTTTTTTTTTTATTAATATGCAGTGTATGCATGCTCTTTTTCATCCTGACCCTGTTTTGCATTCTTTCACATTGTATGCATTAGGGGTGCAACGGATCGTCATCGATCCGTGATCCGATCCGCGGAGGTTGATCCGTACGGGACACCCGCGATCCGCGGAATGCTCTGTGGCCTCGGCCATAGGAAAGGCCGCGGCTTCGGCCTAGCTCCGGAGCGGTGGCCATCTTGGTACACCCGGCGGCCGTTTAGCACGTGATCGCTCCGTCAAATGACGGAGCGATCACTTGTAACAAACCGGCATCATGTCATGACGCCGGTTCCTCTCTCCCCTCTGTGTACTGATCTGTACAGTGGAGGGGAGAGATCGGATGGCAGTAGTGTCAATACTCTGCAATGCCCTGCCAATACTCTGCAATGCTCTGCTGCAATGCCCTGCCAATACTCTGCAATGCCTTGCCAATACTCTGCAATGCCCTGCTGCAATACCCTGTCAATACTCTGCAATACCCTGCTGCAATGCCCTGCCAATACTCTGCAATGCCCTGCCAATACTCTGCAATGCCCTGCCAATACTCTGCAATGCTCTGTGAATACTCTGCAATACTCTGCCATACCCTGCCAATACTCTGCCATACCCTGCCAATACTCTGCCATACCCTGCCAATACCCTGCCAATACTCTGCCAATATACCCGCCAATACCCTGCCAATATACCCGCCAATACCCTGCCAATATACCCGCCAATACCCTGCCAATACCCTGCAATATTCTGCCAATACTCTGCCACACCCTGCCAATAGGGAGTTTGTGGATATTACAATGGGGGAGTTTTTTTTTTTTTGATCCGAACCGTGACTCCTGATCCGAGGAACGATCCGAACCGTGAGTTTTTTGATCCGTTGCACCCCTAGTATGCATACTCTTTGCCATCCTGACCATGTTTTGTATCATTCCGCAGTGCATGCATGCTCTTTGGCACCCCTAAACCTGTTTTGTATTGTTCTGCAGTGGATACCAGTTTTTTGTCATCCTGATTCGATTTTGTATTAATCTGCAGTGTATGCATGCTCTTTGGCATCCTGACCCTGTTACCCTGTTTTATATTTTTTTTTTGGGGGGGGGGGGAGGCCTGCTCTTTGTCATCCTGACCCTGTTTTGTATTTTTAGTGGAAGCATGTTCTTTGCCATTTTGACCCTGTTGTGTAGTATTGATTCTAACTTTGGACCCGCTTAATAAACTTGCAAGTTTTAGTTACTCCTTGTCTCACCATTCAGCCAACTACCATCCTATTACAGATATTCATGAAGAGGCATATCAGCTACAGAAAGAATCTAAACAGCAGAAACTCCAAGGTTAGTAAATGTTTATTACAAGTCACCGGCCACAACACACATCATGAGACTGCCAGAGAACACAGAAATGTCCCACAATGACAGGTACTGACACTTCCTGCATGACACATAGCGGGTATCACAGTCTATGTAAGAAAATCTTGAGAGGTTAGTACGGGAATCGCTCTTGTGGGAGGCACTTGTCCGATGCCCAGTGAGCAAAACTTTCTACTGACATTTATGAAGCACGAAACATTTTATTGCACTGACAACATGCCCACAGAATGGCGCAGTGTGACGGTTGCTGTAGTTGGGGTGCACGTCACGTGTTGTTATCTGTGTAGCACATTTGTGTTATCTGTGGCTGCACATTAGGCTGACTCATCATTGGCAGGAAAAGATGAATTTAGAATACAGACAATTGTCCTAGCCTTTCCCTACTCCACTAAAAATAATCCTTTTCTTTGAGTTAATTGAGGGACACAGTAGTCCTTAACCTTTGGGTATACTGCCCCCTACAGGAGGATTGGACAATGGCAAGCAGTGCTGTAGCAAAGCGGTACACAGAGCATGACCATAATTATAGAGGAGGGGACCTGTGTCCCTCAGTGGACTCCAAGAAAAGAATTTTACGGTGAGTACAAATATCCAATTATCTTTCTCGTCTCGTGAAGGACACAAGATGTCTTTCACCTTTGGGACATCCAAAAACAGCCCAGCTAAGGGGTGGGCAACACAGCAAACAATCATTAACAGCCCCAAGAAAACAACAGCTCTTTAGCTCAAAGAGCTGCCCGAAGGACCTAACTCCATAAGCCGGCATCAGAAAAGACCACAACGTGTACCTGGTGCAACTTAAGCCGCGTACACATGTCCGACAGAAAAAGTCAGACGGAAGCTTTTCATCGTCTATTCCGATCGTGTGTATGCCTCATCGGACTTTTTTTTTTGAAAATTCTGATGACCTAGAAATGGAACATGTTCTAAATATTTCAGAGGGAACCAATTCCTATCGGGAAAACCGTTTGTCTGTATGCTGTTCCGACGGACCAAAAACGACGCATGCTCTGAAGCAGGTACGAGACAGAAGCTATTGGCTACTGTCTATTGCACTTCCTATTTCTAGTACCGTCATACGTGCTGTACGTCACAGCGTTCTGGATGGTCAGACTTTGGTCGGACTTTGGTTTGACCGTGTGTAGGCAAGACCGCTTGAATGGAATTCCGTCGGAGAAACCTTCAAGGTTTATTCCGACGGCGAAACCGGTCGTGTGTACGCGGCATTAGAGAACGTGTGAACAGAAGACCAGGTGGCAGCCTTATAAATATCAGAAACAGAAGCCTAATGCTGAAAAGCCCAAGAAGTGCTCACAAATCTGGTAGGGTGCACCTTCACAGAAAAGGGGGAACCATGACTTTGTTGGTAGTGTTAATTTTGACGTCAAATTTCAATTTAGTTTTAGTCATAGTTTTTTTACTAAAATGCCATTTTAGTTTTAGTCATATTTTAGTCATCTAAATTGTTTTAGATTTAGTTGTATTTTAGTTGAGGACATTTCACTCAGGAAATGTCCAGGACATTTTAGTCGACTAAAATCGAATGTGTTTAGTTAAATTGTAAATGCACTATTTAAGCATTTCTCTAGAATTTCCAAACTCCTGGAGTAAAATTCTAATAACGTGTTATCATTTATGATATTATGGTTTGAACATACACAACAGACACAGATTTGGCCGTTGTGATGTATAAGATACAGTATTACTATTATTATACAGGATTTATATAGCGCCACCAGTTTGCGCAGCAATATATATCACAATGGCTAAATCTGTTTCTGTAGTGCGTGTTCCAACCTTAATGCCATAAATAATAAGATGTTAGTAGATTTTTTACTCCAGGAGTATATAATGAGTTGGAAATTCTAAACCCATTAGATTTTAGTTGGCTAAAATGTACTGATTTCAATTTAGTGTTAGTCATAGTCTTTTGACTAAAATAACATTTTAGTTTTAGTCATATTTTAGTCATCTGAATTTTTTTAGATTTAGTAATTTTTTAGTTGACTAAAATAGTATTAATTTAGTCAACGAAAACATTTTATTCAACAAAATTAACACTGCTGGTCAGTGAACCACATCCAGCAATGAAGATCAGTCAAAGCCACGTCGTCCACTGTTTTTTCTAGTAGATCCATGTACACAGAGAGAAATCTGGCCAGTTTGTTGTTGAACCTGGAGGCCAGAAGGTCGATATCAGTTTCCCCAAACAGGTCCTGGATCACCTCCAGGTGTGGGGATCACTTTCCAGGGTCAAGGTGCGCTGGGGGGGGGGGGGGAATTGTCTACGACTGGGATTTACACAGCTGACAAAGCTGAAACATGAAGTTCTGCCCAGAACAGGATTATTCATACTTCTGGTTCCTCCCTGATGGTTAATTTATGCCACCAATGTAGGGTTGTCCAACTAATTCCAGATCAGATGATCCTCCAACAGGATGGTCCAACACTGCAGAGATAGCCAAATCGCCTGAAGTTTCAGGATGTTGATTGGGATATTAGACTCTCCTGACGACAAAGTCCTCTGCACCAATGGGGTGCTCAGCCAGACAGGCTATCATCCATCATGACCCAGGTTCCAGACCACCAAAACCATGCCCAGGACTCTCCTGCCCATGCAGGGTTAGGCCACTCTAGACAAGAGAAACTGAATCTGAGTCCGCAGTGTCTAAAGTTTCTTCTGTAGTAGGAACACTCTGGTTTGAGCTTTGTCGAGGACCAGACCCAGATAATCCAAATGATGAGTAACAATTTCTGAAATTTCCTGATCCATCTTTACTATGGTAACATCTGAACAGTCAAAGCCAGGGCCTTGTTACAGAGCCCATACTGATGTTTCCCTCAACAGAAGGTCCTCTAGATATGCCACAATGGGGATGCCAGCAGGGCTAATCTTGAGGCTGGCACCTGGGTGAACACCCGAGGTGCAGACGAGAGGCTGAGGGGCAGGGCCACAAGTTGGTAGTGTAGAGGCTCCACAGCAAAAGGTAGGAAACATTGATGCCCTGAAAGGGTGGGGACATACATACTGTAAATGCGTAACTTGATATCCACAGAAGCCAGAAAGTCTCAAGCCCGGTGCGGTGACACAGGAAGATTGGAGGGTGAGCAATCAGGGAGATGGCAAGGAGTGAAGCTTTGTAGCCTTGGGATACCATCTCCTGCACCCAAGCATCAGAAATGCAAGTTGTCCAAGCACAAGGGTTAACAAACCTTCCCCTGCTCTGGATAGTGGGGGAGTACTTTCATGCAGCAGAACACTTGTCTGAGGATTTGGCAGACTCTGAATACCCGACTCTGTGGGCAGACTGGGAACCAGAAGGATCTTAACAAGGAAATTGAGGGAGTAAAGAAACAAAACAGATGTTTGTTTTTTAACAGTCTGTTCCTCAGACTCTCACCACTGGTAGCATCCCCAATTATAGTATCAAGGATCTGTCTAAAGAGACAATTAAAAAGTGAAAGTCTTTGCAGCTTTGAAAGTTTAAAAAAGGGAAACATCACTGGTAGAAGAAACAGGCTGATGCTCTAGTTCCAGAGTTGTGCACACTGCACCAAAAACACCTTTCATTTAGAAGTGATAGCAGAAGACTGGAACTTCTCAGGGGTAAGCTCATCATTGAAGGACTGGAAGGACTCCAAATCAGAAAGAGTTTGCCCAGCTAGAGTCATATATATATTCTGCAGAAGGGGCTCGAGAGTGGAAGTGCACCCGTGGCCTCCTCCCTCAGAGTCAGATCTAAAAAGGACTCCTAGGGCAGGATAGACTCCAGGAGCAGAGAGCAACATGATTCCAAGCTGCAGATGTTGGCATCTTCAATAGGTTTACAGAGTGTTGTACAGTTGGCAGTAGGATAACATGCAGGCTCAGGGTAAGAGGCAAAGCCTCAGATAGTTACAAAACTTGAACAGCCAGTAGCAGGCGAGGATCACTGTATGTGGACAGCAGAAACAAATCAAAGATTGAAGCTCTACATGGGTCTGTGCAAGCAGAAGTAGCAGTGGGGAGATGCCTCAATATGTATTGCAGCATGTATGCATGTGACACTCAATCCAATGGATGATGTTAGTGCTTAGACTGACATCTATAGCCCCCCATGCAGTAGAAAGTAATGGAAATGGGGAATAATGACATGTAAATGAGGAAGATCCTAAATCTCAATCAGACCTGCCTACTCACAAAGCAAGTCTTCAGAGACAGGGCAAGAAATAGGAAAATGGCAGGGGACTCTGGACTTGGAAAGCTCTCTGCTGCTAATTTTTACCAGGATGGAGTCAGAAAAATGTTCCACAAGAGACCCCTTGCCTGAAGGTTTCCAGAATATCCCTAAAATCCAATGGAGACAAGACACAGTACTCCAAAAGGCAGACTGAGGATGACCACATGGAATTGAAGAAATGAAGCTCCAGAAGTGATTTAGAGAAAAGTGAAGATGGTGTACCTTCACCCAGGAGGTGACGTTTGGGTACCATGTATTGTGTACAGTCACAGAGGAGGTGAAGTCTGGGCTCTATGCATGGTGTACACTTATCTGGGGAGGTGAAGATTGGGTGCCATGTATTGTGTACAGTCACCGAGGAGGTGAAGTCTGGGCTCTATGCATGGTGTACACTTATCTGGGGAGGTGAAGATTGGGTCCTATGTATGATGTACACTCACCCAGGGAGGTGAACATTGAGCTTTATGGATGGAAGTCCCGCCCCCCTGGGACGCAACGCGTACGGAACCAGGTGACTAGCGTGACATTATCTGTATCTATCGTTGATACATGTGGATTTTGTTTTATCTGTCTGCCTTGTGACCTAGCACTGGGAAACAGTACTATACTTGGAAGTGCAAAGTTTTTACTTAAATAAATGTTCTTATCAAAACGGAGAGCACTATATTTTACTGCTTCTATTACATGTACCTGTGAACCGGAGTTCATGTTCAGAGCGCAAGTGATCCTTTTACTACCAGAGTAATACACAAAATTGTTGCGCTAAAGTATTTTGACCATGCAAGGTTGTGTCATCTGTGGGATGGGGGAGAGGTGAGATTGTCAGAGATCTCAAATAAATTCAAGTCAATAGTAAATTAAAATTTATATAAGAGCGACTTCTGATAAGGGTGTAAGGATGTATTTGGTGGGGGTTCGTAGCCTGGGTGGTTTACCACAGAGATTGTAGCCAGCACTGGGAAGGCAGCGCGCTGAAGGATAGAAGAACCTCTGGCAGAAACATAAGAAAGACCAGGAGCGCCAGATCTAAGTGCAGCAAGGAGGTAAGGAAGGGTTGGTTTACACATACGGTTGATATCAGAGTATACGACCTGATAGCAACTATGTATGAAGGGACCTTTGACATGACTGGGATTAAATATGGATTTAGGTGGGAAGGGGGTGTGTTTGATGGGAGGGGAATCAGAAGGATGATGTGTGAGATAAGAAATGTATGAGGCTTCTTCATCGTCATTATAGAGCTTCTCTAGAATCGATAGACAGGATGCGTCTAAGCTATTTTCAGGTGTGGGTTTAGTAGTATCGACCAAATCTTGACTAGCAGTGAGATTGTTTTTCTTGATTTGAATATTATAGAAATGTTTTGTAGACAGCTATAAGTAATAAAGTAAACACCCGCCCCTTACTCTAATTACCACCACCGCGTCTCAGATGAACCTAACAAATATATAACTGAATTAAAGCGGTTGTATACCCGCTGACATTTTTTTTTTTTTTTTTACCCCTGTAAGGCAAAAGGCATAATGAGCTAGTATGCACCGCATACTAGCTCATTATGAAATACTTACCTTAGAACGAGGCGTTGGTATCTTACCTGGTCCACGCTGAGGGAGCTGTCATGTTGCCTCGGCGTGTCTTCCGGGTATCGCGGCTCCAGCACTGTGAGTGGCTGAAACCGCGATGTCGTCACTCCCGCGCGTGCGCGCGGGAGATTTCTTCCCCGGCAAGGTCCGGCAGCTGTCGGGCCTTCAGCCGAGAATCCCCTGTGCGCATGCGCTGCTGCAGTCAGCGACTCATAGCAATGGGAATATCTCCTAAACCGTACAGGTTTAGGAGATATTTTTTTTACCTTAAGGTAAGCCTTCAAAATATCTAAATGTTGAATAAAATACATATAAAGAAGAAAAATAGTGGCGCTATTACAACTAACAGTGCAATTTAAAACATAATGAAAAATTGTCCACTGTAAAAAAAATGCAATGAAACACTCAAAACACCAAGTGACTTTTTAAAGTGATTGAATCCAACAAAATGTCCATATAATAAAATGAAGAATGTCCATATAATAAATGGTTAAATGCAAGTGTCTTCTTAATTTCTTCCACCACACCAGAGTGTTCAGTGAACCCACTCCCTTAAGAAACGCACTTACCAAATGCCTGCACTTGCGTGCAAGGCTAAAACGCTTTTATACCACACAAATAGGGTATGATCAGCAGCCCGATATCCACCAGTGTGTATGGGAACCACTCCACATGTAAAATTATAATGAGGTGCTCCAATAGTGTAAAATAGTACGACCAATTTATTAAAAACACTATCAATCTTCAAAATCACCACTCACATTTTACAAAATCCAAATGGGCAAAAATCAGTGCAATATCACAACACAGCAACCCAGCAAATGGATCACACAGTATAGGAATACGGTCTCCGTGGACCCGAGGTGTGCAGGCGTCAGACTCTCAATTCTCACCACCTCCTCGGTACTTCGCCAGCAGATCGAAACACCACTATCTCAGAGGTAACAGCGTCATGCGTCACAGTCACGTCCCCGACATGTTTCGTCACTGATTTGACTTATTCATGGGATTGGCTGTGCGGGATGACAATCATCCCTTTTATACCCTCCTATCGAATGTCTGAAAGGGAACCTAGCTGTGTGCCTACGCACACCTCGTGTTCCCGCAGTCGCAGAATCATAATCATTCAAAGTGAATATATAGGATAAAAGTGACCCCAATTATAGGAATACTTCTCCCATCTGGCTGCACAGAGGACGTGTCAAACAGAGGATCCAGTGTTTTTAATAAATTGGTTGTACTATTTTACACTATTGGAGCACCTCATTATTATTTTACATGTGGAGTGGTTCCCATACACACTGGTGGATATCGGGCTGCTGGTCATACCCTATTTGTGTGGTATAAAAGAGTTTTAGCCTTGCACGCAAGTGCAGGCATTTGGAGTCGGTAAGTGCGTTTCTTAAGGGAGTGGGTTCACTGAACACTCTGGTGTGGTGGAAGAAATTAAGAAGACACTTGCAATTAACCATTTATTATATGGACATTTTTCATTTTATTATATGGACTTTGTTGGATTCAATCACTTTAAAAAGTCACTTGGTGTTTTGAGTGTTTCATTGCATTTTTTTTGCACTAAGTTTTTTTACAGTGGACAATTTTTCATTATGTTTTAAATTGCACTATGTTAGTTGTAATAGTGCCACTATTTTTCTTCTTTATATGTATTTTGTTCACCATTTAGATATTTTGAAGGATTATATATTGTATAGAAATGTTTTACTGTAAGATTACGTACAAATTTGTTCAAGTATACAAAAAAAAGGTGAAGGCATTAGGTTGCGCGATGGGTGCAAAGTTTAAACCTTTGTTCAATAGAGAGGTCTCTTCTGGAGTTAGAATATGGGAAGAGAGATTGAAGATTTTTATAGTTTGGCCATTTTCTCTTTGGATTGTGTTTCTGTTTCTTCTCTCCCCTTGACTGCCTCTTCTAGTTTTCTTTTTTGGACAGGTTGGGGGGTTTGGACTAAAAAGGATGGATTGGGATTAGTAGTGAGTGAGTCATATGGACTATTGGTATATGATTCCATCTGGGGATGGGATTGTGAGGTAGATGGTTTGTCCTGAAATGTAGGACCAGAATAAATGGAGATTTCAGGTTGCCAAAGTGGTAAGGAATCTGTAGAGGATTGTGAATTCACTATACTAGGAATGGGAATATTGGAGGATGGTAGTAGATGGGATGACGATGGTACACTAGGAAGTAGTGTAATTGTTTGATCTGTGATGGGAGCATTGGTGTTAGGAATGTTAGTAGATATGGAAGGAATGGAGGCAGTAGAGATGGGTTCTGGAGGTCCAGTATGGTTGGTCCTGGTGGCCCTTTTGGGTTTCCTATGTCTATTTGGTTTAGGTTTTTGAAATTAGGAATGATGTTCAGAAAGTGGTTGGGAATGATGGATGGGTAGTGGCCCAGAAGGTTATTGATTGGGACGGGATGTATTGAAATAGTGATGAAGAAAGTGATGGGTGTGGAGGTGGGTGGTAGGGTGGGGGGAGGAATTCAAATTTGCATCAGGGGCACGGGCATGGGATTTTTAGATTTCCATTGGAAGACTTTTTTTTATCATTGTAATCATCCAAATCTCTTCTCATTTTAAAAAGTTTGTTTTTGACTAGTCCATCCTCATCCATTTTTGTCTTCTTTTTAAGTAGATCTAGCCATGCAGTGGAAAGTTTAGGTGTCTGATTAATGAACGTGCTAATTAGTTGTTTAAGTTTCTCTAGGAGTGTTGAGGTTTTTGAATCTCTTTGCTGTATAATGATACTGATCCATTTTTGAGAACAGAATTAAGAAATATGTTCCCATTCTGTTTGGAATTTGGGTGAGAGAAATGAACACCTAGTCTTTATTCTAAGGCCCCTGGGGGTGATTTTGGAGGAGAGATATTCTTTTAGAAAGAACTTGTCCCACATTTGGTGTTTAAAGTACAACAGAAATGAGGAAGAGAGAGAGGAGAATACTGGTTGGATGGAAGAAAAGATGATTGAAAAGAGGTGGGGGGCTTATTAGGGTAGTAGAGGAGAGGATATACCAACAGTTAGAAATGATGGCTTAGTATCTGGATGTATATCACTCCAAGGGTGTACGGGGAAAAAAGGGGGAGGGGAGCAGGACAATTGTGGAGGCAAGAGGTAAGGATGATGGGATGGTTATGACAATGTCACACTTAACTAGGGCAAGAAACCAAGCTGCAAACAATAACTTCTAGAATATACAATGAGAAATACACAAAATTATTGCGCTAAAGTATTTTGACCATGCAAGGTTGTGTCATCTGTGGGATGGGGGGGGGGGGGAGATTGTCAGAGATCTGAACATGTAGTCCAAAAATCCAGAAGGTGAGAAATCAGAGAGTCAATAGTAAATTAAAATTGATATAAGAGCGACTTCTGATAAGGGGGTAAGGATGAATTTGGTGGGGGTCTGTAGCCTGAGTGGTTTACCACAGGGATTGTAGCCAGCACTGCGAAGGCAGCGTACTGAAGGATAGAAGAACCTCTGGCAGAAACATAAGAAAGACAAGCAGCGCCAGATCTAAGTGCAGCAATAAGTTAACATGTTTAATGTAAAGTAATGCACTTATTAAAAGCAGGTTAAGAGCAGGCACATCTTTGTTAAAAGTCAGATTGGGCGATAGGGTCCAAGTGTGATCCTCCAGATGGCGTTGCAGGATCTCTCTCGGCGGCGCCGGTGGTCTCTGGTGTTCCAGGCTTGAAATTGCAGAGCGCATGAGGAAGACGTCAGTTGGAGGGTTCCAGGTCGCGGTGTGATGATGCTGTGACGTGCATGCGTAAGGAGCATGCATGCTCCTTCATCAGGCATATTTTTCAGCCATCTTGGAAGTGGTATATAGGACTGGCCAGGCACGATGGGCCAATGAAATCACGGGAACCTCCCATTTTATCATTAACCGCTTCAGCCCAGGACCATTTGGCTGGCCAAAGACCAGAGCACTTTTTGCGATTCGGCACTGCGTCGCTTTAACTGATAATTGCACAGTCGTGTGACGTGGCTCCCAAACAAAATCGACGTCCTTTTTTCCCCACAAATAGAGCTTTCTTTTGGTGGTATTTGATCAGCTCTGCGGTTTTTATTTTTTGCGCTATAAACAAAAAAAGAGTGACAATTTTGAAAAAAATGCATTATTTTTTACTTTTTGCTATAATAAATATCCCCCAAAAAATATATAAAAAAACATTTTTTTCCCCTCAGTTTAGGCCGATACATATTCTTCTACATATTTTTGGTAAAAAAAAAATCACACTGAGTTGTAGACGCTATAACCAAATAGGGGATAGTTTTATGGCATTTTTATTAATAATTTTTTTTTTACTAGTAATGGTGGCGATCAGCGATTTTTATTGTGGCTGCGACATTATGGCGGACATGTTGGACAATTTTTACACATGTTTGGGACCATTGGCATTAATACAGCGATCAGTGCGATTAAAAATGCATTGATTACTGTAAAAATGTCACTGGCAGTGAAGGGGTTAACACTGGGGGGCAGTGAAGGGGTTAATGTGTGTCCTAGTTTGTGTTCTAACTGAAGGGAGATGTGAACTGTGCAGGGAAGCTAACAGATTGTCTGTTCATACTCTGTATGAACGGACGATCTGTCAGTTCTCCCCTCAGAGAACCTGAAAGTGTGTGTTTACACACACACTTCCGGGTTCTCTGTGTGCCCCGAGCGATTGCGGGAGCCCGGCGGTGATCGAGACCGCCAGGCACTTGCATCAGCTCGGGGGGCACATGCACGCGCCCCCTAGTGGCCACAGGGCGAATCGACATTACATAACGTTGTTTCGCCCAGCCGTGCCATTCTGCCGCAGTACAACTGTGGCGGCTGTTCGGCATGTGGTTAATCATATACAGGGGAGCCGAGAGGCAGAAATGAAACGTATATTGGTTATAGAGAAAGAGGGAACATAACGTGAAAAAGAGAGGATGCAGAGCTAGGAGAGAGCAAAGTGCCAAGGAACAGAGAGACAAAGTAGACATACTGGGATTTGGCAAATACAAATTATATAGCTAGAAATGGAAAAAAACAATCTGAATGGGGGTTTATATAGTAACATTACAATGTACAGTTGGAGTGAAAATAACCTTGTATTAAAAATCTTATATTAAAAATGAATTTGAAAAAAACAATAATTAATCAAAATAAAAGTAAATATAAAAAATAATAAATAATAAAAATAAAAATAAAAATGAAGATGAAAAAAAATTGAAAAAAAATAAAAAAATGAGGATGATGAAAAAATAATAAATACATAAATATATATATATGTGTGTGTACATATACATACCATTTTTTTTAAAAAGGAGAGAGGGTAACCTATACTCTATTATGCTTATACTTACTTAGGCTATTTCTATGTATGAAGTATAGTAATGTCTCGAGACTATGGGGATCCTGTGAAGTAATATAGGGGAATTATGGTAATTAGTAAGTAAAAACATTATTTGTAATAAAATTAAGATTATCAGGGTTGGAGATAGAATAAGAGAGAAGGGAAGGAAGGGAGGAGGGGGAAGGCAATAAAGGGGAGGCTGGTTGAAGGTGATCCTGTGGGAATATTGTTTTAAAAAAGGGATAAAGAAGAGATTGTGGATAAGAGATTTATATAACAGAGTTAATTTCTAAATCTTGATTTAGGCCCCCAGTCGCAAGGGCATCAAGGGTGTATATCTAGAAAGTTTCCCTCTCGCAGAGACGTTTGAAATGCTTTGCAAGACGGAGAGTCCTGGGCATCTGTTCTATTACCCAGACGTGGAGTCCATCAGTGGAACTCTGGTGAAATTCTTTAAAATGTCTGGGGATATTAAGTTGCTGTTTTCTTCCACTGATCTACAGTGTTCACGGAACCTTTTCTGCAAGGTCCGGATGGTGTGACCAATGTAGAGTAGGCAAAGGGACAGGGACAGGTGATACCATATATTACAAAGTCAGAGGAGCAATTGTAAAATTCATTTAGGAGATATATTTTCCCTTTTGTGGTAAATTATTTTTGGGATGGGTAACAAAGTTAGACATAGTGACTTTTGCATTGGTACATGCCCTTGTTTGAGAGGAAGGTCAGAGATGGTGTAGGTTTTTTTGTGGATTTTAATTTGCTTGGAGCAATATGGCTTTTAATATTTCTGGCCTTCCGATATGTAATCTTGGGTGTACTAGAGAGGCATGTATTGAGTGAGGGGTCTTCTAGTAGTATTCCCCAATGTTTTCTGAAGATTCCTTCCATTTTCTTGTGTTGTGAATGGAATTGGGTAATGAACCTGGTAGTATGAGGTTGCGTGGGAGGTATTGAGTCTGTATGTGTTTCAATAGTTGAGGAAAGTTTGGAGTGGGTGGTAGATGTTGTACCATCTAAGTAATTAGAAAACGCTTCCTCAAATTTAGTTTTAAACAAATTTCCCTGTGTGATGTAATTGAATTGTGAGTGCAGTTTCGCTTTAAGCGATGAAACTGACTTTTAGGGATATTGGATTTCCAATAGCAACTTTTATAGTGTAAGTATGAATTTCCTGCTGAGGGTTGTATGTAGTTTTTGGCATAAATGGTGGTTTCTGTATGGCAAATCTCCAGATCCAGAAATGCCAAACTGTCAGGACTACTGACGGACGTAAAAGAAAGTCCTAAATTGTTGGAATTGCGGTGGAAAACTAATTGTTCAACAGGTGGTTTAGTCCTGTCCCAGATGACAGTGATGTCATCTATATAGCGTCCAATAAAGATGATGTATTTGGAGAAAGGGTTACTCTTCCAGATGATTAGGTGTACCCATAATCCCATGGCTAAGTATGCGTAACTAGGCGCAAAATTTGCACCCATTGCCGTACCTTATGTTTGTAGGTAGAATTTATTGTCAAAGGAGAAATAATTATGTGTTAGACAGAATTCGGTTGCGTCTAGAATTAATTCTGCCTGTTTAGAATTAATAAGTGGATCATGTGATAGGAAGTGTTGGACTGCTCTTAATCCCACATTGTGGGGTATTGGGGTATATAATGAATTTACGTATAAAGAAACCCACTGGTATGTGGGTTTTTAGGTGTAGGCTTTGATAGTGTCAAGGAGATGAGTTCAATCATGTATATACGTGGCTAAATTTTGTGCTAGAGGTTGTAAGAAGTGGTCAATATAGATGGAGAAAAATAGATGAATAGATTGACACTGCCTGCACAAAAAGAGAGAGAGACCACTTGACACTGCCTGCACAGAGAGAGACCGCTTGACACTGCCTGCACAGAGAGAGACCGCTTGACACTGCCTGCACAGAGAGAGACCGCTTGACACTGCCTGCACTGAAAGAGAGAGAGACCGCTTGACAATGCCTGCACAGAGAGAGAGAGAGACCGCTTGACACTGCCTGCACAGAGAGAGAGAGACCGCTTGACACAGCTTGCACAGAGAGAGAGAGACCGCTTGACACTGCCTGCACAGAGAGAGAGACCACCTGACACTGCCTGCACTAAAAGAGAGAGAGACCGCTTGACAATGCCTGCACAGAGAGAGACCACTTGACACTCGCTGTACAGAGAGACCGCTTGACACTGCTTGCACAGAGAGAGAGACCGCTTGATACTGCCTGCACAGAAAGAGAGAGAGACCGCTTGACACTGCCTGCACAGAAAGAGAGAGAGACTGCTTGACACTGCCTGCACAGAGAGAGACCGCTTGACACTGCCTGCACAGAGAGAGACCACTTGACACTGCCTGCACAGAGAGAGACTGCTTGACACTGCCTGCACAGAGAGAGACCCCTTGACACTGCTTGTACAGAGAGAGACCATTGACACTGCCTGCACAGAGAGAGACCGCTTGACACTGCTTGCACAGAGATAGAGACCACTTGACACTGCCTGCACAGAAAGAGACCAATTGACACTGCCTGCACAGAGAGTGACCTCTTGACACTGCCTGCACAGAGAGAGAGACCGCTTGACACTGCCTGCACAGAGAGAGACCTCTTGACACTGCCTGAACAGAGAGAGAGACCGCTTGACACTGCCTGCACAGGGAGAGACTGCTTGACACTGCCTGCACAGAGAGAGACCACTTGACACTGCATGCACAGAGAGAGACCACTTGACACTGCTTGCATGGAGAGAGACCACTGGACACTGCTTGCACAGAGAGAGACCGCTTGACACTGCCTGCAAAGAGAGAGAGACCACTTGACACTGCTTGCACAGAGAGTGACCACTTGACACTGCTTGCACAGAGAGAGACCACATGACACTGCCTGCACAGAGAGAGACTGCTTGACACTGCTTGCACAGAGAGAGAGAGAGACCGCTTGACACTGCCTGCACAGAGAGAGAGACCGCTTGACACTGCCTGCACAGAGAGAGAGACCGCTTGACACTGCCTGCACAGAGAGAGACCGCTTGACACTGCCTGCACAGAGAGAGACCACTTGACACTGCTTGCACAGAGAGAGACCACTTGACACTGCTTGCACAGAGAGAGACCGCTTGACACTGCCTGCACAGAGAGAGACCACTTGACACTGCTTGCACAGAGAGAGACCACTGGACACTGCTTGCACAGAGAGAGACCGCTGGACACTGCTTGCACAGAGAGAGACCGCTTGACACTGCCTACATAGAGAGAGAGACCACTTGACACTGCTTGCACAGAGAGTGACCACTTGACACTGCTTGTACAGAGAGAGACCACTTGACACTGCTTGCACAGAGAGAGACCACTTGACACTGCTTGTACAGAGAGAGACTGCTTGACACTGCTTGCACAGAGAGAGAGACCGCTTGACACTTCCTGCACAGAAAGAGAGAGAGAGACCGCTTGACACTGCTTGCACAGAGAGAGAACGCTTGACACTGCCTGCACAGAGAGAGAGACCATTTGACACTGCCTGCAGAGAGAGAGACCGCTTGACACTGCCTGCACAGAGAGAGAGAGAGACCGCTTGACACTGCCTGCACAGAAAGAGAGAGAGACCGCTTGACACTTAGGGTGCCCACGTGTCCCGGATTGCCCGGGACAATCCTGCAATTAGCAAGTCTGTCCCGGTTCCAGGGCACCTTCATTCCGGGACAATACAGTGTCCCGGAATGATACTGACAGAGTGAGCAAACCCCGCTATAGCGCTGGTGCTCACTCTGCCTCCACCTCCACCTGATACTCTATTGGCCACTGGTTGCTACAGCCGCCTGGCGTGTAGCAACCAGTGACGTAATAGATGCGACTCCCTGCTCAGCACTTAAAGCGGAGGAGGAGTTAACTTCCTCCTCCTCCGCACCTAGTGCTCTCCACCACGCTGGACGCTCTCCCACCTCTTCTATCTTCTGGCAAGTGACACTGCATCTGGGCTAGGTGTCAGTGGGGCATCCCAAAGAAGAGTCTCTGCTACCTCATTTCCAGTCTCCACAGGGACTGGGACCGTTCACAGCATGGAGCAGCTGACACCAGCGATGTTCCCCGATCAGTGTGATCGCACAGTGAGTGTTATTCTAGTAGGGGGGAGCTGCCAGCCTCTGCCCACACCATAAGGAGAATCGCCCCGGGGACACTCTGGATTGTCAGAGAGAGTTGTAGGAGTTCTATAAAGCTGTCTGTTAGATGGATGAGCCTGTGCCTCCTTGTCAGTCCATTTCCTCACCTCCCCCCTCCCTATCCTGCCCACTTGGAATGCTCCGCGGTGGCCATGCTAGAGCCGTGCTACAAGAATCATAAATCACTGCGAGAGGACAATGAACAAGTGCGGGAGGGAGAGGGAAATGTACAGCTGTCAGTGTGTTTGTACATGTCTACTGCCTGTGCGTGCTACACTGAGACATGGGACAACACTGGCTATGTGCAGAGAGACTGCTCACCCACTCACAGCATGTCACGGTACACAGAGAGACAGTCCCTGACCTGGAGACCAGTCCCTCTCCTTCACCCTCTACTGTGCATGGCATCTCCCTGATTAATAGGGACAGTCCCTGTTTTATAAACCAGCCCCTCTGTCCTTTTATTGTCTTCTGTCCCTCTACCAAGTGTAACTATCATAGCAGTCCCCGATGTACAGTGAAGGTCCATGTTATAGACAGTCCATTAAAGAAATGGTCCTTATTATCCACTTGCTCTCTGAAAGATTTACCCCTCCTTAATGACCAGGCCATTTTTTGCAAAAAGTCACTGCGTTATTTTAACTGAAAATTGCGCAGTCATGCAACGCTGTAACCAAATAAAAATAAAAGATGTCCCTTTTGGTACCACAAATAGAGGTTTATTTTGGTGGTATTTGATCACCACTGCAGTTTTCTGTTTTTATAAAATAAACAAAAAAAGAGTGACAATTTTGAAAAAAAAAAAAAAAAATATTTCTTTACTTTCTGCTATAAAACATCCAATAAAAAAATTGAAAAAAAATGTCTTCATCAATTTAGGCCTATATGCAGGGGCGTCGCTAGGGGGTGGCTTTTGGGGCTATAGCCCCGAATCTGGGGCCAATAGCCCCGAGTCTCTGCTAGGGTCCCCAAGGGGAGGGGAGGCTCTCTGGGGACCCTTATGTGAATGGGGGGCTCTCTGGGGACCCTGATGCAAGGGAGAGGCTCTCTGGGGACCCTGATTTGAAGGCAGAGGCTCTCTAGGAAACCAGATTTAGGGGGGAGGCTCTCTGGGGACCCTAATGTAAGGGGGGCTCTTTGGGAACCCTGATGTAAGTGGGGGGGCCTCTGGGTACCCTGATGAAAGGGGGAGGTTCTCTGAGGACTGTGATGTAAGGAGGAGGCTCTCTGGGGACCCTGATGTAAGGGGGAGCTCTCTGGGGACCCTGATGTAATGGGGGGGCTTTCTGGGGACCCTGATGTAAGTGGGGGGCTCTCTGGGGACCCTGATGTAAGTGGGGGGCTCTCTGGGGATATATATACACACGCACGTATATTACTGTATATACATGTGTATGCCCGCCGAAGCGTATGACTTTCTTTAATAGGCTGCTATGGGCTCTAGCCCCAGATCTTTTGTAGACCTAGCAACGCCCCTGCCTATATGTATGCTACATATTTCTGGTAAAAAAAATTATAATAAGCGTATATTGATTGGTTTGCGCCTATATGTTTATAGCATCTACATGGAACATTTATGGAATTTTTATTTATTTTTCTTCTACTTGTAATGGTGGCAAACAGCAACTTATAACGGGACTGCGATGTTGCAGTGGACAAATTGGACGCACTGCATCTGGTGGCAAGTGACAAGCTCAGGGCTCCCACTGATTCTGCATTATGGTGAGTTGAACTATTTCATTATATATTACAACGTAGTCATAGAAATAATGTGATTTAATCATCCTGACACCATATCAAGCATGGTGTCAGGATAATTAAAGTGCTAACACCAGCCATTCACCCGACAAATCACCCACTGCCAAATTCCCCAACTCCCGAGACTACATACCACCTCCACCTCGCACACCACCACCCATCCCCAGTTGCCTCCACCCCCCGGTCATTGGCAAAAAATTGTTCCACGAAACAGGTCCCTCAAGAAGGGGGGGGGGGGGTCCCTGAAGGGCAGTTTGGAAATGTGGTCACCCTATTGACACTGCCTGCACAGAGAGAGACCAATTGACACTGCCTGCATAGAGAGAGAGAGACCTATTAACACTGCCTGCACAGGGAGAGAGACTGCTCCTCATTTCCGGCAATGTGAAGGGGTCACTTTTTGTGGGGGTGAAAGTGTCCCAGCCATCAGAATACAGAATACAGAATTTTCTTTTTTCACTTATGGTTCAACAGTAGGGATGGAGGCGAATGACTTTACCCTTTCATTTGCCTCATATAAAGTCCCAACAATCCCCTTCCCCTCTCTCCCCTTGTTTATGTACCTATGGGTTTTGTTGGATGTGCAGGAATGATCCTTCTCCTTGTTTTTTTAAAAATAAATTGAGATATTGAGATAAATTGAGATATTCACGTATTTATTTCCTTGGTGAGTCAGTCTATTTCTTCTACTCCTCTTTGTTTCGGCCTCCCATCTTTTTTTCTTGTGCTGTTAGCACTTCACGAGCACTTCATTGAGGGTCACAGTTCATCCCCATCTATTCTGATTTTCATGGCAGTTTCTGTTGGCTTTCGTTCTTTACTTTTCGACCTTAGTATCCTCCTTTTACCTTCATAATCCTCTTGGTACTACCGGCTCCTCCTGAGCTCTCAGGAGTGGAATGGCCCACAGAGTTAAGAGTAATGACCTTCTTCTTTTTGCTTGGTGTCCATCCTCTGAGGAAAAGGCTTCTACAACAGCGGTCTGCTATGCAGTGCATTGAAACATCCCCTTTTAGCAGGCCTACATTTACAGCCGTGTCTCCTCCTTCTTTCTACGGCTCCCATCTGAGGATTCAGTCACACATATCTTCCCAAATTCAGGCTTTGTCTGCTGTGCTGCCTGCCTCTTTAGATAACCCATAGTGCTCTGGGAATTTATTTTTCGATGTTTATTGACAACAAAATAATTGTATATGTATAATATCGATACAATGCATTAAGACGGTCTTTACAAGAATGACAACTACCTGAGTTTTTTCCATATATATAATTGTAGTTTGTATTAAAGTTTCATCCAAAAACAGTATACAGTACAAGACAACTACCCCCCTGATTTTTTTTTATAATTGCATTTTTTATTAAAGTTTTGTGTAAAAACAGTATACAAAACAGGACAACTATCAGAGTTTTTTATTTTATAAATTGTAGTTTTTATTAAAGCTTTATTTAAAAATAGTATACAAAACCAGACAGCTACCCCAGTTTTTGCTTTATAAATGTAGTTTTTATTAAAGATGTATCTAAAAACAGAGTACAAAGCAGGGCAGCTACAGCAGTTTATAACTAGCTTTTGCAGTAAGGTGCACATGGAAGGGCTTTGCACGAATCTCATTGTAAGAGATTCTTGTAAATTATTACGTAGGGTGTACACTCACCCGGTGAGGTGAAAATTGGGTGTCAAATATGGTGTACTCTCACCTGGGCAGGTGAAATTTGGGCTCTATGTACAGTGTACACTCACCTGGAGAAGTGAAGATTGGGCGCCATGTATGCTTTACAACTGTACATTCACCAGAGGAGGTGAAGAGCTCTATGTATGGTGTACCTTCACCCGGGAGGTGAAGTTTGGGTACCATGTAAGGTGTACACTCCCATAGGGTGGTGAAGATTGGGTGCCATGTAAGGTGTACACTCCCATAGGGAGGTGAAGATTGGGTGCCATGTATTGTGTACATTCACTGAAGTCTGGCTCTATGCATGGTGTACACTTATCTGGGGAGGTGAAGGTTGGGTTCTATGTATGGTGTACACTCACCCAGGGAGGTGAAGATTGAGCTTTATGGATGGAAGTCCCACCCCCTGGGACGCAAGGCATACGGAACCACGTGACTAGCGTGACGTTATCCGCATCTATCTTTGATCCTCGTGGATTTTGTTTTATCTGTCTGCCTTGTGACCTAGCACTGGGAAACAGTGCTATACTTGTAAGTGCAAACTTTTTACTTAAATAAATGTTCTTATCAAAACAGAGAGCACTATATTTTACTGCTTCTATTAAATGTACCTGTGAACCAGAGTTCATGTTCAGAGCGCAAGTGATCCTTTTATCACCAGAGTACACTCCTCTCCAGTGTTCAGCATATTCTGTGATCTAGCCGTTCTACACTTCAGAGGGAAATGTCTGTGTGACCTGTCTGATTTATCAGGGGTCCATTCATTGGGGTGAGCTGCTAGGAATATCACCGGTGGAGGTTGTCACACGATCACCTTGTGTCTCGTCTAAAGAAGCACTACTTTGGACACTCTGTGGTGCTCGTGTGTTTTTATTATTCATTCCATTATGAACTTTATGGACTTTATGATTCATATGTGATTTTTTTTTTATGGTTCTATGTGTTTTTTGCTCTGCACTGCTTTTTTAATTTATCGTGATTTGGGAATTGATATTTTGATCCTCAGTGTTCAGCTGCTGGTTTTAATTGCGCTGATTGATTTGTACTGTTTATGGATGGTATACACTCACCCAGGGAGGTGAAGATTGGGTGCTATCTATGGTGTACACTCAGTAGGAAAGATGAAGATTTGGTGCCATGTATGGTGTACACTCACCCAGGTAGGTGAAGATTGGGCTCCATGTATGGTGTACACTCACCAGATGAGCTGAAGTTTGGGCTCTATATATAGTGTACCTTCACCTGGGGAGTTGAAGTTTGGGTGCCATGTAGGGTTGCCACCTCATCCCTTTATACCCAAACACTTATGAGTTACACAGGTTCTGACGCTAATTAAATTCAGAAAAGGCAACAAGTGAGTTTAATTACCACCTTAATCAGCCACAGAACCTGTGTAATTAATATGTGTTCGGGTTTAAAGGGATGAGGTGGCAACGCTAGTGCCATGTAAGGTGTACATTCACCCAGGGAGGTGAAGATTGGGCTCTATAGATGCTATACACTTAGCAGAGAAGATGAAGATTGGGTGCCATGTATGGTGTACATTCACCCGGGGAGGTGAAGATTGGGCTATATGCATGGTGTACACTCACCTGGGGATGTGAAGATTGGGCTCTATAGATTGTGTACACCCTGCAAGAAAGATGAAGATTGGGTGTACACTCAACCAGGGAGGTGAATCTTGGGTGTCATGTATGGTGTACGCTCCCCGGGGAGGTGAAGATTTGGTGCCATGTATAGTGTACGCTGACCTGGGGAGGTGAAGATTGGGCTGTATGTAAGGTATACACTCACTGGGGGAGGTGTGTGTATGGTGTACAGTCCAGTCACCCGGGCAGATGAAGTATTGGCACTATGTATGGTGTAAACCCCCGGGGGGGGGGGGGGGGAGTTGACGATTGGGCTCTATGTATGGTGTACATTCAACCAAGGAGGTGAAGTCATGGGGGAAGATTGGATTGGTATTAGACAGGGACGTTATTTCCTGCAGCTTTGGCTCCATCCTGAGAGGTAAGGTGAAGGACAGATCCACCCTGAGGGGGAATTCCTGGAATGTCGTTGAAATGAACTCTTGAAAAAACAGAATAAGAAAAAAAGTATTATATGTTCATTACCCCGACAGGTCAGTGCAGATCCAAATACTATATATACACTCTTCTCTATCAGTATAGATAGTATAGATACTGTATTTACACTCCCCCTCTGTCAGTGTAAATCTATATACTATATATACACAGATTCTTATACAACATATACATTCCTGTCAGTATAGATCTCTATATTATATATAAGCACAGATCCATACACAATATATACAGTACATACCCTTTGTTTATATACTGTATTGACAAGAATGCAAACCAATGGTGTCTGGCTCTTCGAAGCAAGGGTCTTGTTTGGTGTAGGAGGGAATGAGCAAGAAAAAAACAATTGTGATACGTTTGTCACAGCCTGCCAAATCTTCACTCAAATCTAGCTGGCTGACTACACATGGGCAGATACAAATCTTACATACAATTTGGTGTTCTTAAAGGGTGGGGTTAAGAAGCTAGAACCCTTGTGTTATCACTTTTTCCATTGCCCACACACAGACCCATCCGCACACCAGACACACAATGAATGGCCCTGTTGGGAAGAGAGGCTCTACCCTCTGGAGTGGCTGGAGGTTATATGGACCAGCCAGTTCTGATGGGAGGAGAGGTTCTAATACAACCCCCCCCCCCCCCACGGTGCTGTGTTTACTATGCTTCAGTTTGTGAATGAACAGGAAGCCGCTCAGCACAGAGCATTTCACTTTCATTCACTGTCCAGTGAAGCTGAGGCTGCAGAGACAATGAACTGGGGAATTTCTGTCCTTAGACCCTTTCGCTGTCTCAAAAGTGAGACATCAGGGGTCTCTTTAGACCCCTGATATTTTACCAAAGCCTCCCAACGGTGCGCCTAAAAATATTGCAAAACATAATTAAAAAATAAAATTGTAAAAAGTAATACAAAAAAAAATTCATAAAAATAAAACCATACTGACACCTTCCTCTTCCCTACTGACACCAATCTCTGCCCTAGTGACACCATCCATTGCTTTACTGATACCGTCTTCTGCCCTTCTGCCACACCCACTACTCTACTGACTGACACCATCCACTGCCCTATTGACACTGTCCATGTTTTAATACATTTTAAAATGTTTGTTTACATTTATTTATAAGAGTGTGTGTGTCTGTGTGTGTTTGTGTATTTACAGTGTATACAGTATCTCACAAAAGTGAGTACACCCCTCACATTTTTGTAAATATTTTATTATATCTTTTCATGTGACAACACTGAAGAAATGACACTTTGCTACAATGTAAAGTAGTGAGTGTACAGCTTGTATAACAGTGTAAATTTGCTGTCCCCTCAAACTAACTCAACACACAGCCATTAATGTCTAAACCGCTGGCAACATTCCTGCATTCCTACTGTGAATGCACTCATCGAATGGCCTCACCCCCCCAGGGGTACTGCACGTTCACAGTATCTGCCACTGTGTAGCAATTCCTGGAGCCCCTGGACCGTGCTTATGGCGTTTGGCGATGTTATTATTCGTTTTCCATGTATGAAAGAGAAGGGATGCCCATAGTGTGAATCCGTATTAAAATATGTTTATTTATTAAAGTGGAGTTCCACCCACTTTTACAACTCTTCAGCATCCCTCACTAAACTGTGCACTGTAAACAAATTGGATATTTTTAAAAAAATTTTCTCAGCACCTACTGTATATCTGCTGTATTCATTTTTCACTTCCTCCTCCCTGGCCGTGGCCCATCGCATCATTTCCTGTTTGCAATGCCTTTTGGGAAGGGGCGGCAACTTCCTCTGACACTGTCGTTGCTATGGAAACCTGACCTGAAACCTATTACACTGCTTGTGCTGCACTGAGCATGTGCGAGATCTGCAAGGATTTGATCCAGTAAGAAATACAGTCTGGCTTCAGATGCCCACACTTAAGATGGCCACGGCCTGCTGTAAGTTTATAAAATAACAAACTACTGCTATAAACTAATAAAACAGACCTTAGTTTACAGACTAACTTTACTAGAATACATTAAGCTTGTGTATTATAGGGGTATTTTTATCTAAAAAGTATAATTTCGGCCGGAACACCCCTTTAAGAATAAGAAAATTACTCACATTTGGTATAGGTAAAACAAGCATGTAAACAATAGAAAGAAAATGGATGCCGTCAGAGTCTTGTTCTCGGCAGACCGGAAGTGACGCAAAGACGTTCGTAACCCCGCCCTACGTGTTTTGTCATACAGACGTCAACTGGAGCGTGACGCACAGATAAGGAGCACGAATCACTGGCTGTCACCTAATGAAGAAGTCTTTAGGATTCCACTTTTTAAGCAATCAATTTTCAGCAAGCACTGGACACTTTTTTAAGCACAAGTCACTGAATGTATGTTATAATGTATTGCAAATAAGAATTTAATATTACTCTGGAAATTTTTTCTGATCATCATCACTACAAAAGGCCTAATCCAGGAGGGCAAATATTTCACACACTGGTCAGCACCTGCCAGAGGGTACAACACATACCCATTTAAATAGCTCACTGTTTGGCACATTTTTTCCATTTTTTCTACTTAAATTAATTCAATTCACTTTTTATTACTAGATTCACATTTATTATTATTATTATTATTATTATTATTATTATTATTATTATTATTATTATACAGGATTTATATAGCGCCAACAGTTTACGCAGAGCTTTACAACATGAGGGCAGTCAGTACAATTACAATACAATTCAATACAGGAGGAATCAGAGGGCCCTGCTCGTTAGAGCTTACAATCTAGGAGGGAGGGTCAAGTTATACAAAAGGGTAATAGCTGTGAGGGATGAGCTAATGGAGAAAATAGTGCAATTGTTAGATGGAGGCAGGATAGGCTTCTCTGAAGAGGAAAGTTTTCAGGGCTGGCCTAAAAGTGGATACATTTGGAGACAGTCTGACAGATTGGGGTAGCGAATTCCAGAGGATGGGCGAGGCTCGGGAGAAGCCCTGGAGGCAGATATGGGAGGAGGTGATGAGGGAGCTAGAGAGCAGGAGGTCTTGGGAGGAACGGAGATGGCGATTAGGTTGGTATTTTGAGACTAGGCTAGTGATGTAACTGGGGGCAGAGTTGTGGATGGCTTTGTAACTTATTGTTAGTATTTTGAATTTAATTCGTTGGGCGAGTGGCAGCCAATGGAGGGATTGGCAGAGAGGGGTAGCAGACACTGAGCGGTTTGTAAGGTGGATGAGTCTGACAGCAGCATTCATGATGGAAAGAAGGGGTCATAGTCTATTTAAAGGTAAGCCAATGAGGAGTGAGTTGCAGTAGTCAAGGCGAGAGATAACCAGGGAGTGAATCAGATGTGTACATCTTTGATGTACACATTTTGATTTTACATCTAGTATGTCAAACGCCTGCCAGAGGGTGTAACACACATTTTACATTTTTTTTTAATTTTATTTTTATTTTATATATTTATTGATCATTTATTCCACTTTTCATATACTTATTTGTGACACATTATCTGCACACCTCATCTCCTTTTTGTGTAATATGGATGCTGGCTCCATGCAAAGGGTATAGCACTCCAACATATTTCACCATTCCACCACTTTTTTACATATGTCACTCCGAAAAACCAAATCAGCCCCATAACCCCTAGGATTTTTATTACCTCTAGCACAAAAATTGCCATTAGTCTAAGTATTGACTTTCACTGTAAGAAATGCTTTTTTGAATATCCCCTTGGTATGGTCCCTTTCCCCTATACTGGCCCATACCCATAATACATGCTCTGGCACACTGCAAAGGGTGCAAAGATAGCAGAATACCACAAAAGGGGAAATCGTATATTGCCTAATTAGAACAGCGCCACACCTACATCCTCTTTTCACCAATGCTGTAAATTAAGAATGCTTTCAGAAGCAGAAGTGTTAATAGTTTATTTTTTATTAAATAATAAAATAGAAAGTAAATTAACAGAAGAGAAATCCAAATTGGTGTGACCGCCCTTCAGTGTTGACAACCCCTCGAAGTGAAATTTACTGGCAGAACGTCGAAATTTACAAACGGTGCCCATTTTTTACTGGCAAAAAAAAACCCATCAAATTTACTGGCAGATCCACATTTTTTACTGACACTGCAAAAAAAATACCTAAAATTACTGTTTTTAGTGCTAAAAATTGCAAATATTAATATTTGAACTATAAACACATAGCTAGTGCTATTAGCAATGTGTTTAAGTTAAACAAAAGTCAAAAAACATATTTCTCAATTTACATGAAGGTCAGGTTACTATAACCCGGCCAGCAGAGAGTTCCCCCTTACATCAGAGTCTGCAGGATGGTGACCAGAGACCACCTTCCGCAGTGTGAATACACTAAGGTAAGGGGGGGATTACTAATATAGGGGGGGAACCTTTATATCAGTGCCCCCTTACATTATTGTATTCACTTCCGCCTTACATCAGTGACCCCCCCCAGACTGGCCTTGCGGCACTGTCACTGACCTCCTCTCAGGTGCACCCAGCAGGGCTCAGTCAGATGGCTCCAGCTTGGTGGCTATTCTATAGTCTCCTCTCCACAGTCTACACGTGTCTGTCTCTTCCCGTAACCCCCGTCCCAGCAGCACTCCCACTCTTGAATCCTTTCTAGGATCCCCTCAAAGACTGCAGACATGATAAGAGACAAGAGATGGTCAGAGACTGCGGACATACTACAGGAGAAGGACAGAGGCTGCGGATATACTACAGGAGAAGGACAGAGGCTGTGGACATACTACAGGAGGTGGACAGAGGCTGCGGAAATGCTACAGGAGGTGGACAGAGGCTGCGGACATACTACAAGAGGTGGACAGAGGCTGCGGACATACTACAAGAGGTGGACAGAGGCTGCGGACATACTACAAGAGGTGGACAGAGGCTGCGGACATACTACAAGAGGTGGACAGAGGCTGCGGACATACTACAAGAGGTGGACAGAGGCTGCGGACATACTACAAGAGGTGGACAGAGGCTGCGGACATACTACAAGAGGTGGACAGAGGTTGCGGACATACTACAAGAGGTGGACAGAGGCTGCGAACATACTACAAGAGGTGGACAGAGGCTGCGGACATACTACAAGAGGTGGACAGAGGTTGTGGACATACTACAAGAGGTGGACAGAGGCTGCGGACATACTACAAGAGGTGGACAGAGGCTGCGGACATACTACAAGAGGTGGACAGAGGCTGCGGACATACTACAAGAGGTGGACAGAGGCTGCGGACATACTACAAGAGGTGGACAGAGGCTGCGGACATACTACAAGAGGTGGACAGAGGCTGCGGACATACTGCAGGAGGGGGACAGAGGCTGCGGACATACTACAGGAGGGGGACAGAGGCTGCGGACATACTACAGGAGGGGGACAGAGGCTGCGGACATACTACAGGAGGGGGACAGAGGCTGCGGACATACTACAAGAGGTGGACAGAGGCTGCGGACATACTACAAGAGGTGGACAGAGGCTGCGGACATACTGCAGGAGGGGGACAGAGGCTGCGGACATACTACAGGAGGGGGACAGAGGCTGCGGACATACTACAGGAGGGGGACAGAGGCTGCGGACATACTACAGGAGGGGGACAGAGGCTGCGGACATACTACAAGAGGTGGACAGAGGCTGCGGACATACTACAAGAGGTGGACAGAGGCTGCGGACATACTGCAGGAGGGGGACAGAGGCTGCGGACATACTACAGGAGGGGGACAGAGGCTGCGGACATACTACAGGAGGGGGACAGAGGCTGCGGACATACTACAAGAGGTGGACAGTGGCTGCGGACATACTACAAGAGGTGGACAGAGGCTGCGGACATACTACAAGAGGTGGACAGAGGCTGCGGACATACTACAAGAGGTGGACAGAGGCTGCGGACATACTGCAGGAGGGGGACAGAGGCTGCGGACATACTACAGGAGGGGGACAGAGGCTGCGGACATACTACAGGAGGGGAACAGAGGCTGCGGACATACTACAGGAGGGGGACAGAGGCTGCGGACACACTACAAGAGGTGGACAGAGGCTGCGGACATACTACAAGAGGTGGACAGAGGCTGCGGACATACTGCAGGAGGGGGACAGAGGCTGCGGACATACTACAGGAGGGGGACAGAGGCTGCGGACATACTACAGGACGGGGACAGAGGCTGCGGACATACTACAGGAGGGGGACAGAGGCTGCGGACATACTACAGGAGGGGGACAGAGGCTGCGGACATACTACAGGAGGTGGACAAAGACTGCGGACAGGACACATCCTCACAGCAGCCTCCTCCCCTGTCCACCATCATATTACTTCTCCAGTCCACATCAGATTCATCAGTGTGCTGTGTCCTCCTCCTGTACCCCTTTCACTTCTGCCCTGACCTGTGGAGAGGTGAAAGGGGTACAGGAGGAGGACACAGCACACTGATGAATCTGATGTGGACTGGAGAAGGGACAGAGACTGATGTGCTCTATTCACCATCATATTACTTCTCCCGGTTTCAGTCCCAGTAATGTCCTCCTTTAGATCCCAATCCCATCCCCCCCACAGCTTCACTCTCCGTACCTCCTGTGTGTGCAGCCAGCCAAGTCATGCACTGCATGACAGGACAGAGTCGCCTCGTCGCCTGGCTCAGCTCAGTTGTCAGCTTGCCTTGCCGCCGCGCTCGATCGATTCGAAAATGGCGCCGGGTGGCGGTATTACGTTACTGCGCATGCGCCGCCCGGCCAAGCGCGTACGAGCTTTCCCGAGCCCGGCCGGCTTCGGAACGGCGCATGCGCAGTTGCGTGGCCAGCTCGCGGCCATCATTTTTACGGGCACCGGTGCCCGTAACGGGCATTCACGGGCGCCCCGAAAAACGGGTTGTTTTTACGGGCTGCCCGTAAATCTACGGGCGGTTGGCAACACTGCCGCCCTTTGCCTTCAAACCAGCATCAATTCTTCTAGGTACACTTGCACACACTTTTTGAAGGAACTTGGCAGGCCGGGTGTTCGAAACATCTTGGAGGACCCACTACAGATCTTTGTTTTTTTCTTCAATATCTTTTATTATTCTTAAATTTAGGTACAAAAAAAAGAAATTCCAATACAGTTTAATAACATACATTTCATCACCCAAAGACTTTCTTCTCCACAACTAGATACAGATTGCCCCCCCCGTACTATCCTCTCCCCTCCCCTGCTCTGGAAACGACTATTGATGTGGCTTACATCTATCTCGGTACCAACTCCTAAACCAATCAGGCTCCTACCATCTCTGCGAACTTCAAATTAATCTTAAATGAGTGCCAGTCCTTCTATTTTCTCTCAAATCCCGCCCAACTCTCTTCTCCACTGAATCTCAGGTACTCCAAATTATAGATATCATCTACTCTATTGCTCCAGTTCCTCAACGTAGGGCTATCTGGATCTTGCTAATGTCTGGGGATTAAAATTTTGGCTGCGTTCAGGAGTGAGGGGACCAGGGTTTTCAAATATTGGTTAACTGGTGTCTTCGTCCGAGGGAATAAACCCTCCCACTGATCTTCTTGGACTTCCTCTTTTGTTATCTCTTTTATTTTCTGAATTATCTCTCTCCAAAATGCTCTAATTTTAGGACACTTCCACCAAATATGAGACAGTTCCCCGTTCTCCACACCCCCTCCAGCAGCACTGCGAGGTCTCCGTTTGAAACTTGTGGGCTTTATTTGGAGTTATATACCACCGTGCTAAACATTTAAAACTAATTTCTATCATATTGCTATGCTGTGACGATACAAACACCAAACTCATAATTTTTCTCATCTCTGACTCATTCCTCCTCCCACTTGCTGATATATGGCGGCTTTCCCATCCCAGTTCCCTCTATTAAGATTTTATATATTACCGATATCCCCCTCTGTTATACAAGCTGTACACTCACTACTTTACATTGTAGCAAAGTGTAATTTCTTCAGTGTGTTGTCATATGAAAAGATAGAATAAAATATTTACAAAAATGTGAGGGGTGTACTCACTTTTGTGAGATACTGTGTGTGTCTTTATATATATATATATATATATATATATATATATATATATATATATATATACAGTGGGGACGGAAAGAATTTAGATCTCAATTTTCACTCTTTGTTATATTGCAGCCATTTGCTAAAATCATTTAAGTTCATTTTTTTCCTCATTAATGTACACACAGCACCCCATATTGACAAAAAAACACAGAATTGTTGACATTTTTGCAGATTTATTAAAAAAGAAAAACTGAAATATCACATGGTCCTAAGTATTCAGACCCTTTGCTGTGACACTCATATATTTAACTCAGGTGCTGTCCATTTCTTCTGATCATCCTTGAGATGGTTCTACACCTTCATTTGAGTCCAGCTGTGTTTGATTATACTGATTGGACTTGATTAGGAAAGCCACACATCTGTCTATATAATACCTTACAGCTTACAGTGCATGTCACAGCAAATGAGAATCATGAGGTCAAAGGAACTGCCTGAAGAGCTCACAGACAGAATTGTGGCAAGGCACAGATCTGGCCAAGGTTACAAAAAAAATTCTGCTGCACTTAAGGTTCCTGAGAGCACAGTGGCCTCCATAATCCTTAAATGGAAGACGTTTGGGATGACCAAAACCCTTCCTAGAGCTGGCCATCTGGCCAAACTGAGCTATCGGGGGAGAAGAGCCTTGGTGAGAGAGGTAGAAGAACCCAAAGATCACCGTGGCTGAGCTCCAGAGATGCAGTTGGGAGATGGGAGAAAGTTGTAGAAAGTCAACCATCACTGCAGCCCTCCACCAGTCGGGCCTTATGGTAGAGTGTATAGTGTAAAAAATGTAGCGCATAATGTGTATATTCATAATATGAAGAGAATCACAACAATGTAATTCTATCCAAAAAACATTAGTGAATCATGGAAATAATATTCATAAAGTCCATGAATTAATGAATAAGTGAAAAAATATATAATGTCCAACTGCATAAAAATATGGATATAATCCACACGGACGATGATATTCCAAGAGTTAATAAAGGATTGTGTAAATCTGTAAAAAGAAAACACATCAGCCAAACAGGGACATTATAGAAAGGATGGTATGTATAGACTCTTACCAGATCCTATGGACTCCCTTGTCAGCGACAGGGAGTCAAGAAAGCGATATGCCACCCAGGGCGTGAGGTAGGATATCCCAGCAGTTGAACCCTCCGGGATGGACTCTGTGTAGATCTCCGGAAGTCCCCAGGTAGGTCCTTGTAGTGGATGTCCAGAATGGGAATCCAGAGGATGAAATATCCCTCATGAGACTGGAGTGAACATTCACTCTCTTTCAGATGATATGTGAAAAGAAAAAACGCCTCCACATGGTGCAGATAAAAAGAGGATTTTTTTTATTGCTAAAAAACTTTACAATAAAAACGTGATCACAATGACATAAAAAAGAGCATGGGCAACATGAAGGAAGGTAAATCGGCCCGATGCGTTTCGACCAAAAGGTCTTCTACTGGGGAATAAACCTTCCACTCCAGGTTGCCGATATTTATAGATAAAATAACTAATAAGGACCAATTATAATGCAATAAAATCGAGCAGTTTCATTGGGTCAGTGTAGTCAGCTGATCGCCCTCTCAATGACACAACATGGAAAAAATTTCGTAATCCTATTGGACAAATATGCTCAGCTGATCACACTCTGAGTGACACAAATCAAAATAGGCCAATCAAGGGAATTATAAGCCTAACAGATGGATTTAACCGCCAATGCTAAAGTTGGCTGGAAAGTCCAGCCTACTACTCAGGGACCTCCGCTGCTGACACCAGGAAATGGCGTCCTGCAGGAGAAGCGTCACCCACCAATCCATATTGACGTGCTGTATGACAAGCGGACCGAGCAGCCAATCAAAGACCGGTCGAAAAATCCCGCCCTGACGGCTGCCGGTCCGCGTGTCAAACAAAGGGAAATGACATTGCGCCCAAAGGCGCGCCAAACGTCTATCCCAAGACACGTGATCGGCAACGGAAGCTCCGCAGGGCCATGAAGAGATAGGAGTCCCGGAGGGGTCTCTATTGTGACACTCCAAATAGTGGTGTGGTACTGTGTGTTTACTGGTACCCTTCTTGATCCCGGCTACATGTTCATTGACCCGGATGGAGAAAGTCCTTTATTAACTCTTAGAATATCATCTTCCATGTGGATTACATCCATATTTTTATGCAGTTGGACATTATATATTTTTTCACTTATTCATTCATTCATGGACTTTATGAATATTATTTCCATGATTCACTAATGTTTTTTGGATAGAATTACATTGTTGTGATTCTCTTCATATTATGAATATACACATTATGCGCTACAATTTTTACACTATATATTTACTGTTTTTGTCACACTGTATGTAGCAGCTTCTTTTCCTTATTCACTTGTTAGTGCAGTGTTTTCCATATACCTTATGGTAGAGTGGCCCGACAGAAGCCTCTCCTCAGTGCAAGACACATGAAAGCCCGCATGGAGTTTGCTAAAAAAAACACCTGAAGGACTCCAAGATGGTGAGAAATAAGATTCTTTGGTCTGATGAGACCAAGATAGAACTTTTTGGACTTAATTCTAAGTGGTATATGTGGAGAAAACCAGGCACTGCTCATCACCTGTCCAATACAGTCCCAACAGTGAAGCATGGTGGTGGCAGCATCATGCTGTGGGGGTGTTTTTTAGCTGCAGGGACAGGACGACTGGTTGCATTCAAGGGAAAGATGAATGCGGCCAAGTACAGGGCTATCCTGGACGAAAAACTTCTCCAGAGTGCTCAGGACCTCAGACTGGGCTGAAGGTTTACCTTCCAACAAGACAAAGACCCTAAGCACACAGCTAAAATAACGAAGGAGTGGCTTCACAACAACTCCCTGACTGTTCTTGAATGGCCCAGCCAGAGCCCTGACTTAAACCCAATTGAGCATCTCTGTTGAGACCTAAAAATGGCTGTCCACCAACGTTTACCATCCAACCTGACAGAACTGGAGAGGATCTGCAAGGAGAGGCAGAGGATCCCCAAATCCAGGTGTGAAAAACTTGTTGCATCTTTTCCAAAAAGACTCATGGCTGTATTAGATCAAAAGGGTGCTTCTACTAAATACTGAGCAAAGGGTCTGAATACTTAGGACCATGTGATATTTCAGTTTTTTCTGTTTTAAGAAATCTGCAAAAATGTCAACAATTCTGTGTTTTTCTGTCAATATGGGGTGCTGTGTGTGCATTAATGAGGAAAAAAAATGAACTAAAATGATTTTAGCAAATGGCTGCAATATAACAAAGAGTGAAAAATTTAAGGGGGTCTGAATACTTTCCATCCCCACTGTTTATATATATATATATATATATAGTGCTATGCAAAAGTTTTAGGCTGGTGTGGAAAAATTCTGTAAATTAAGAATGCTTTCAGAAGTAGAAGTGTTAAAGGAAAGTAAATGAACAGAAGAGAAATCCAAATCAAATCAGTATTTGGTGTGACCGCCCTTTGCCATCAAACTATGATCAATTCTTCTAGGTACACTTGCACACAGTTTTTGAAGGAACTTGGCAGGCCGGGTAGGCTGTTCAAAACATCTTGGAGGACCCACTACAGATCTTTTTTTTTTCTTCAATATCTTTTATTATTCTTAAATTTAGGTACAAAAAAAAGAAATTCCAATACAGTTTGATAACATACATTTCATCACCCAAAGACTTTCTTCTCCACAACTAGATACAGATTGCCTCTAAACTTTTAACCCCCCCCCCCCCCTCGTACTATCCTCTCCCCTCCCCTGCTCTGGAACCGACTATTGATGTCGCTTACATCTATCTCGGTACCAACTCCTAAACCAATCAGGCTCCTACCATCTCTGCGAACTTCAAAGTAATCTTAAATGAGTGCCAGTCCTTCTATTTTCTCTCAAATCCCGCCCAACCCTCTTCTCCACTGAATCTCAGGTACTCCAAATTATAGATATCATCTACTCTATTGCTCCAGTTCCTCAATGTAGGGCTATCTGGATCTTGCCAATGTCTGGGGATTAAACTTTTGGCTGCGTTCAGGAGTGAGGGGACCAGGGTTTTCAAATATTGGTTAACTGGTGTCTTCGTCCGATGGAATAAACCCTCCCACTGATCTCCTTGGACTTCCTCTTTTGTTATCTCTTTTATTTTCTGAATTATTTCTCATCAAAATGGTCTAGTTTTAGGACACTTCCACCAAATATGAGACATAGTCCCCCGTTCTCCGCACCCCCTCCAGCAGCACTGTGAGGTCTTCGATTGAAACTTGTGGGCTTTATCTGGAGTTATATACCACCGTGCTAAACATTTAAAACTAATTTCTATCATATTGCTATGCTGTGACGATACAAACACCAAACTCATAATTTTTTTCATCTCTGACTCATTCCTCCTCCCACTTGCTGATGTATGGCGGCTTTCCCATCCCAGATCCCTCTATTAAGATTTTATATATTACCAATACCCCCCTCTGTTATACAAGCTGTACACTCACTACTTTACATTGTAGCAAAGTGTCATTTCTTCAGTGTTGTCACATGAAAAGATAGAATAAAATATCTACAAAAATGTGAGGGGTGTATTCACTTTTGTGAGATACTGTGTGTATATATATATATATACAGTGGGGACAGAAAGTATTCAGATTTCAATTTTTCACTCTTTGTTATATTGCATTTGCTAAAATCATTTAAGTTCATTTTTTTCCTCAGTACACACAGCACCCCATATTGACAGAAAAACACAGAATTGTTGACATTTTTGCAGATTTATTAAAAAAGAAAAACTGAAATATCACATGGTCCTAAGTATTCAGACCCTTTGCTGTGACACTCATATATTTAACTCAGGTGCTGTCCATTTCTTCTGATCATCCTTGAGATGGTTCTACACCTTCATTTGAGTCCAGCTGTGTTTGATTATACTGATTGGACTTGATTAGGAAAGCCACACACCTGTCTATATAAGACCTTACAGCTCACAGTGCATGTCAGAGCAAATGAGAATCATGAGGTCAAAGGAACTGTCTGAAGAGCTCAGAGACAGAATTGTGGCAAGGCACAGATCTGGCCAAGGTTACAAAAAAAAATTCTGCTACACTTAAGATTCCTAAGAGCACAGTGGCCTCCATAATCCTTTAATGGAAGACGTTTGGGACGACCAGAACCCTTCCTAGAGCTGGCCGTCCGGCCAAACTGAGCTATCGGGGGAGAAGAGCCTTGGTGAGAGAGGTAAAGAAGAACCCAAAGATCACTGTGGCTGAGCTCCAGAGATGCAGTCTGGAGATGGGAGAAAGTTGTAGAATGTCAACCATCACTGCAGCCCTCCACCAGTCAGGGCTTTATGGCAGAGTGGCCCGACGGAAGCCTCTCCTCAGTGCAAGACACATGAAAGCCCGCATGGAGTTTGCTAAAAAACACCTGAAGGGCTCCAAGATGGTGAGAAATAAGATTCTCTGGTCTGATGAGACCAAGATAGAACTTTTTGGACTTAATTCTAATCCGTATGTGTGGAGAAAACCAGGCACTGCTCATCACCTGTCCAATACAGTCCCAACAGTGAAGCATGGTGGTGGCAGCATCATGTTGTGGGGGTGTTATTCAGCTTCAGGGACAGGACAACTGGTTGCAATCGAGGGAAAGATGAATGCAGCCAAGTACAGGTATATCCTGGACGAAAACCTTCTCCAGAGTGCTCAGGACCTCAGACTGGGCCGAAGGTTTACCTTCCAACAAGACAATGAACCTTAGCACACAGCTAATATAAAGAAGAAGTGGCTTCGCAACAACTCCATGACTGTTCTTGAATGGCCCAGCCAGAGCCTTGACTTAAACCCAATTGAGCATCTCTGGAGAGACCTAAAAATGGCTGTCCACCAACGTTTACCATCCAACCTGACAGAACTGGAGAGGATCTGCAAGGAAGAATGGCAGAGGATCCCCAAATCCAGGTGTGGCTGTATTAGATCAGAAAGGTGCTTCTACTAAATACTGAGCAAAGGGTCTAAATACTTAGGACCATGTGATATTTCAGTTTTTCCTTTTTAATAAATCTAGCCTCCCTCAAGCCTTCCCACAGGCTTTAATATATATAAAATTCAAGTGGGATTGCTGCACAAACTGTATTTATTCAAAAGGATATCAATAAGACATCAAAAAAACAGGCATACATGATATTGATATTTAAATGTTTAAATATCAATATCGTGTATGGCTGATTTTATGATGTCTTATTGATATCCTTTTGCATAAATACAGTTTGCGCAGCAATCCCACTTGAATTATATATATATATATACATATATATATATATATATATATATATATATATATATATATATATATATACCGTATTTATCGGCGTATAACACACACTTTTTTCCCCTTAAAATAAGGGGAAAATCGTAGGTGCGTGTTATACGCCGATCCCCGCTATTTTGTGATCTGTCGGAGCGATCGCCGCGATCGCCGCCGACATTAACATAGCTTGTATTTTTAAACATGGCGCCGCGGAGTTCGGAGGGACTCGGCGGCGCTCGTTCAGCTGAACGAGCGCCGCCGAGGACACAGTGACTGGGCGGAGCTGAGATAGCGGGTTCTCGGCTTTTCTCGGCGCCGTTCACAGTCACGCCCAGTCCCGCCATTGGACCTGTGTTATATCCATCATAGGGACTAGGCGTGACTGTGAACGGCGCCGAGAAGAGCCGGGAACCCTCGGCTATGTGTATCTCGGCTCCGCCCAGTCACTGTGTCCTCGGCGGCGCTCGTTCAGCTGAACGAGCGCCGCCGAGTCCCTCCGAACTCCGCGGCGACATATTTAAAAATACAAACTAAAGGTTTGTATGTCGGCGGCGACAAGGCTGCACGGACCACTGGGGCAAGGCTGCACTGGGGCATAGCTGCACTGGGGACAAGGCTGCACTGGGGCAAAGCTGCACTGGGGACAAGGCTGCACTGGGGCAAAGCTGCACTGGGGACAAGGCTGCACTGGGGCAAAGCTGCACTGGGGACAAGGCTGCACTGGGGCAAGGCTGCACTGGGGCAAGGCTGCACTGGGGACAAGGCTGCACTGGGGCAAAGCTGCACTGGGGACAAGGCTGCACTGGGGCAAAGCTGCACTGGGGACAAGGCTGCACTGGGGCAAAGCTGCACTGGGGACAAGGCTGCACTGGGGCAAAGCTGCACTGGGGACAAGGCTGCACTGGGGCAAGGCTGCACTGGGGCAAGGCTGCACTGGGGACAAGGCTGCACTGGGGCAAAGCTGCACTGGGGCAAAGCTGCACTGGGGCAAAGCTGCACTGACAAAGCTGCACTGGGGCAAATCTGCACTGACAAGGCTGCACTGGACACTGGGGAAAGGCTGCAGATGAACACTGATGAGGCTGCATTGATGGGCATTTAAATGTAAGTTTTTTTTTCCTTAAACTTCCCTCCTAAAAGTTTTTTTCCTTAAAATTCCCTCCTAAACTTGGGGTGCGTGTTATACGCCGATAAATACGGTATATAGTGCTGTGCAAAAGTTTTAGGCTGGTGTGAAAAGATGCTGTAAATTAAGAATGCTTTCAGAAGTAGAAGTGTTAATAGTTTATTTTTATTAAATAACAAAATGGAAAGTAAATGAACAGAAGAGAAATCCAAATCAAATCAATATTTGGTGTGACCGCCCTTTGCCTTCAAACCATGATCAGTTCTTCTAGGTACACTTGCACACAGTTTTTGAAGGAACTTGGTGGGCCGGGTAGGCTGTTCAAAACATCTTGGAGCACCCACTACAGATCTTTTTTTTTTTCTTCAATATCTTTTATTATTCTTAAATTTAGGTACAAAAAAAAAGAAATTCCAATACAGTTTAATAACATACATTTCATCACCCAAAGACTTTCTTCTCCACAACTAGATACAGATTGCCTCTAAACTTTTAAACCCCTGTTCAAAACATCTTGGAGGACCCACTACAGATCTTCTGTGAATGTCGGCTGCCTCAAATCCTTTTGTTTTTTTCATGTAATCCCAGACAGACTCAGATGATGAATACATTTGAGGCCAATCACACACCTCCCTGATATATATATACAGTGGGGAAAATAATTATTTAATCCCCTGCAGATTTCGTAAGTTTGCCCACTTACAAAGAAATGAAGGGTCTATTATTTTTTATCATGGGGTATTTTAAACGATAGAGACAGAATATCAACCAAAAATCCAGAAAAAAACACATGATACAAATTAGAGGTCAACCGATATCGTTTTTTTCAGGGCCGATACTGGTTTTTCGTCTGCCTTTCAGGCCGATATCAGGTGCCGATATTCTGTAGATTTAAACTTTTTATTTTTACACTGTCCTTTAAATTTTTCTTTTTTTTTTTAGCATTTTTATTTTTGTCACAATGAATGTAAACATCCCTTGTGACAGTAATAGGCAAGTGACAGCCAAGAAACATTATGGATTTAGAGAAGATCTGTAAAGAAGAGTGAACCAAAACATACCACCCAACATTTTGAGATGGGAGTGAGGGACACCTACCAGCAAACTTATGTAGGCATAGGACACACCCCCTCCCCTGTCACACCCCCTTAAAGGAGGATTAACCAAAAAAAAAAAAAAGGTTAATTAAATCCACAAGTGATTTTTTTTACTGCTACTATTCCTTTATATTGGCTTTTAAATTTTACAAATGCAGCAATTTATAAATTGGATGAAAGGTTTAGCACTTGGAAACACTTTTTGAAAGATAAAATATACAACTATATAGATCAGACCAAAATGAGGGACAAGTGAAGAGGAAAGAGGGACAGAGGGACTTTGCTCCAAATCAGGGACAGTCCCTCGAAATCAATGACAGTCCCTCGAAATCAGGGACAGTCCCTCGAAATCAGGGACAGTCCCTCGAAATCAGGGACAGTCCCTCACAATCAGGGACAGTCCCTCGAAATCAGGGACAGTCCCTCACAATCAGGGACAGTCCCTCGAAATCAGGGACAGTTGGGAGCTATGCCAAAATCCCTCCTGAGAGGTGTGCAAACCTGGTCACCAACTACAACGTCTTACCTCTGTGCTTGCCAACAAGGGTTTCTCCGCCAAGTACTAAGTCATGTTTTGCCTGGGGATCCAATACTTATTTTACTCACTGAACTGAAACTCAATTTATAACAGTTGAAGCATGTTATTTTCTGGATTTTTGGTTGATATTCTGTCTCTATCACTTAAAATACACCTATGATAAAAATTCTAGACCATTCATTTCTTTGTAAGTGGGCAAACCTACAAAATCTGCAGGGGGTTAAATAATTATTTTCCCCACTGTGTATATATATATATATATTATATTAGGGCTTCCGAAATTAACAATTAATTCTTCAATTAATCATTCATTTTTTTGATCGATCAAAATTCTTTTGATTGGTACTCACCTCTCCGCCGGCTTCCGGGTCTTCAGGGAGTTCCGTCGGAGATCCGGTGACGTCACGGACATCGACGTCACCGGTCTCCTCCCCCCTTCCCCAAGTGCCTCCGTCTGCTAGCGAAGGGAAGGGGGGAGGAGTCACGCGGGGTGTGGTTTTCTTCTTTGGCTTATCAGCGATAGCGGGTCACGTGACATGGCCTACCCCCTCCTCCACCCGCTGTGGGAGCGCGAGCAGAACTTCAGGTCCGGGAGCAGAGCGCGAGGTGGAGGGAGCCAGACACAGCGGAGGGGCGGCAGACTGCAACGGAGACCCACACTCCTCATACCGATAGACAAGCCCGCTCCCCTAGGCTTTCCGGTAAGGGGAGGGGGGAGCTGCCTGTTGTCACAGTTTTCTGAATGTGTAGAGACCGGCGGACACCTGGTGTCAGAGATGTGTACACACTCCATAACATCATTATGTCATTAAAAAGGTGTCCCCTTTCGGGAGATTTCCCTTCACTTCCTGTTCCAGAGTCAAAACCGGATGTGAGAAGAAGCCCCTTTAGCTCCTAGTAATCGCCAGAACTTGTGTCCCCTCTGTGGGGGTATTTCCCTCTCTGATAGCTTATGCTGGGACAAATGGGGCTCATTCACATGAAAGCTGTGTCCCTTAACCCTTGTGCTGCCAGAGCTGTTTTTGCACTTTTTTTTGCATGAAACATTTGTTGCTTAAAAGTTAAAATCAGTACTTTTTTTGCTAGGAAATTACTTAGAACATATATATATATATATATATATATATATATATATATATATATATATATATATATATATATATAAATAAATGTGCGTTATAATTAATCGAAATTAGTCAATTAATCAATTTTAAAAAAAATAGATTAATCAAACACGAAAATTTTAATCAGTAACAGCCTTAATATATATTTATATATATATATATATATATATATATATATATACTGTATACATATATGTATATAGTAAAGTGAGGACCTGTATATGATGTTAGCAGTCAGCAGGTTACCGCATAAGGGAACTGCATGCGGCCAACATGACCATGTTTTATGTTGCTCTTGTGGGAGTTAGCACCATCTTGTGGCCAGAGGCCATATTACTTCACCCAGCCCCACAACACGAAAGGACTATAGGGGGTTATTTACGAAAGGTAAATCCACTTTGCACTGCAAGTGCACTTGGAAGGGCAGTCGCTCTAAATCTAAGGGGTAGATCTAAAACGAGGGGAAGCTCTGCTGATTTTATCATCCAATCATGTGCAAGCTAAAATGCTGTTTTTTTAATTCTCCTTGCATGTCCCCCTCGGATCTACAGCGGCTTTACTTCAAAGTGCACTTGCAGTGCAAAGTGGATTTGCCTTTAGTAAATAACCCCCAATGACACCACACCAGCCGGTTATAATGGTCTGTTCCTACCCGCCACGGCACCAGATGACAGAGCATTTTGAAGGCTAAGGCTGGCCATACATGTTCAATGTTCTTGTACAATTTTCTTTTAGATTTACCAAAAAACATATTATATGAGGTCAAAACTAAACACTTTCAATTGTATCCAATTAGGCAGGCTCTTACACTACACAGTTGAAGGTAAATCTAACGAAAATTGTACAGAAGATTGTATGAAAATTGTATAATGTATGGCCAGCCTTATGCCGTGTACACACGAGCGGGCTCTTTGGCTTCGAAGGTCTGACGGTCTTTCCAACGGACTTTCGACGGACTTTCTAATGAACGGACTTGCCTACACACGATCACACCAAAGTCCAACGGATTCGTACGTGATGACGTACACCGGACTAAAATAAGGAAGTTGATAGCCAGTAGCCAATAGCTGCCCCAGGATCGGTTTTAAGCGTTGGACTAGCATACAGACGAACGGATTTTTCGAACGGACTCGAGTCCATCGGAAAGATTTGAAACATGTTTTAAATCAAAAGTCCGTCTGATTTTCGACCCAAAAAAGTCAGCTGAAGGTCCGATGAAGCCCACACACGATAGGATTGTCCGACGGATTCGTTCCGGCGGACCAGTTCGGTTGAAAAGTCCACTCGTGTGTACACGGCATAACGGTGCGTAACACTATCTGCCGCCAGTTCTTTATCACTGCACACTAGACATGTGCACTGCCAAAAAATGTGTTCGTTTTCGTTTTTGTTTCATTCATTTATTTTTTGTTTTTTTTGTTTTTCGGGTCATTTGTTATGATTGCAATTCGTAAATTCGTACATTTGTATATTCGGGAATTCAGAAATTCGCACATTCGTAAATTAGAAAATTTGTATATTCATAAATTCGTACATTTGTAAATTCGAAATTTGAAAATCCAAAAACCCAAAAATTCGAAAATCTGAAATAGTGACTAACTATTAAATTATAGCTATTCTAATTTCCTTTCAGATTTGGCTGTTAGTGAACGTAACAAATACAAACTTATCCGAAGTTACGAATTATCCAAAATAATGAATGCCGCATCTAAACAAATGGAAAGGAACAAATTAATAATAAATAATAATAATAAAAATTTTTATTATTGTTATTTATTATTATAAATTCATTACGTTCCATTCATTTGGATACGGCATTCGTTATTTTGGATAATTCGTAACTTCGGATAAATCCGTATTTGTTACGTTCACTAATAGCCAAATTTGAAAGGAAATTACAATACCTATAATTTAATAGTTAGTAATAGCTAAGATATTATTAGTTAATTATTATTTCAGATTTCCGAATTTACAAATATACGAATTCACTAATTTATGAATGCATGAATTTACGAACGTACGCATTTACGAATGCACGAATGTACGTATTTACGAATGTTCGCATTTACGAATTTACAAATGTACGCATTTACGAATGTACGCATTTACGAATGTACGCATTTACGAATTTATGAATGTACGCATTTATGAATGCACGAATGTACGCATTTACGAATGTTCGCATTTACGAATGCACGAATGTTCGCATTTACGAATGTTCGCATTTACGAATTTATGAATGTACGCATTTATGAATGCACGAATGCATGCATTTACGAATGTACGCATTTACGAATGTTCGCATTTACGAATGCACGAATGTTCGCATTTACGAATGTTCGCATTTACGAATTTATGAATGTACGCATTTATGAATGCACGAATGTACGCATTTACGAATGTTCGCATTTATGAATTTACGAATGTACGCATTTACGAATGCACGAATGTTCGCATTTACGAATGTACGCATTTACGAATGTTCGCATTTACGAATTTATTAATGTACGCATTTATGAATGCACGAATGTACGCATTTACGAATGTTCGCATTTATGAATTTACGAATGTACGCATTTACGAATGTACGCATTTACGAATGTTCGCATTTACGAATGCACGAATGTTCGCATTTACGAATGTTCGCATTTACGAATGCACGAATGTACGCATTTATGAATTTACGCATTTACGAATGCACGAATGTACGCATTTAAGAATTCACGAATGTACCCATTTACGAATGTTCGCATTTAAGAATTCACGATTGTACGCATTTACGAATGTACGCATTTATGAATTCACGAATGTACGCATTTATGAATGTTCGCATTTACGAATGTACACATTTACGAATGTTCGCATTTATGAATTCACGAATGTACGCATTTACGAATGTTCGCATTTACGAATGTACACATTTACGAATGTTCGCATTTATGAATTCACGAATGTACGCATTTACGAATGTTCGCATTTAAGAATTCACGATTGTATGCATTTACGAATGTACACATTTACGAATGTTCGCATTTATGAATTTACGAATGTACACATTTACGAATGTACGCATTTACGAATGTTCGCATTCACGAATTTATGAATGTACGCATTTATGAATGCACGAATGTACGCATTTACGAATGCACGAATGTTCGCATTTACGAATGTTCGCATTTACGAATGCACGAATGTACGCATTTACGAATTTACGCATTTATGAATGCACGAATGTACGCATTTACGAATTCGCGAATGTACCCATTTTTGAATGTTCGCATTTAAGAATTCACGAATGTACGCATTTACGAATGTTCGCATTTAAGAATTCACGAATGTACGCATTTACGAATGTTCGCATTTAAGAATTCACGAATGTACGCATTTACGAATGTTCGCATTTAAGAATTCACGAATGTACGCATTTACGAATGTTCACATTTATGAATTCACGAATGTACGCATTTACGAATGTACGAACGTATGAAAGTAGGAATTTACTCATTCCGAATTTAAGAATATTCAGAAAAAATTTTGTTAAACGGGTTTTCGTTAATCTGGACATTTCCGAATGAACAAATTTGTTGAAATTTGTTAAAAAAACGAATTCGGAACAAACCGATTTGCACATGTCTACTGCACACTTGTCTTGCACCAAGCCATAGGTTTAGAAGGGAATCCACACACACAAGGCCTTGCTTCTTCTCATGGTCCAGGCCCCATCCCTAGGAAAGTTCTGTACTGTAGCGGCCCCAGCATAGGGACCCTCTGGTGAAGAGGGCTCACATAGACACTGAACCACCCTCCCAACTGGAACCTTCTGTTACTGGTCTCCACCATCCCCAGCTGTATTGGATGAGATCTGGTGATTGTATTGGATGAGATCTGGTGATTGTATTGGATGAGATCTGGTGATTGTATTGGATGAGATCTGGTGATTGTATTGGATGAGATCTGGTGATTGTATTGGATGAGATGTGGTGAGTGTGGATCTCTATTGGATGAGATCTGGTGAGTGTGGAGGCCAATGGAGTACAGGGACCTCATTGTCCAGTGGTGAGATGATTGGAGCTTTGTGACATGGGGCATTATCCTGCTGGAAGGAGCCATCAGAAGATGGGGACACTGTAGTCATAAAGGGATGGACATGGTCAGCAACAATACTCAGGGAGGCCGTGGTGTTTAAATGATACTCAATTGGTACTAAGGGGCCCAAAGTGTGCCAAGAAAATATCCCCCACACCATTACATAACTAGTCTGAACCGGTGATACAAGGCGGGATGGATCTATACTTTCATGTTTACACCAAATTCTGACCCGACCATCTGAATGTCGCAGCTGAAATTGAGTCTTCTGCTGCTGTAGCCCATCTGCTTCAAGGTTGGATGTGTTGTGTGTTCAGAGATGGTATTCTGCATACCTCGGGTGTAACAAGTAGTTATTTGGGTTACTGTTGCCTTTCTATCATCTTGAACCAGACCACCCATTCTCTTCTGACCTCTGACTTCAACAAGGTATTTCTGTCCACACATCTGCCGCTCACTGGATATTTTCTCTTTTTCGGACCATTCTCTGTAAACCCGAGAGATGGCTGTGTGTGAAAATCCCAGTAGATCAGCAGTTTTTTAGATACTCAGACCAGTCCGTCTGCCACCAACAACCATGCCACTTACAAAGTCACCTAAATCCCATTTCTTCCCTATTGTGATGTTTGGTTTGAACTTCAGCAAGTCGTCTTCACCACATCTAGATGCCTAAATGCTGCCATGTGATTAGCAACTTGTGTTACCAAGCAATTGAACAGGTGTACCTAATAAAGTGGCCGGTAAATGTAGGTATGGACTGAGGGGGGTCATCATGTGATGGCTGATCTGTGTATATAAGGGGGAAATATGTGTATTTATATATATATATACAATGAGGGGCGGCTCTCAGTGGTCAGGGGGCGGAGTGTAGAAGTAATCCTGTAAAAGGGGCGGGCTTTGCCAGTCCTCCCATACAGCGGCGTGTATACAAGTCTCCTAGAGAAGGGACTGTGGCTCCTCCCTCCTCTCCGTGTCTGTATTAGGGGCGGGGTCTCGGACATTGGGCTGTGGGTGGGAAGGTTCGGAAGTGGGTGGAGCGTTAAGTTTCCGGATCCGGCGGGTCGTTGAGGTACCGGACGGAGGTGACCCGGATCGGGTAGGTGGATGTTATGACCAGCAGGGAGCGCTGTGATCTCCCTCCACCTAAAAGGAACCGAACTCCGGAATAAAGGGGAACTCCACCTGTAGTACAGGGAGGAGGAGGGGGAGGTGTGTGGTGTGGTGGGAGATATGAAGTACAGGGAGGTGTATAGTAGTACAGGGGGATGTATAGTACATGGGGAGGTGTATAGTAGTATGGGGGGATGTATAGTACATGGGGATGTATAGTACATGGGGAGGTGTATAGTAGTACAGGGGGATGTATAGTACATGGGGAGGTGTATAGTAGTACGGGGGGATGTATAGTACATGGGGAGGTGTATAGTAGTATGGGGGAATGTATAGTACATGGGGGGATGTATAGTAGTACGGGGGGATGTATAGTACATGGGGAGGTGTATAGTATAGGGTGACCAGACATCCCCGGTTTCTGGGGACAGTCCCCAGATTGAGGACACTGTCCCCGGACCAAGTCTGTCCCCAGTTTTGTCCCCTGATTGGATTTGAACAGGGGCTGGGGCAATTTCAAAGACAGCCCGTGCAGAATAAAAAGAAAAAAATCTGAATTGCACCTCCCCCTCCTCTGCCGCTCCTACTAGCTTATGGGGGTTTATTTTTTTTCATTATCTGTGCCCCTTTCTGATGATCATGTGCTGGTCCGAGCGGAGGGACTATTTCTTCAGTTTCGAGCGCATGCCCATTCAGCTCCACTCGCATGTTCTTCTGCCTTGGCTCAAGTCCCGGCCAGCCGTCTGCCTGCTTATCTCCTTGCCTTCCCTGGTGGAGTGATCTTCCTCTGCTCCCCAGCCAGTAGTAGCCGGGGCCCGAAGAGTAAAGCCCCATACACACTATCAGATTTTCTGCTGATTTTTATCTTCAGATTTACCAAAACCATGTAGTGCAAGGGCCTGCCTGATTGCATACAAATTGAAACTTCTAAGGTTTGACCTCCTATTATATGGTTTTGGTAAATCTGAAGGAAAAAATTAGCAGAAAATCTGATAGTGTGTATGGGGCTTTAGACTTGACAGGCTATGAGGCGGGCGGCGGAGACGGGCGAAGAGTCGTCAATTGCTGCCATTACAAGTAAAAAAAAAAATGTCCCCGGATTTCATTTTAAAAATCTGGTCACCTTAGTATAGTAGTTCAGGGGATGAATAGTACATGGGGAGGTGTATAGTACATGGGGAGGTGTATAGTAGTACAGGGGGGTTTATAATACATGGGGAGGTTTATAGTAGTACGGGGGGGGGGGTGTATAGTAGTATGGGGGCATGTATAGTACATGGGGAGGTGTATAGTAGTAAGGGGGGGTGTATAGTACATGGGGAGGTGTATAGTAGTACGGGGGGATGTATAGTACATGGGGAGGTTCATAGTAGTACGGAGGTGTAGTGCAAAGGGAGGTGTATAGTAGTACAAGGGGGTTATAGTACATGGGGAGGTGTATAGTACTATGGGGGGGTGCATAGTAGTACATGGGGAGGTGTATAGCAGTACGAGGGATTATAGTATATGGGGAGGTGTATAGTAGTACGGGGGGGTTATAGCACAGGGGGAAGGAGTAAAGTATGGGGCGGTAATGTGTAGTTGGGGGGGGGAGTGGGTACATGGAGATGTATAGTGTTATGGGGGGGGACGTATAGTACGGAAGGCTGTTTAGTATGGAGGGGTATAGTACAGGAAGGGTGTATAGTATTGGGGGGGGGGGGGGGATGAGGTGTATAGTACAGGGAGGAGGTGTGTTATACACGGGTGGTGTGTAATACATGAAGGTGTATTTTATGGACGGAAGTCGGGACAGGTGTATAGTACAAGATGTAGGTTATAGTACCGGGGTGTGTATAGTACAAGATGTAGGTTATAGTCTTGGGGGGTGTATAGTACAGGATGTAGGTTATAGTACTGGGGGCGGGTGTATAGTACAAGATGTAGGTTATAGTACCGGGGGGGGTGTATAGTACAGGATGTAGGTTATAGTACTGGGGGGTGTATAGTACATGATGTAGGTTATAGTACCGGGGGGTGTATAGTACAAGATGTAGGTTATAGTACCGGCGGGGGGGTTGTATAGTACAAGATGTAGGGTATAGTATCGGGGGGGTGTATAGTACAAGATGTAGGTTATAGTACTGGGGGGGTGTATAGTACAGGATGTAGGTTATAGTACCGGGGGTGTATAGTACAAGATGTAGGTTATAGTACAGGGGGGTGTATAGTACAAGATGTAGGGTATAGTACCGGGGGGGTGTATAGTACAAGATGTAGGTTATAGTACCAGGGGGGTGTATAGTACAAGATGTAGGTTATAGTACCGGCGGGGGGGTTGTATAGTACAAGATGTAGGGTATAGTACCGGGGGGGAGGGTGTATAGTACAAGATGTAGGGTATAGTACCAGGGGGTGTATAGTACAGGATGTAGGATATAGTACCGGGGGGGTGTATAGTACAAGATGTAGGTTATAGTACCGGGGGGGAGGGTGTATAGTACAAGATGTAGGGTATAGTATCAGGGGGTGTATAGTAAAGGATGTAGGGTATAGTACCGGGGGGGGGGTGTATAGTACAAGATGTAGGTTATAGTACCGGGGGGAGGGTGTATAGTACAAGATGTAGGGTATAGTACCAGGGGGTGTATAGTACAGGATGTAGGGTATAGTACCGGGGGGGGTGTATAGTACAAGATGTAGGGTATAGTATCGGGGGGGTGTATAGTACAGGATGTAGGTTATAGTACCGGGGGGGTGTATAGTACAAGATGTAGGGTATAGTATCGGGGGGGGGGTGTATAGTACAAGATGTAGGGTATAGTATCGGGGGGATTATAGTACAAGATGTAGGGTATAGTATCGGAGGTGTATAGTACAAGATGTAGGGTATAGTACCGGGGGTGTATAGTACAAGATGTAGGGTATAGTACAAGATGTAGGGTATAGTACCAATATGTGTACCGTGAAAATAAAGCTTTAGACCCTTTTTTGTCTGTAGGGGCCCAACCCCCCCCAGAATAGAATCTATAGGGGCCCAGAAGAGCTTATGTGGGAGCCCACCCCGCAGCATGGAGCCTGTAGGAGCCCAGCCCCCTCAGTACAGGATCTGTAGGGCCCAGCACAGTGTCTGTAGGGGGTCTTTTATACACGGTGTGGATTCCTCCTGACTGCTGACAGCAAAATCACCTTTTCTCAGATTTCCAGATTGCCCTAGGGAGATGAGACTTCACCTGGAGAGGAGGATGATGAGAGATTGTCAGGTGATGGTATACATCTGGAGGGGGGGTGATGAGAGATTGTCAGGTGATGGTATACACCTGGAGGGGGGGGGGGGGGTGATGAGAGATTGCCAGGTGATGGTATACTCCTGGAGAGAAGAATGATGGGAGATTGTCAGGTGATGGTATACTCCTGGAGAGAAGAATGATGGGAGATTGTCAGGTGATGGTATACTCCTGGAGAGAAGAATGATGGGAGATTGTCAGGTGATGGTATACTCCTGGAGGGGGGGGGTGATGGGAGATTGTCAGGTGATGGTATACTCCTGGAGAGGGGGGTGATGGGAGATTGTCAGGTGATGGTATACACCTGGAGGGGGGTGATGAGAGATTGTCAGGTGATGGTATACACCTGGAGGGGGGGGGGGGGGGGTGATGAGAGATTGCCAGGTGATGGTATACTCCTGGAGAGAAGAATGATGGGAGATTGTCAGGTGATGGTATACTCCTGGAGAGAAGAATGATGGGAGATTGTCAGGTGATGGTATACTCCTGGAGAGAAGAATGATGGGAGATTGTCAGGTGATGGTATACTCCTGGAGGGGGGGGGGTGATGGGAGATTGTCAGGTGATGGTATACTCCTGGAGAGGGGGGTGATGGGAGATTGTCAGGTGATGGTATACACCTGGAGGGGGGTGATGAGAGATTGTCAGGTGATGGTATACACCTGGAGGGGGGGTGATGAGAGATTGTCAGGTGATGGTATACACCTGGAGGGGGGGTGATGAGAGATTGTCAGGTGATGGTATACACCTGGAGGGGGGGTGTATAGTACAAGATGTAGGTTATAGTACCGGGGGGGGGGTGTATAGTACAAGATGTAGGTTATAGTACCGGCGGGGGGGTTGTATAGTACAAGATGTAGGGTATAGTACCGGGGGGGAGGGTGTATAGTACAAGATGTAGGGTATAGTACCGGGGGGTGTATAGTACAGGATGTAGGATATAGTACCGGGGGTGTATAGTACAAGATGTAGGTTATAGTACCGGGGGGGAGGGTGTATAGTACAAGATGTAGGGTATAGTATCAGGGGGTGTATAGTACAGGATGTAGGGTATAGTACCGGGGGGGGGGTGTATAGTACAAGATGTAGGTTATAGTACCGGGGGGAGGGTGTATAGTACAAGATGTAGGGTATAGTACCAGGGGGTGTATAGTACAGGATGTAGGGTATAGTACCGGGGGGGGGTGTATAGTACAAGATGTAGGGTATAGTATCGGGGGGGTGTATAGTACAGGATGTAGGTTATAGTACCGGGGGGGTGTATAGTACAAGATGTAGGGTATAGTATCGGGGGGATTATAGTACAAGATGTAGGGTATAGTATCGGGGGGATTATAGTACAAGATGTAGGCTATAGTACCGGGGGGTTATAGTACAAGATGTAGGGTATAGTATCGGGGGGGTGTATAGTACAAGATGTAGGGTATAATATCGGGGGGGTGTATAGTACAAGATGTAGGGTATAGTACCGGGGGGTGTATAGTACAAGATGTAGGGTATAGTACCGGGGGGTGTATAGTACAAGATGTAGGGTATAGTACCGGGGGGTGTATAGTACAAGATGTAGGGTATAGTACCAATATGTGTACCATGAAAATAAAGCTTTAGACCCTTTTTGAGGACTCGGTGTGCCGGGGACATTTCCTAAGGTTCCCAGCCTTTGGTCATTCCATCACTCAGGATTACCGAATAGCCGTTTTCAGGAAGGTGTGTGTGGAGAATATTGTGTTTGCACCTGAAACAAAGTCCAATCAGATTGGAGCACCGATACACATTGTCATTGTGACAGTGAGGCCGGATCTACTGATGGTGATTATCTGGTGTCAGGTGACTTATGAAAACCAAAAAATGAATCCCATTGGACTTTCTTTAGGGAAGGCGCCTGATTGGCTGTTATGGGTGACACATAATCTCCCCGGGGTGAGAATACGGGTGTACTCCGCTGTTATCCTGACATCTCCAGTGAACGTGCCGGATACAGGTCCTTGCACAGCGCAGTGTATACTGACGTCATATTGCTCGCTATGAGGCAGGAAGAACGCCAAGCCACATGAAGGGGAGGAATGACGGGACATCTGGGAGCCCCAAGCGTTGCTGCAAGGCATTGTGGGAACGTTTCCTGCAGATGGTTCTCATTATTCTTGAAGGAGGATTTGCAGCAGTGCAATTTTTATCCTGCGGGTGAGAATGAAGAGCCCCCCCACAATGGAATCTATAGGGGCCCAGCACAGTGTCTGTAGGGGCCCAACCCCCCCAGAATAGAATCTATAGGGGCCCAGAAGAGCTTATGTGGGAGCCCACCCCGCAGCATGGAGCCTGTAGGAGCCCAGCCCCCTCAGTACAGGATCTGTAGGGCCCAGCACAGTGTCTGTAGGGGGTCTTTTATACACGGTGTGGATTCCTCCTGACTGCTGACAGCAAAATCACCTTTTCTCAGATTTCCAGATTGCCCTGGGGAGATGAGACTTCACCTGGAGAGGAGGATGATGAGAGATTGTCAGGTGATGGTATACACCTGGAGGGGGGATGAGAGATTATCAGGTGATGGTATACACCTGGAGGGGGGGTGATGAGAGATTGTCAGGTGATGGTATACTCCTGGAGAGGGGGGTGATGAGAGATTGTCAGGTGATGGTATACACCTGGAGGGGGGGTGATGAGAGATTGTCAGGTGATGGTATACACCTGGAGGGGGGGTGATGAGAGATTGTCAGGTGATGGTATACACCTGGAGGGGGGGGGGGTGATGAGAGATTGTCAGGTGATGGTATACACCTGGAGGGGGGGGGGTGATGAGAGATTGCCAGGTGATGGTATACTCCTGGAGAGGGGGGTGATGGGAGATTGTCAGGTGATGGTATACTCCTGGAGAGGGGGGTGATGGGAGATTGTCAGGTGATGGTATACACCTGGAGGGGGGTGATGAGAGATTGTCAGGTGATGGTATACACCTGGAGGGGGGGTGATGAGAGATTGTCAGGTGATGGTATACACCTGGAGGGGGGGGTGATGAGAGATTGTCAGGTGATGGTATACACCTGGAGGGGGGGGTGATGAGAGATTGTCAGGTGATGGTATACACCTGGAGGGGGGGGGGGTGATGAGAGATTGTCAGGTGATGGTATACACCTGGAGGGGGGGGGGTGATGAGAGATTGTCAGGTGATGGTATACACCTGGAGGGGGGGGGTGATGAGAGATTGTCAGGTGATGTATACACCTGGAGGGGGGGGGGGGGTGATGAGAGATTGCCAGGTGATGGTATACTCCTGGAGAGAGGAATGATGGGAGATTGTCAGGTGATGGTATACTCCTGGAGGGGGGGGGGTGATGGGAGATTGTCAGGTGATGGTATACTCCTGGAGGGGGGGGGTGATGGGAGATTGTCAGGTGATGGTATACACCTGGAGGGGGGTGATGAGAGATTGTCAGGTGATGGTATACACCTGGAGGGGGGGTGATGAGAGATTGTCAGGTGATGGTATACACCTGGAGGGGGGGTGATGAGAGATTGTCAGGTGATGGTATACACCTGGAGGGGGGGTGATGAGAGATTGTCAGGTGATGGTATACACCTGGAGGGGGGGTGATGAGAGATTGTCAGGTGATGGTATACACCTGGAGGGGGGGGGGTGATGAGAGATTGTCAGGTGATGGTATACACCTGGAGGGGGGGGGGTGATGAGAGATTGTCAGGTGATGGTATACACCTGGAGGGGGGGGGTGATGAGAGATTGTCAGGTGATGGTATACACCTGGAGGGGGGGGGGGGGGGGTGATGAGAGATTGTCAGGTGAAGGTATACACCTGGAGGGGGGGGGGGGTGATGAGAGATTGCCAGGTGATGGTATACTCCTGGAGAGGGGGGTGATGGGAGATTGTCAGGTGATGGTATACTCCTGGAGAGGGGGGTGATGGGAGATTGTCAGGTGATGGTATACACATGGAGAGGTGGATAATGAGAGATTGTCAGGTGAGGGTATACATCCGGAGGGGGGATGATGGGAGATTGTCAGGTGATGGTATACACCTGGAGAGGGAGGTATTGGGAGGTCGTCAGGTGATAGTATACACCTGGAGAGAGGGATGATGGGAGATTGTCAGGTGATGGTATACACCTGGAGTAGGGGATGATGGGAGGTCATCGGGTGATGGTATACACCTGGGGGGGGGTGATGGGAGATCGTCAGGTGAGGGTACACACCTGGAGTAGGGGATGATGGGAGGTCATCGGGTGATGGTATACACCTGGGGGGGGGGGGTGATGGGAGATCGTCAGGTGATGGTATACACTGGAGAGAGGGATGATGGGAGATTGTCAGGTGAGGGTACACACGTTGAGTAGGGGATGGTATACACCTGGGGGGGTGATGGGAGATCGTCAGGTGAGGGTATACACCTGGAGAGAGGGATGATGGGAGATTGTCAAGTGAGGGTACACACCTTGAGTAGCGGACGATGGGAGGTCGTCAGGTGAGGGTACACACCTGAAGAGGAGAATGGTGGGAGATTGTCAGGTGAGGGTACACACCTGAAGAGGAGAATGGTGGGAGATTGTCAGGTGAGGGTACACACCTGAAGAGGAGAATGGTGGGAGATTGTCAGGTGAGGGTACACACCTGGTGGCTCCTGTTGGGGAGTAGGAGGAGAGGAGATTGTATGTAGCTCACCTTTCCCATACATATTAGATCTGATTGGTTCAATCTTCTTGGGGGGGAGGGGAGATGCTTATAAGTAGCCCGCCTCATCCATACACATTCTGATCTGATTGGTGGTGTCTGCTCTGGGGAAGCAGGAGGGGTGATGATGACATTCAGCTCACCCTTTTCTATTCACATTAGATCTGATTGGTGCCATGTGCTCTGGGGTACTGGAAGGGAAATAGTTATATGTAGTCCATCCTGCCCACACACATTAAATCTGGTTATGTCAGTGAGATTGTTGTATGAACTTACCTCTGTGTCCTTCATTAATTGAGCTTTGTGTTTTGTCTTCAGGGTGTGGAAGTCATCTGTTGTGTTGATGGCGTGTCAAGCTCATTCCAGGAGGGCATTGCACAGCTGACATTGGACACAAAAGGCCGCCACCAGATGTGGCTCAGGATTGGTCACTGGGACTCTTCTGCAGTCTGAGGGGGTGCAGCGTCTCCGGGCCCAGGAGCCTGTCCCCCTCAGACATCTCTGATTAATTACCGCCCGGCAATTAATACTCCATAGGAACGTTCCCTCATCTACGCCACCACTTCACACATCGTTCATTAGCGGCACAATTACAACCCCCAACAGATCACCTTGAGGAATTCCACCCAACATTAGCCAGGATGAGTCAAAGTAGTGGCCCAAGCCCCCGTCTCCTTGACTCTCCTCTGCTGCTACAAAGCTCTGAGCTTTCTCTGCAGCTTGGGGAATGCCCAGCCCGAGCGTATGCATCATCCTGACTCCCTCACACCTTCACCAAAGAGCCTGACGCCATCTCCCCTCCCTCAGACTCCGATTCCTATGCCGCCTGGGGACTGGGAGAGCCGCGAGGAGCTTCGACTGCGGGAGCTGGAGGAGGCCAGGGCGCGGGCAGCTCAGATGGAGAAGACCATGCGCTGGTGGTCGGACTGTACAGCCAACTGGAGAGAAAAGTGGAGCAAAGTGAGAGCTGAGCGCAACAAGGCCAGAGAGGAGGGCGTCCAGCTCCGTGGTCGGCTTGAGGTTCTCAGCAAAGAGTTAAGTGCTTTGAAGAGGGAGCGCCAAGAGGCCACTGCTGAGACGGAGCAGCTCCGCAGGGAACTAGAAAGACTTCAAGGAAAAAAAGGAGCCAGTGACCAGGATACTGAGGAACCTGTGCGAGACGTGGATGCTGAGAAACCGCACAGATCCAAGGTGAGTCTATTCTGATGTACAGAGGATAGTGCTTGGATACTGGAGGTACATTGGGCTATGCTGGTAGGCTGTTTTTTTTTTTTTTTTTTTTTTTTCCAAAGGCAAAGTGCAGTAATCCAAATCAATCAGAAACTGCCTTTCCATCATCTGAAGTCAAAGAATGGGAATGCAGTTGCTGTAGGTTACAGCACTCTCTGCTTTAGTGAACAGTTCACACAGTGACCCAGGGGGTGCAGAGATGCAGCTGTCCCTGAGCTCCAAAAATCCATATATATGGCATGTGGTAATGAAGAGGTTTGGAAAGCATTGAGGATCTGGAGAAGGAAGTAGCTGGTGTAATTACATTATTTTAATTGGTGCTGAGCTACCTCCAGCCTCTTCTGTAGCCTGTTAGGGGACTGTAACCCAACCCTTTACTGTGTTTTAAAGCACACCACCAGCCAAAACCTTTGCTTTAAATGGATGAGAAAGGAACCTCTGTGGGGTGCACTGCATTAAGGAGAGATTTGACTTCTTGCCCCAGTGACCTCGACACTCCCTTTTCACTTGTCCTGCTGTAGGAGGGGACAGGATGTAAAAGAGACTGTTCCCCACAGTGGTTCTGACCATGTCCCCATCCAGATTGAAGAAAAGCTTGTCAGGAGTTGGGTTGCCACATGACCTTCTGTTGTTACCTGTTAGGAGATGGAGAACGGAGTTTGCCCAGAGAGTGGTGGCCCATCCCGTAGCCCAAGGTCCAGGTCCTGGGATGACGTGGGGCCCAGCGATGAAGATGTGTCTAAGATCACTGCGTTGAAGCTGAGGCTGGATGAAGGTCAGAAGGTTCTATTGAAGGAGAGAGAGTGAGTATAATCCATAAAAGAAAGGAGAGTGAGTATGATCCAGAAGAAGGGGGTTCCAATCCAAGAGAGAGAAGTGAGCACCATCCAGGAGATTGGGGGAGGTGAGCGGCCATCCTTGAGATGGGGGAGGTGAGCGACCATCCTTGAGATGGGGGAGGTGAGCGGCCATCCTTGAGATGGGGGAGGTGAGCGGCCATCCTTGAGATGGGGGAGGTGAGCGGCCATCCTTGAGATGGGGGAGGTGAGCGGCCATCCTTGAGATGGGGGAGGTGAGCGGCCATCCTTGAGATGGGGGAGGTGAGCGGCCATTCTTGAGATGGGGGAGTTGAGCATCTTTCAGGAAGTGGGGGAGGTGAGCACCATCCAGGAGATGGGTGGGGGTGAGCACCATTTTTGAGATGGGGGAGGTGGGCGCCATCCAGAAGATGGGGGAGGTGGGCGCCATCCAGGAGATGGGGGAGGTGGGCGCCATCCAGGAGATGGGGGAGGTGAGCATCATAGTGCTGTAGTGAATCTTTGCCATGCTCATCCATTGAAGTGATGGATGGGGATTTATAGTGACTGTGTTATATTATATTATCATTATTTTTTCTAAAATCTTGTTTTCACCTTTTTTTCCTCTTTTGTTCCATCTCTATGCTGAACTTCTGCAGCCACTTTCTGTCTACATGCACCGCAATAGCTGAATAGCATTTCTAAGGTTGGGTTTCCTGATGGTGACAATAGTGAACCATGTCTGTGTAATGTGTGTTGGTACACCCACTTGTAGTCTCCATTGGAAGCCCAGGTGACATTGTGATAGCGCAGAAGAACAGCTGAGAGGCGGTAGCAGAGCGTTGTTCCCATATAACAGGAAGTGTCTGGAAAAGGACTTTCATGGCAGGAGGAGGGGAGTGAGTATTATCCAGGAGAGGAGGATTATAATCCAGGAGAGGGGAGTGAGCATCATCCAGCACAGGGGGGAGGTGAGCACCATCCAGGAGATGGGGAGGTGAGCACCGTCCAAGAGATAGGAGAGGTGAGCACCATCCAGCACAGGGAGAGGTGAGCACCATCCAAGAGATGGGAGAGGTGAGCACCATCCAGCACAGGGAGAGGTGAGCACTGTCCAAGAGGTGGGAAAGGTGAGCACTGTCCAAGAGGTGGGAGAGGTGAGCACCGTCCAAGAAGTGGGAGAGGTGAGCACCGTCCCAGAGGTGGGAGAGGTGAGCACCGTCCCAGAGGTGGGAGAGGTGAGCACCGTCCAAGAGGTGGGAGAGGTGAGCACCGTCCAAGAGGTGGGAGAGGTGAGCACCGTCCAGCACAGGGAGAGGTGAGCACCGTCCAAGAGGTGGGAGAGGTGAGCACCGTCCAAGAAGTGGGAGAGGTGAGCACCGTCCCAAGAGGTGGGAGAGGTGAGCACCATCCCAAGAGGTGGGAGAGGTGAGCACCGTCCAAGAGGTGGGAGAGGTGAGCACCGTCCAAGAGGTGGGAGAGGTGAGCACCGTCCAAGAGGTGGGAGAGGTGAGCACCGTCCAAGAGGTGGGAGAGGTGAGCACCGTCCAAGAGGTGGGAGAGGTGAGCACCGTCCAAGAGGTGGGAGAGGTGAGCACCGTCCAAGAGGTGAGAGAGGTGAGCACCGTCCAAGGTGGGAGAGGTGAGCACCGTCCAAGAGGTGGGAGAGGTGAGCACCGTCCAAGAGGTGGGAGAGGTGAGCACCGTCCAAGAGGTGGGAGAGGTGAGCACCGTCCAAGAGGTGGGAGAGGTAAGCACCGTCCAAGAGGTGGGAGAGGTGAGCACCGTCCAAGAGGTGGGAGAGGTGAGCACCGTCCAAGAGGTGGGAGAGGTGAGCACCGTCCAAGAGGTGGGAGAGGTGAGCACCGTTCAAGAGGTGGGAGAGGTGAGCACCGTCCAAGAGGTGGGAGAGGTGAGCACCGTCCAAGAGGTGGGAGAGGTGAGCACCATTCAGAACAGACCCGGGTGACAGGGTAATAGCGCAGAAGAACAGCTGAGAGACAGGAGCAGAGCGTTGTCCCCCTATAAGAGGAAGTGCCTGGAAAAAGACTTTGATGGCAGGATCACCAGGAATTATTACAATTTAAAAATTATATAAAGTGCAACATCTTATTGTTATTGCAAAAATCATTTTTAAAAGGCTTACATCCACCTTAATGGAACTAAGACGGTATACCTGACATTTAATGAGTTGACTGCCCTCTCACTGTATGTAACATCATCCATCTGTCCAATCAGATTGTCGTGTGATAGGAAGATTGTCCACTAACCACGCCTCCTCTTCTTCCTCTCTTCATCCGCCTACTGACCGGCTTCTCTTCCTGCTGCTTCGCCCCCTCTCAGCTCTTTGTCTGCAGGTACCTGTGCGTCTGTGCTGCAACTGTTTTTGTGTGTTATGATGCATGGATGGCATTATTCTTCATTTGCACTTTGCTGTGACTGCAGAGAGTGCTGTTGATGTGCGCCATCATTGATTATGGCTCCCTGTAATGGCATGATTGGCGACAGACAGGGTAAGGAAGACTTGCTTCAGATCAGGAAGATGAAATCTGATTGGTTGCTTGTAATAAATGGTTTCTCTTCATTAGAGACAAGATGCTTCTCAGTAAGACCATAGAGAAGATGGAGGGAGAGATCAGCCACTGGAAGATGAAATGTGAGGAGCTGAACAAGTCTCGCCAGGACGTGATGACACAGGTGAGTCTCAGGTCACAGTTATTGTCACTCCAAAGGGATTCTCATCTATCCTTTAACATTCTCCAAGTTGAAGGTGCTCCCCCTAGTAGTAGAATGTCACTGCAGTCAGTATTCTTGCAGAACAACCGCCATCAATAAGTCACAATGGGATGATTTATGATCAGATCATGGCCCATTGGCTTATCCTGAGAGAAGAGCAGTAGTCACTGGGCAGGAAGAAGAGGCTGTATATGTGTTGTGTGCTATGGCTGCCTCCATCTGCACCAAGGCAGAATATGTTTACGTTGAAGAGAGCTAGTTATGCTTTATACAAGAATATGAATGGATGAAGTCAGTTAAGTGCAGAGATCTAATATCCAGTATCTCTCCACAGCTCTCTCTCCTTCAGGAGCGCCACCAGGATGAGCTCGGTCGGATCTCGGAGGACCTGCAGGATGAATTGGGTGTTCGCTCCAGCATGGATAAGAAGCTGGCGGAGCTCCGAGCTGAGGTAAGTGTCTGGAGTGGTTATGATGATAGATGGGCCTTGGTGGCATTGTCCTGGATCCTTATCTTTGTGTCTTCTTACCCAGATGGAGGGTCTCCAGGCAGAGAATGCAGAGGAGTGGGGCCGCCGGGAGAGGCTGGAAACAGAGAAACTCAATCTAGAACGGGAAAACAAGAAGCTGAGGCTTCAGATCCAAGACTTGGAAGAAGTGCTCACCCGCAAGAGGAGGCAGACCGCCAGCGCCCTGGACACCGACCTAAAGTCCATTCAGTCTGAGCTGTTCGAGAAGAACAAGGTAGGATCCGTTCACTCTCAGGAGTAGGGTGAATGAACAAGGTGAGATCTGGTCACTGCCAGGATTAAGGAAACAAAAAAGGTGAAACCAGGACTGGGGGGATGAACAAGGAGAGATCTGTTCACTGCCAGACTCAGGGGGAATTAACAAGGTAAGATCTGGTCACTGCCAGGACTGGGGAATAAGCAAGGTGAGGTCCGATCACTGCCTGATTTGTTGGGGGGGTGATAAACAAGGTGAGATCTGGTCAATGAACAAGGTGAGATCTGGTCACTGCCAAGAGTGGGGGGAACGAACAAGGTGAGATCTGGTCATTACCAGGACTGGGGAAATTACCAAGGTGAGATCCAGTCACTGATGGAACGGGGGGAATGAACAAGGTGAGACCTGGTCACTGCTGGGAATTGGGGAATGAACAAGGTGAGATCCGGTCACTGCCGGGACTTGGGGAATGAACAAGGGGAGATCCGGTCACTGCCGGGACTTGGGGAATGAACAAGGGGAGATCCGGTCACTGCCAGGACTGGGGGAATGAACAAGGTGAGATCCGGTCACTGCCAGGACTGGGGGAATGAACAAGGTGAGATCCGGTCAATGCCAGGACTGGGGGAATGAACAAGGTGAGATCCGGTTACTGCCGGGACTGGGGGAATGAACAAGGTGAGATCCGGTTACTGCCGGGACTTGGGGAATGAACAAGGGGAGATCCAGTCACTGCCAGAACTGGGGGAATGAACAAGGTGAGATCCGGTCAATGCCGGGACTGGGGGAATGAACAAGGTGAGATCCGGTCACTGCTGGGAATTGGGGAATGAACAAGGTGAGATCCGGTCACTGCCGGGACTGCGGAAATGAACAAGATGAGACACGGTCACTGCTGGGACTGGGGGAATGAACAAGATGAGACCCGGTCAATGCCGGGACTGGGGGAATGAACAAGGTGAGATACGGTCACTGCCGGGACTTGGGGAATGAACAAGGTGAGATACGGTCAATGCCGGGACTTGGGGAATGAACAAGGTGAGATCCAGTCACTGCCGGGACTTGGGGAATGAACAAGGTGAGATCCGGTCACTGCCAGGACTTGGGGAATGAACAAGGTGAGATCCGGTTACTGCCGGGACTTGGGGAATGAACAAGGGGAGATCCGGTCACTGCCAGAACTGGGGGAATGAACAAGGTGAGATCCGGTCAATGCCGGGACTGGGGGAATGAACAAGGTGAGATCCGTTCACTGCTGGGAATTGGGGAATGAACAAGGTGAGATCCGGTCACTGCCGGGACTGCGGAAATGAACAAGATGAGACACGGTCACTGCTGGGACTGGGGGAATGAACAAGATGAGACCCGGTCAATGCCGGGACTGGGGGAATGAACAAGGTGAGATACGGTCACTGCCGGGACTTGGGGAATGAACAAGGTGAGATACGGTCAATGCCGGGACTTGGGGAATGAACAAGGTGAGATCCAGTCACTGCCGGGACTTGGGGAATGAACAAGGTGAGATCCGGTCACTGCCAGGACTTGGGGAATGAACAAGGTGAGATCCGGTCAATGCCGGGACTGGGGGAATGAACAAGGTGAGATCCGGTCACTGCTGGGAATTGGGGAATGAACAAGGTGAGATCCGGTCAATGCCGGGACTGGGGGAATGAACGAGGTGAGATCCGGTCACTGCCGGGACTGGCAGAATGGAACATCTCTTCTGTACAATCGACACTATTCTCCCCTTTCCCATGCAAACACCTGTGAAATCATTTCCTCTCCGATGAGTAGAAACATTCCAGAGACAGATCAATAAAACAGTGCCGTCTAAAGAGTTCCTGAAAAGTGCTCTACATTAACAGCATGCTATTATATCATTACTCATCATACCATACACGGAGGCCGCTTAAGCACCCCAGACCCTCCATCTTTACATTCATCTATTTCATTGTATAATTCACCCTTCTCACCAGACACAGCAGGCCTTAAATTTAACAGATGTTTGTATGTGAATCCGAAGCCCTGAGTATCTCCCTGGCTTACACTGCCAATGTCTGTCTGGCACGTTGTGTCCTCTGGACACACCCAGCAGTGTAATCCCCAATACTGAGTGTGTACAGAAAGTGTAGGGAATGGTTTATAACTAGATTTTCTCTGTGTGGTAGGAACTATCAGATCTGCGGCACGGCCACACCAAACTGAAGAAACAACATCACGAGAAGACCGCGGAGCTCACTCATGCCAACCGCAGGGTAGAGCAACTTGAAGTGGAAGTGAAGAAATTGCGCCTCAGGGTGGAGGAACTGAAGAAGGAGCTGGGCCAGGCAGAGGACCAGGTAGCTACAAGGAAGGTTGGAACAGCTGGAATCATGTCCTGTTAAATGCTGTCATTAGTGACTTCTTCTGAAGCTATGTGCCTGACTGTCCTGCTGATCCAGGGGGGTCAGTGACCTGGAACAAAGATACAGATAACTTATTTTCTGATCGGTATGCTTGTTCTGGGTCAGTGGCTCAAAGTATGGAAGCCTGGAGATCAGTATGAGGATCAGGTAACTAGCATTTTCAGCAGATGTAAACATTGAAGTTATTCTCATGGCAGATAATCTTCTGTCATACTACAAGGAACCTCATGAGTGGGGGAGGGTAGGTGGTGGGGGCATGTCCTCCCAGTAACAGCCAATGATGCTCTTCTTGCAGCTAGATGAGTCCCAGAACCAAACACGCAAGCTGCAGAGATCTCTGGATGAGCAGACAGAGCTGAACGAGAACCTGCAAGTTCAACTTGAGCATTTACAGTCAAGGTAAGTAGTGTATTGGGGTCAGGGTTCACCTACCCCTCTGTACATGGACTGGTATTAGGCACAGATTGTGGTGGTCAGGGGGCACCTACCTATCTGTACAAATTTTGGGGGTCGAGGAAGACAAGACACCTACCTCTCAGTATGTGGACTGGTGTCAGACACATTGGGGGAGACTTGTTAAAATTGGAGCGTGCGAAAACCGGTGCAGCTCTGCACGGAAACCAATCAGCTTCCAGGTTTTATTGTCAAAGCTTAATTTTAGAAGCTGATTAGCTAACATGCACAGCTGCACCAGATTCTGTGTGCTCCAGTTTTAGTAAATCTTCCCCACTGTGTCGAGGGGGTGACCTCCTCTCTGTATGTCGTCTTGATGTTCGTCTAAATTTACTTGCCTGGCGCCCACAAAATCCCACTAAATTACCTCTCTGATTATATATACTCTCTGTATGTGTATTGAGGGTCGGGGGCACCTACCTCTCTATATGTGGACTAGTGCTGGGCACAGTCTGTGGGGTTGGGGGCACTTAACTCTCTGTACATGTATTGATGGTTATGGAGCACCTACCTCTCTGTACTTGGACTGGTAATGGGCACGGACGGTGGGGGTTAGAGGGCACCTACCTCTCTGTACATGTATTGGGGGTCAGGGGGCACCCACCTCTTTTATACGTGTATTGGGGGTTAATGGGGCAGCTACCGCTCTGTACATGTATTGATGGTCATGGAGCACCTACCTCTCTGTACTTGGACTGGTGCTTGGCAGAGACTGTGGGGGTCAGAGGCACCTATTGTTTATTGTCTAATTCACTGTCTGTCTGTAGGCTGCGCCGTCAGCAGAACACACCACTGTTTGGGAAGCTCCACACATCTCGATTCGGGAACGATGATACCGGAGAAATGGGAAGTGACCCCGATGAGGATGAGCTGCAGATTCAAGTTCCGTAGTCGGAGGTGTCTGTAGATGCTGCAGGACTGTATTACCCAATCATGAACTCTACCATACGGAAGGAGCATAACGCTGCAGTGTCAACCAGGCTGTTCCTTCCTGTGTGCCTTACACTAAATATCATGTGATGTTATGATATATGTTATATCATTTATTATATACTTTACATATTTATAGTTAGCGGGCCACACTACCTCTGTCTTGACACTACCCTGGGGTGGCATAATAACTCTTCTGAGACCCCAAACTGTGTTCTCTGGGCAGAGTACACCCAGCCGTGGCTTCTCCTGTGTTTAAACAGGAGACGTTCCGTCTGATAGTGTGACTTCCAACATTATTCTCAGTAGATCTTCTGTAGGATGATATTGCATGCATTTCACACTCCCTGACATATATTATTGCCCTTTTATAATTTATCGAATTAGACATGGTCCTGGTGTATATCCCCCCCAATGAGAAATCCATTCAGATCCCATAAATTACAGCCTGTGAATTGTGGGAATGTGTATAGTACTCCAGCCTGTATCCTGGGACAAGGATTATAGAACTCCAGTCTGTGCCCTGAGACAATGGGTATAGATTCCCAGCATTTTAATCAGAGGCAATGAGTATAGAATCCCAGCCTGTATCCTGAGGCAATGGGTATAGAATTCCAGCCTTTGCCCTGAGGCACTGAGTATGTATATAGTATAATCACAACCTGTATCCCGGGACAATGGGTATAGAACTCCTGCCATTTTCTTAAAGCAGCAGGTGTAGCATCCCATCTAGTATCAACGGGTATAGAATACCAGCCTGTATCCTGAGGCAATAAGTATAAAATCACGGCCTTTGCCCTGAGGCAATGAGTCCCCCCCCCCCCAACACCATCCTCACCTGGTTCTTCCTAGGTCTTTGGGTCCCCAGCATTGGCATGTTTAATTTGGGAAGCCAGCTATGACTCCTTGCAGCTTCACAGCCGGCTTCCCACTTTTGGGTGAAGTTCCGCTTTAAGGACTTCTGTGTCCTTTATTGGGCTCCAAGAAAAGGACTTTAAGTACAAAAAATCCAATTTGAAATAATTCAGTTTTGTATAAGATTTATTCACTGAAACGTCAAAGTACAGTGCCACCTACTGATCAGGGTAGACCAAGACTTTGTTAGGAGGTATATACAGGGATACTGTGGACAATCCATACTGCTGCCATCGTATTCTATGTGTAAATTATATATATATTGTGTTTTTATTGTTTGTAAATATAATAAATGTGCATATCAGTTACCACATTGTACAAATAAATAACCGATTTTATACAATTCCTCTCCTTTCATGTCAATCTAGCATGCACGGGATATATAGTACATATACGTACATGTGATCCTTTAGCTTGTAAAACATTTCAGTCTGAAATAGAAATGCAAAATGTCTGTGTGTGTGTACTGGGCGGGGGGGTATGTTGGCAGAGGAAGAGTAGTACACTGATGCTCCCCTGCACAGCTCTTTATTGGGAAGATCAGCAGGAGGCAGAGGGTGAATAATACACTGATCTTCTCAAAGGAAGAATTGTGGAGGGAATTGTCAGCAGGAGGCAGGGGGAGAGCAGTACACTGTTTTGTTTTTTTTAATTTTGATAAACAAACGAAAAAGGACCAAAAATTTTGAAAAAAAAATCTTAGTTTCTGTTATAACATTTTGCAAACAGGTAATTTTTCTCCTTTACTGATGTGCACTGATGATGCTGCACTGATGGCAATGAAAGGCAGCACTTGTGGGCACTGATGAGGCTGCACTGATATGTGACACTGAAAGGCAGCACTGAAGGCCACTGATAGGTGGCACTGATGGACACTGATAGGCACTAGGCAGTACTGATTGAAAGCACTGGTTGGCACTGATGGGCACTGTTGGGGCTGCATTGATAATCAGGACACTGATGATCAGTGCCCTGATTATCAGTGCGGATGTCCCCTTCCACACTAGCTAGTTACCGACTCTCCCCTCTCCTTACGCTGTGAGGAAAGGAACGCCGATAACCTGTAAGTGTGTGTACATCGTGATCAGCTGGGATTAGACATAGCCAATCATGTGGTAAAGAGCCACTGTCATTGGCTCTTTACCCCGATCGGTGATGCGCTGGGTCCTAGGGACACAGCTCACCACTAATCACAACGCCGCATGCCCCTGAGAGCGCGCATGCGCAGGCAAGAATGGGAGGATGTCCTATGATGTCCACCCAGAATTAAGCGGTCCCGCCGGTCCCTCATTTCACTATATGGCAGGTGGGAACCAGTTCAAGAAAGGTAAACAAAACTTTTTTTTTTCTGAATGGTCTGGAGTTGTGATCTCTGTGTCCAGGGCTCTGTCCTGGGACCAAATCTGCTTAACTTGTTTATAAATTATATCGAGGTTGCAAAAAATATCTCAGGGTTGCCACCCGTCCGAGATTCACCCGGACAGTCCCTGTTTGGAATCACGTGTCCGGGCTTCAGATCTCCTGAAACCCAGACACATTATTGAGAATGGACCGCGGTTCCCCAAGTACCACAACCCCCAAGTACATAAGTGTGTGCACTAGTCCCATACCCATACATGGACAGGAGAGGAGAGAGGGTTTGATTTCCTCCTGCTCCTCCTGCCCTTACCCCTCTGCCCACCCCGCACTCCAATCCCCGGTGTTCTGTGCTTAGGGAAAGAAATACGTGGAGTGGAAATTTGAAGCACAGCAGCTGGCAGATACATCGTGGATGAAAGGTGTCAATGCTTGAGCCTCCATCCTCGAGTGAGTGAGCTCACCATCCAATGTCTGAAGTCTCCCCCCTTCCTCCCCCCTTCTCTCTCCTGCCTCTGAGCGAGTGTGTACACTAAGATAAGGGGGACTTAGATATAAGGGGTGCCCTGTGGACTCTGCTGTAAGGGGGGCTTTGGAAACCCTAATTTAAGGGGGAATACTGGGAACTCTAAAGGAAGTGGGAGCTTTGGTGAGCAGAAATCCCCTACATCAGAGTTCCCCTTTACACCAAAGTCCACCTTAAAATAAATTGCTGTGCGCCGCTAAAGTGTTCAGGTTTGGATTGAAAAAAAGGTGGCAACCCTAAAAAGCTCGATCTCAGTGTTTGCTGATGATACCAAGATAAGCAGGGCAATAACTTCACAGCAGGATATAACAACTTTATGAGAAGGGTGGGTAGTTATTATATGGCAGATGAGGTTCAATGTAGGAAAATGTAAAGTAATGCACTTGGGAGCTAAAAATATGAAAGCAAGTTAGTTGTTAGGGGGGAGAACCTCTGGGGGGGGGGGGGGGTCAAAGTAGGGTTGCCACCTTTTCTTTAAGCTAAACCCGAACACTTTATCGACGTATGGCAAAAAAATTGCGCCCCCCTTTAAAGTACCCCCATTAGATCAGGGTTCCTTTATACAGGCACTCCCACTTAGAGACCCCCCATTAGATCAGAGTCTCCTTATATCAGCACCCCCCAATTGCTACATTCACACTGGAGATTAGGGCCAGTGAGAACATTATCTGGGTGTGGCCCTATTCATTATAATAGGTCACCGGCGGCCCCCGCTATTCACTTCTGTCCGCACAGCCAGCGATTACCTTCATAGTCAACAGGGCTGGCAAAAGCACCTAGCTAGCTACTATTCACACTGACCCTAATTGCTGGTGTGAATGTAGCCTTAGAGACCCCCTATTATATCAGAGTTACCGTATATAAGCACCCCACCCCCTTACAGACCCCAATTAGATCAGAGGTTCCTTATATTAGAACCCCCCCCATGTTAGATCAGCACCCCTCCCCTTAGAACCCACTCTTTAGATCCAAGACCCCGTTATATCAGCACCCCTGCCCCTTAAGGACCCCCATTAGATTGCCTTACCATGTGGCAGCCACTGCAAGCCAGGAAGAGGGAGTCAGAGTTGGGGGACGGAGCTGGGAGGTGGAGCAGCTCTACAAAGTGATATTTTCCTCCACCTGTGCACATTGGCAAAGTGCGTCATTGGTTGCTAGAACGCCGGCGGTCCTAGCAACCAATGACTGCAAAGGTGAATAAGGGGGGGGGGCGGGAGAAGCCAGAGCGCAGGCAGACACTGCCAACAGGAAGCCTCCCTGGGTGCACTGTGTGAGATCACATGTTGCACTCATTGAGGAAACCTTACTGAGTGGAGCCCATTGCTGGGTCTTGCTTCTGTGCCGGCTCCAGGACTCCAGTCCAGATCTTAGGACATTTGGGAGGTGCATGTCCAGGTATTAGGTGGACTGAAACCCAGACACATGATTCAAAACCCGGACCGGACAGGTGGCAACCCTAGGTCAAAGATGGAAAAGGATCTGGGGGTCCTACATGACAGTCTCAGCAATAACATGCAAAGCCAAGCTGCAGCGAGCCAGACCAGATTATTAGTATAAAGGGGAATAATAGACAAAAGATAATAAATATGGGAAATGGTAATAATGACACTCACAGGTGAACAACTGATCAATGTCTTCATTCAACCTCACCAACTATGACTATTATATGACCTCTTCCGGGTTAGCCCCCCCATATCAAAATTTTTGAAAAAGTCGTATGCCGTTTGTTAGATCTTTGTTAGATCAGGTTAGATCAACCGTTGTTTGCGTTAGATCTCACACAGAAGAAGCAATATTAGCAGTTATTTGCTGGGGGGGCTAACCCGTCATCAGCCCCCCTTATCAAAAAATTGACCAAAAAGTTAGCTATTTTGGAAGCAATTTGTTAGATCCGGTAAGATCAAGTGGTTTTAACGTTAGATCTCACATAATTAGAGACTTATTAAGTGATTAATGAGGGGGGGCTGGCCCCCCTTATCAAATTTTCTGGCCAAAAATCATTCAGGCTAATAGATATTCATTAGATACGGTAAGATCAAGTGTTTTTAACGTTAGATCTCACATCATTTCTGAGATATTCCACATCAAAATAGAGATATTAGGTGGTACATATGGACGGGTTAGCCCCCCCTTATCAAATTTTCTGGCCAAAAATCATTCAGGCTAATAGATATTCGTTAGATCTGGTAAGATCAAGTGGTTTTAATGTTAGATCTCACATAATTAGAGACTTATTAAGTGATTAATGAGGGGGGGCTGGCCCCTCCTTATCAAATATTCTGGCCAAAAATCATTCAGGCTAATAGATATTCGTTAGATCCGGTAAGATCAGGTGGTTTTAACGTTAGATCTCACATCATTTCAGAGATATTCCACATCAAAATAGAAATATTAGGTGGTACATATGGACGGGCTGGCCCCTCCTTATCAAATTTTCTGGCCAAAATATCACCCCAGCTAATTGATATTCATTAGATCCGATAAGATCAAGTGATTTTAATGTTTGATTATCCATAATTACAGGGATATTATGGATATTTGGTAGCAATGCAGGTATATCCATACTAGTGTCTATATTGGAGGCGGTGATGAGCATTTTCATGTGTACCAGTGAGGAGTGCCATTGAGCATACCGAGGTATGCTGAAATTATGTGGGACATTAATCAACAGGTGTGTCCAAGCCCAGTGAAGCCTGAAGCACAGTGCCAGAAGCCAGAGGGAAACTTCGAAGGGCTCTGGTGAAGGAGCCAACCGGGTGCCCATCTACGGTAGTTGGCTCAAAACCAATGACACGAAGAGACAGCAGCGAAAGTCCAAAACTTTGCAGAGGGCCCCCCGTTGTTGCCTCCAAGCAACCCAGTGTCCTGTTTCTTTTGACAAATGCTGCCTGGTGTCGGAGAGTCTATGCACACCAGACTCCCAGAACTTAGCGCAGACTTAAGCTCAATCAGAACCTCGCAGAGAGGAGCGCGGATACAAACCACCGAACAGGCCAGGGCCACCACTTCCTCCATGCTCGCTGACAAGCTAGTGGGACCTTCTCCTGTTGTTCCCATCCAAGTAAAGGGAGTCTACACCAAGACCCTTCTGGATACTGGAGCTTAAGTGACCCTTAAGTGAGTTGCAGATATGGGGCATTGTGACTCAGAACTTCCCCTATGATGGCTATCTACCGGTTAAGCTGACCTTCAATCCCTCCATGGCTGGGAAAGCCAAGACTTTTGAAACTCAGGCAGTGGTCTTTCCTCGCCCACCAGGGGCCAGTAAGAGTTCTCTCATCATAGGGACCAATACTGATCTTGTCAGAAGGCTGTTGACACCTCCTGTTCTGGAGCCTGGCACTTCAACTACAAGTTTGCACCCCATGTTGAGACAAGCCTACCAGCACCTGGCACAAAAACAGAAGGGAAAGATCTGGCGCTTGGACAAGTGTGAGAAGGTGTTACAGCCTGGTAAAGTGGCCTATTTACGAGCATCTTTCAAGCTAAATTGGAAGCAAGCAGGCCCTTTCATTGTCCTTCAATCAGACAGACAGACATGGGAGTGGAAATAATTCCCGAGGTGATTTCAACCAAAGGGTTGCAAAGAAGTCACGGGAAGATCTTAGTTAGTGTCCGCAACATAACAGCCTCGCCAGTGAAGATGCCGGCTCAGATGTTGCTGGGACAAGTGAATCTGGCCACCCCAGTCCCGCTGTCCTGATTTGGTGGGGGGAGCAAAGGATGGGATCTCTGTGGAGGAGCTCTATCCGAAAAATACTCCCGTTTTGCCTGAATGGAAGGAAAGGGCCAATACTCAGCTCCTGAGATGGCAGGCTGCATTCTCCAAGAGTGAATTTGATGTGTGTGTACAAAAAGTGCCCAATAACAGATCCATCTCTTCGAGTGCATAATTCCTTTAGGGGACTTGGAGGATCTGCATGAACAACTGGCAGAGTTGAAGCGGGCAGATATCATCCGAGAGTCCCAGAGTCTATACGCTTCCCCAATAGTGGTGGTACGGAAGAAGAATGGGTCACTGGGGCTGGGTATTGACTACCGGGGGCTGAACTGAAGGACCATTCCCGACCAATATACCACCCCAAGGATAGAAGATGTCTTGCAGAGCCTGTCAGGAGCGAAGTGGTTCAGCATGCTGGATTTGAATAGTGGGTATTACCAAATCCCCATGCACCCTGAGGATCTGGAGAAGACCATTTTCATTACCCCGCAGGGGATGTTTGGATTTGACCGTATGCATCAAGGCTTGTCTGGTGCCCCAGCCACCTTCCAAAGGCTAATGGAGAAGACCGTGGATGACATGAAACTGATCGAGGTGTTGGTGTACTTAGACGACATCATCGTTTTCAGCAAGACCCTGGAAGAGCATGAACATTTTCTGCAGAAGGTACTTAAGAGACTCCATGGTGAGGGGGTTGAAGCTGTCTCTGGAAAAGTGCCAGTTTTATCAACCCTCGGTTAACTATCTTGGTCACATTGTGTCTGCTGATGAAGTGGCCACTGACCTCCTGGCCGAGGCCTACCAATGTGACTGAGCTTAGGTCATTTCTGGGATTCTGCTCTTATTACAGAAGATTTGTCAAGGGATTCGCTAAGAAGCTGACCCTGATCTGGCGAAGCCTGTCAGACCAGCTGGAGGGAAAAACCAGAGAGTTCATTCAGGAACAATTGACTCTGAAGTGTGAAGAGGTTTTAGGCAGCTGAAGTGAAGCCTAACAACCCCTCCAGTCGTGGCCTATGAAGATCCAACCAAGCCATAAGAGCTACACTTTGACGCCAGTCGAGATGGGTTAGGTGGGGTGCTATAGCAAGAGCATGACTGCCATCTACGGCCTGTTGCCTACGTGAGTCGGAACTTGGTCCCCGCCGAGAAGAACTATCCCATGCACAAACTTGACTTCCTGGCCTTGAAGTGGGTGGATAAGCTGAGGGATTAACTGTATGGAGCAGAGTTTGTGATCAAGACTGACAACAATGCTCTCACCTACATCCTCACTTCCACCAAGTTGGACGCCACGGGTCACAGATGGTTGGCTGCTCTATCAGGGTTTATTTTCAGCCTGAAGTATCGACTGGGGTCAGGAAACAAAACGCTGATGCTTTGTCAAGAAGGCCCCATTGTTCCAGAGACCCTCCAGAAGAATAGGCCCAACTGACACCTGAAGGGTACGAGCCTTATATCAAGGAGCAGAACATAAACCTGGAGTAGGATCCAGAACCGAAGAGGTTGGAGTGTCAGCCGTTGGTGTCCCCAGATGTTATTGCAATGTCAACCAAGTCAGGGATGAAGGTCTGCCCAAGCTGTCAAAGACCTGCGGAGGGACCAGTTGGAGGACCCTCCCTGTAACTTGGCATTGAAGGCCTTGGAGAGCCAATGCCCTGACTTGCTCCTCACTGACTCCCCGAAGGAAACCCATCTGCTGCACCGAGAGTGGGATCGGTTTCAGGTGCACAGAGGGTTGGTCTATCAAAGGGGCCCCTCTGACGATTCTAAAGAAAAATGGCAGCTATTCCTACCTTAAAAACATATGGAGACAGTATTAACTGCCCTACTGTCAGGAACCATGAATCAGACCGAGACAGAAGTATAGTTAAATCACACTTGTTTAATAATAATAATAATAATAATAATAAGGTAAACAGAGTAAGCGTAATCAAAACAAGCCAGAGTTCAGTAACCGGATCGGGTAGTCAGCCAAGCAAATGTCAGAGAGCCAGAGATAAACGTAGTAGTACAGGAAGCAGGATCAGGAGCCAGAAGGAACGTCAGCCTAGCAAGTCTTCAACAGGAACGCTGGAGAAAGACTCTGTGATGTTGACAAAGGTGAAGGCAGAGATCAAGTGAGCTGGACGACTTGCTGGGTAACTGTGGAGAGAAATGGGAGCTGGCAATTAGCTGACAGCTGAGCGGCCAGCTCAGAGAAGGAAGGGCTGAGCCCAGCCCTGACACCTACATGACAACCATGGCCACCTAGGGCCCAAGAGGACTTTTCTCCTGGTGAGGGACCGGTTCTACTGGCCCTGCATGCAGGCTGAAGTTGAGGACTATTGCCACTCCTGCATCAGATGTATCTCCAAAGGAAGACTTTGCCTCACAAGCTGCCCAATGGACCATCTTCAGAGTCAAGGACCCATGGAGCTGGTGTGCATTGACATTCTGTGCTTGGAGCCTGATCTGAGTGGGCAGGGAAATATCCTGATAGTGACTGACCATTTCACTCGGTATGCCCAGGCGTTTTCCACGAGGGACCAACAAGCATCCATGGTGGCCAAGATCTTCGCAGAGAAATTCTTTGTGCACTATGGTCTGTCCCAACGCATCCACTCTGATCAAGGGAGAGATTTCAAGAGTAGTCTCATCAAGAGACTTTCAGACCTGTTGGGCATCAGGAAGTCTAAAACCACCCCGTATCATCCTCAAGGAGATCCTCAACCAGAGAGATTCAATTGAACCCTCCTGGATATACTTGGAACTCTTAAGTTCAGAACAAAAGTAGCACTGGAGCAAGCATATAGTGGCTATTGTGCATGCTTATAACAGCACCGCCAATGATGCCACAGGTTACTCTCCCTATAGTTTGATGTTCGGATCATAGGCCCGGCTGCCAGTAGACTTGGCCTTCGGCACATCCCTCAACCATACCTTAGCAACTTTCCACAGAGGGTATGTGGATCGCCTGCAGAGACGTCTGAAAACCACCTTTGATAAGGCTCAAGCTGCCTCATATGCCTGAGGACAGAGAAACAAAATAAACTTTGACCTTAGGGTACGAGTGCAGGACCTACAGCCGGATGACAAGGTACTGCTGAGAAACCTGGGTGTCCCTGGAAAGCACAAGTTGGCTAACCACTGAAAGTCACAGCCCTATGTCGTTTGCAAGTATCTGCCCAGACACCCAGTATATCAAATCTGGCCAGAGGGAAGCACAGGCCTGCTGAAGCATCACAATCATCTGTTGCCTCTGTCAAAAGCAGTTCATGTGCCACCACAGCCAGATTTACAGTCCACACCCACGGCCTCTCAAAGATCCCGGCCAGTGACTAGATCTCACTCTGTACCCCTTGTTGAAGATGAAAACAGCGAGGATGAAGAGAAAGATTGTCTGTGGACATCTCAAATACCAGGGCCTACCACCCATCCCCACCCTCTTTCTTCTCCTCCCAAGGTGACTGAGGTGACTCTCAGGCCAGAGGCTCCTGAGTTTGTACCTCAAAGTCCACCTTTTGAAGAGTTGGAAGACCCTCAATCTTCCCTGCTGACAAGAGACCCCTAAGACTTTCCATCCTTCATTGAGGAAGCTGAAGCTGATATGCAGGAAGAAGAAGAGACCAGTGTGCCTGTAACCCCAGAACCTAAAGAATAGCGAGATCGAAGGGTTATTCACCCGCCCAAAAGACTAACATATGATACTTTGGGTGAAAGCTCTAAGGAGGTCGTTCTCATTGCAAAAAGGACTCTTGAAGAAACGGACCCTTCCACCCCAGATTTGGTGGTGGACAATCCCAACTTACTGTCAGGGCTGGGCTCAGCCCTTCCTTCTCTGAGCTGGTCACTCAGCTGTCGGATAATTGCCAGCTCCTATCTCTCCACAGTTACTCAGCTGTTGATGATATCCTGCTCGTCAGTCCTGCCTACTTAAGCCGTCCAGTCCAGAGGATCTCTGCCTTCGCCTTGGTCAACATCACAGAAACAATCTCCTGTGATCCTGTCCAAGACTTGCTTAGCTGACATCCCTTCTGGCTCCAGATCCAGCTTGCTGTTCCACTACATTGATCCCTGACTTCTGGCTTGGCTGACTATCGTTCCGGTTACTAAACTTTGGCTATGTTTTGAATACGTTTGTTCTTTTTACTTTTATTATTAAACAAGTGTGATTTAACTGTACTTCTGTCTCGGCCTGATTTCTTGGTTTCTGACACTCAGCACCTGGCACATCTAGCTGGGCCATTCCAGTTAACCTCCCCTCCTATGCTAATTAGTGGGATGTTCCACTGCCAGGGTTTTATGCAGATGTAAATTGTATGGTTTCCTGTGCACACTAACCTGTTTTTTTTTCTCCTGGGGCGACGCAGGGGGGGGGGGGTTAGAATAGGCACAGACCATTCTGTATAGATGTTACAGGCATCTATAGCACCCGCATAGTCCATAGCGCTGTTCAAAGTGAGGAGCTACAGGCCTACCATTATAATATCATTGCTCCTGGTTACCGCTAGCTGGCACCAACATACACCATAGCGTTGTACAATTAGAGGACATACAGGTCTATGTGAGCTCCCAGTATATCATCGCTCCCTGCCGCCTTCTATAGCGCCGACACTCTCCATAGCACAGTACAAAGCGAGACCCTGCAGAGGTGATGAGATCATTAGAATATCATTGCTCCTGGTTATTACTGACATCTATAGCAGCTGCATAGACCACGGCGCTGTACAAAGGGGAGGTCACACAGTAATTGGGCAGTCGCGTTCTTTCTAATGATTAGGCATGCCCCCTATAGCACCTGCACAGTCTATAGCGTTGTACAAAGTGAGGACATGCAGGTCTATGGGGGCTCCCATTATAATAGTTTTGCTTTCTATAGCACCAACACTGTCCGTAAGGCCTGTCCTGCCCCTTCCCATCCGGTGAAGCTCACCCCGATGAGGTAGACCTTGTCCTGGCTGAAGTTGGGGTTGACGGTCACCATCTCCTTCCCCGCCAGGAACTCCACCTCGCGTCTATCGCACAAAAAGCTCTTTTTTTTTCCCCGCGCTCACCTCTCCAGCCAATCACGGGCCGTGTGCGTTCCAGGGCAGGAGCGGGCTCGGCGAGGCGTGGAACGCAAAAAAACACGGAAGCCGGGGTTGTAAAAATTTCTCCGTCACTCACACAGCTGACGGCGGGGCATTAGGGCGCAAGCGTGACTTCACTGGCCTTAATCGCGCATGCGCTGGAGATATTCACAGTCCAGAAATATTATGGTCACGAGCGGGCGGGCGGGCGGAGGCGGAGAGATGGTTAGAACATCAGCACCAGCGCCGCCCACCCCACCCCTCTAACACGCCCCGAATCGCGCATGCGCAAAGTTTATGTTTATGGTTGAGAAAATTTATGGACTCAAGTGGGCGGTCAGAGGCGGAGAGTTGGTGGGAGGGGAAGATAAAGCGAAGCTTGGAGAGGGGGGTGGGCCCTCCGTGCATAGCACTGTCTGTATACATTGTTCTGTCATCAAACGCTGCAACTGTGCCCATCTGCCACTGTGCCCTTCAAACGCAACTGTGCCCACCATATGCAGACACTTGTGCCCCTAAAATGCAGCCATTTGTGCCCATCATATCACACCTTACGGGATAAATTTAATTATTTATTTACTAGTTTTTATTACCATTTTCTCAGATGACCAAGGGGCAAGGGGCCTTCTGAACCCACGGTGATATTCCTCAGTGGTAGGACTCCCCAGGGCCGATCCCAGACGGGGTGCACGGGGTGCAGTGCACCTGGGCGCCAGAGAGGTGGGGGCGCTGCAGCGCCAGAGTGCTCCCCTCCCTCCTCCTCCTCCTCCTCTCTGTGTCCAAAGGTGGCTCCCTCCGCAGGTCACAGCCGCCGCTGTAGTTTTCGAGGCTCAAGAGGCAGCCCGTCCCCCCCTAACTCCTCCTGTCAGAGAAGGAGAGCAGCGCCGGAGATTGGAGCGGCTGGTCTCTGTGTGGAGAGAGACCAGCCACGCAGTAACATCACTGGGGGGGCGGTCCATGCCCGACATGTTCTCCTCCTCTGTCTTTCCCTCCCGCCCAAGCCTGTCTCCATCTGCTCTCCACCCGGGCGGCGCGGCTGCACACTGTCCTCTCCTCTCCAGCTGCCGCCTGGGTGTTTTTATGTACGCTAATGGAGGGGGGGGTCTCTACTAATAGAGGGGGGTCTGTCCTAAGGGGGTCTTTACTAATGGAGAGGGGGTTTCCTGGGGGGGTGTACTAATGGAGGGGGGGTTTGTCCTGGGGGGGTCTGTACTAATGGAGGGGGGGTTTGTCCTGGTTGGTCTGTACTAATAGAGGGGGGCTTTGTCCTGGGGGGGTCTGTACTAATGGAGGGGGGGTTGTCCTGGTGGGGGTCTGTACTAATGGAGGGTGGGCGGTTTCTCCTGGGGGGTCTGTACTAATGGAGAGGGGGCTTTGTCCTAGGGGGGTCTGTACTAATGGAGGGGGGGTTGTCCTGGGGGGGTCTGTACTAATGGAGGGGGGCTTTGTCCTGGGGGGTCTGTACTAATGGAGGGGGGGTCTGTCCTAAGGGGGTCTGTACTAATGGAGGGGGGGTTTGTCCTGGGGGGGTCTGTACTAATGAGGAGGGTTTGTCCTGGGGGGGGTCTGTACTAATGGAGGGGGGCTTTGTCCTGGGGGCGTCTGTACTAATGGAGGGGGGGTTGTCCTGGGGGGGGGTCTGTACTAATGGAGGGGGTTTGTCCTGGGGGCGTCTGTACTAATGGAGGGGGGGTTGTCCTGGGGGGGTCTGTACTAATGGAGGGGGTTTGTCCTGGGAGGTTCTGTACTAATGGAGGGTGGGCGGTTTGTCCTGCGGGGTCTGTAGTAATGGAGGGGGTTTGTCCTGGGGGGTCTGTACTAATAAAGGGGGGGGCTTTGTCCTGGGGGGGTCTGTACTAATGGAGGGGGTTTGTCCTGGGAGGGTCTGTACTAATAGAGGGGGGTTGTCCTGGGGGGTCTGTACTAATGGAGGGGGGTTTGTCCTCAAGGGTCTGTACTAATGGAGGGGGGGTTGTCCTGAGGGGGTCTGTACTAATGAAGGGGGGGTTTGTCCTGGGGGGTCTGTACTAATGGAGGGGGTTTGTCCTGGGGGGGTCTGTAGTAATGGAGAGGGGTTTGTCCTGGGGGGGTCTGTACTAATAGAGGGGGTTTGTCCTGGGAGGGTCTGTACTAATGGAGGGGGTTTGTCCTGGGAGGTCTGTACTAATGAAGGGGGGGTTGTCTTGGGGGGGTCTGTACTAATGGAGGGGGGGTTGTCTTGGGGGGGGTCTGTACTAATGGAGGGGGGTTTGTCCTGGTGGGGGTCTGTACTAATGGAGGGGGGGGTGGTTTGTCCTTGGAGGGGTCTACACCCAGGAAAGTACACTCAGGACCCCAGAGGGAGAGGGCAGTGCTGGGAGAACACAATCAGAGAGAGAACCCCGCTGCCCTGCGCCACCAGAGGGAAAGCCACACAGCCTAGCGCCATCCCTGGCGGAGAAAGGAATGGAGTCATTGCAGGAATACAGATCTGGGTGCTACCCAGCGGAGTCGCCACGGGCAATTCAAAGTGAGCTGACTCCTGATCAGAGGAACCATTGCTGTATTGCCGGGTCAGGTGAGAGGGCTGATCGGCCATTATCTACTAACGTCCATAGGAACTGCAGTCTCTGACCATCTCCTGTATTATATCTGCAGTCTCTGACCATCTCCTGTACCATGTCTGCAGTCTCTGACCATCTCCTGTATTATGTCTGCAGTCTCTGACCATCTCCTGTATTATGTCTGCAGTCTCTGACCATCTCCTGTACTATGATTGCAGTCTCTGACCATCTCCTGTACCATGTCTGCAGTCTCTGACCATCTCCTGTATTATGTCTGCAGTCTCTGACCATCTCCTGTATTATGTCTGCAGTCTCTGACCATCTCCTGTACTATGATTGCAGTCTCTGACCATCTCTTGTATCATGTCTGCAGTCTCTGACCATCTCCTGTACCATGTCTACAGTCTCTGACCATCTCCTGTATTATGTCTGCAGTCTCTGACCATCTCCTGTATCATGTCTACAGTCTCTGACTGTCTCTTGTATCATGTCTACAGTCTCTGACCTTCTCCTACATTATGTCTGCAGTCTCTGACTCACTCTTGTATCATGTCTGCAGTCTCTGACCATCTCCTGTATTATGTCTGCAGTCTCTGACCATCTCCTGTATCATGTCTACAGTCTCTGACTGTCTCTTGTATTATGTCTGCAGTCTCTGACCATCTCCTGTACTATGATTGCAGTCTCTGATCGTCTCTTGTATCATGTCTGCATTCTCTGACCATCTCCTGTATTATGTCTGCAGTCTCTGACCATCTCCTGTATCATGTCTACAGTCTCTGACTGTCCCTTGTATCATGTCTACAGTCTCTGACCTTCTCCTATATTATGTCTGCAGTCTCTGACCATCTCCTGTATCATGTCTACAGTCTCTGACTGTCCCTTGTATCATGTCTACAGTCTCTGACCTTCTCCTATATTATGTCTGCAGTCTCTGACCATCTCCTGTATTATGTCTGCAGTCTCTGACCATCTCCTGTATCATGTCTACAGTCTCTGACCGTCTCTTGTATCATGTCTGCAGTCTCTGACCATCTCCTGTATTATGTCTGCAATCTCTGACCATCTCTTGTATCATGTCTGTAGTCTCTTACCATCTCTTGTATCATGTCTGCAGTCTCTGACCATCTCCTGTATTATGTCTGCAGTCTCTGACCATCTCTTGTACCATGTCTGCAGTCTTTGACCGTATTATGTCTAGGGGCTCTTTCTAACAGACAGCCCTCTGTGTGTGCATCAGAGAGACTCCCCTCCAGGTCTCATTAGTGTAATCATCTTTCTGTATTTTCTTTATTGTTAAGTGATCATGGGAGGATCCCAAGGTAACGAAGACTTCTAAGGGGAGCATCTCTGTGTTTGAGTCGTTGCCATAGAAACATTTGTAAAGGGGAGGGGTTGGTAAGATGACCACTCCCTTTTTGTGGGGGCGCCAGAAATATTTCTGCACCCAGGCGTCTGTGACCCTAGGATCGGCCCTGGGACGCCCTTTGTGTTCATTCCTGGTGTTGGTCCTGTGTGTCCCCTGATGCGAAGCTCTGGCCTGTGGATCTGATCTCTGGAGGCAAACTGTTCATTCCCATTTTTCCTGAAGCTGGATGCTACCTTGATGTTGGCTCAAAAGTGATACGGTCAGAATATTTCAAATGTGCTAAACTAGGTTTTTTGCATGTTTAATGTATACGACCATAAAATTGATCTGTAACAGTTATGTCCGCTTACTCTGTAAATAAATACATATTTCACCATCATCCCCTGAAGGAGAGGTCTAACTACTTACAACCTTGAAACGCGTCGGACTTTCTGTCCCAGCCCATTGCTTGGACAGCTGTGTGTGGTGCCTTTTTAGTATTGTTGTATCAGATCTATATACACATCTTGTTTGCTAACATCCGGCTCTTCCTGCATCCATCTCTTTTATTATTGTCATGTTTTAAATTTGTAATAAATTTATATTTTTGAATTAATTACTGCATGAAGACTCCTGCCTTGTAAAGTCCCACAAGAGGAAAAAATCTTTGCTTTTTGCAAAAACGCATTAAGAACACACGTGCAGAAACGTACCCGGAACAGATCTGTAGTGCGTTTTTGTGGCGCGAACACGCCCTAAGTTACAGATATGCCGTATTTATCGGCACCCTAGTTTAGGAGGGAATTTTAAGGAAAAAAACTTACATTTAAATGTCCATCAATGCAGCCTTGTCAGTGTCCATCTGCAGCCTTGTCAGTGTCATTGCAGCCCTGTCAGTGTAGCCTTGTCAGTGTAGTCTTGTCATTGCAGCCTTGTCAGTGTCATTGCAGCCTTGTCAGTGTCATTGCAGCTTTGTCATTGCAGCCTTGTCAGTGTCATTGCAGCTTTGTCATTGCAGCCTTGTCAGTGTCATTGCAGCTTTGTCCTTGCAGCTTTGTCAGTGTCATTGCAGCCTTGTCATTGCAGCCTTGTCAGTGTAGCCTTGTCATTGCAGCCTTGTTATTGCAGCCTTCCAGTTTAAAAATGGCGCCGCCGAGATACAGAGCTGGATGTCCTGTGTATCTCGGCGGCATTTTGCGGCTCTCGGCTCCTCTCGCAGTCCAATGGCGGGATTGGGAGTGACTGTGAGCGGAGCCGAGAGGAGCTGAGTGCCGCCGAGATACACATAGCCGAGTGTACTCGGCTAGGCTTGGCTCCGCTCCGCTCACAGTCACGCCCAGTCCCTGTGTAATGTCCATCATAGGGGCAGGACTGGGCGTGACTGTGAGCGGAGCCGAGCCGAACCTAGCCGAGGACACTCGGTTATGTGTATCTCGGCGGCTCGCTCCTCCGCTCACAATCAGTGGGGGATCGGCGTATAACACGCACCCACGATTTTCCCCTGATTTTAAGGGGAAAAAAATGCGTGTTATACGCCAATAAATACGGGTATATCACTTTATATCACTATATATATCACTTTAATATACTAGGAGTGGGTTTTATTAGCTCCCCTGTTGCTGGCAAGTCCAGGTTCTGGGGGAGTTTGATATCCTGAGGTCCCCCCCCCATGTAATCCTCCATAGCTAGTTATAAATAGCGCAGTTTGTCAATTTGGTGTGTTTTTTTCCCCCCCTCGGATTCAAACATATCCCGGCTGATTCTCCAACATCACAATCAGAAAGGGAAGAAAAGACACAATGCAACAGTTGTGAGGGGTGCGAGCGCGCCGCCCTCACAGGATAATTCTGTAGGCGCCGCGCACACATAACATTGCACAATGAGAATGCGCAGTCGGAGATGTGATGAGCTCGCCTGCGAGTGACCCGGTGTACAGAGAACGTTTCTGTTGTCTTTTGCCATCTGCTGTTCTTATCATTAAATCTGAACACCTATCTGCTGCGCAATCTCATCTCCCCGCCGCTTCTGAATTCCCAGCGAACGGCGTCACTCGCTATAATGCGCTCGCTCCATCTCTGCTGTAATTATTATTATAAACAGGGCGCGGCTGCCACCATCTTCACATGCGGCGCATGACGAGTGATCTCTTAGCACTAGAATCCTGAACTACATTAACCTCTTCAGCTCCGGAAGGTTTTAGCCCCCCTTCATAACCAGGCCATTTTTTGTGATACAGCACTGCTAATTGCAACTGACAATTGCGCAGTCGTGCGACGCTGTACCCAAACAAAATTGATGTCCTTTTTTCCCACAAATAGAACTTTCTTTTGGTGGTATTTGATCACCTCTGCGGTTTTTTATTTTTTGCACTATAAACAAAACAAAAAAACACTATTTTTTTACTTTCTGCTATAAAACACATCCAATAAAAAAAAAAGTAAAAAATCTAATTTCTTCATCAGTTAAGGCCAATATGTATTCTGCTACATATTTTTGGTAATACAAATCCCAATAAATGTGTAGTGATTGGTTTGTGCAAAAGTTATAATGTCTACAAACATTGGGATATATTTATGCAATTTTTATTGATTTTTCTTTTTAGTAATGGCGGCAATCAACAACTTATACCGCTATAAGTCGCTGATCGCCACCATTACTAAAAAGAAAAATCAATTAAACAATCAATAAAAATTCCATAAATCGGGGGGGCGTGACCGGAAGCCGCTCTGGATGGCAGCCTGATCCCTCTGCTCTCTCTCAGCCCGGGAAACAACGGCGTATAGGGGACACCACACAGCACGCTTATGGGCAAGTCTAGGACCACCAGATCCACGGCAGCCAGGGGATCATCCCTACCTCCTCCGGGAACTTCCGCGGACCTCCGGTCCTTCTTTCCGCCGTCGGACATGCCACAGACCGGAACAGCCAAGATGGCGCCGGATCCACCTGCGGCCTACACTCAGAGCTCCGCCCGGACCTCTCCGACGCCGTATTCACCACAGCGGTCACCCACAGACTCCGGACCCGCACCGCTGGGCAACACAAACGGACCGCACAACCCGGGAGCGGTGAGTCCCCCCTCCAGCTCCCCGCCTCATGAGGCAACACAGCATGGCCCCCAGCAGTACACACAGTGCTCAGAGGCGTTTCCTCGCTTGCTGAGGACAGCATCAGACCCCTGTTTACATGGCACTGAACCGGACTCACCAACCTCCTCAGTTTTTTCTGTGGACTTTCCGGCCTTGCCGGTCCCCAAGCACCCAGCTAGTGGCATCCCTCCGGAACCCGCTGCACACTCAACATCCCACAGCCATGCAGAGCCTGCCTCACCGCCACCAAAGGCCCAAAAGTTAGCGCCTCCACAGGCGCTGGGCTTGCCCAGAGACTGGACAGTACCACAGACCACCTATGCCCAAAAAGTGAGCCTACCCAATCCCCACTCTCAGTGGACGGATACAACAGGGGCCACCCCACCTGCCCGGCCTTCAACCTGGAGTGGAACCTGGGACTCCCCACCGAGAACAGCGCACCAGGCCTTGGGCCTCACCACATCAGACCCCCCACCTCTACCACCCCGCACACCTCCGGCACAGCGGTCCACGCTAACAGAGCACCCCCAACCAACACCCCCACAGTGGCAAACATATTTGCAAGCGATCCCCACTAAAGAAGACTTCCGACAGCTAATAGAGGATGTAAAGTCCACGTGTCGCTCGGAAATACAAGTGCTCCAGTCAGGCCTTAAACATCTAGCTGACAGAGTGGAAATGGCTGAAGAAGAGATTCAGGAGACCAAGCTGGCAGTCCACAGAACCCAACTCCAGGGGGAAGACCACCACATGATGTTAAGAGATATGCAGCGTCACATGGAAGACTTGGACAACAGAGGGCGCAGGAACAACATTCGGGTGAGAGGAATCCCAGAAGTTGAAGGCCCAGAAGACATCCAACATACTCTACAAGATGTGTTTAACAATCTCTTAGGTGAACCCGTTACTAAGTTCATAGAAATGGACAGAGCCCATCGAGCCCTGCGACCCAAGAATGCCACTACACAACCAAGAGACATTATCTGCAGGATTAACTCCTACCCCCTAAAAGAGGACATTATGCGACAGGCTCGCTTAGCACGCAGAGTGACTTACAAAAATGCTCAGGTGCAGTTATACCCTGATCTCTCATGGATCACACTACAGAAGCGTAGACTTCTTCAGCCTCTACTACGCATTTTACAAGAAGAAAATATCCCTTACCGCTGGGGTTTTCCCTTCAGCCTCACAGCCAAAAATCAAGGCAAATCTGCCATCCTACGTTACCCAGAAGACCTACAAACTTTCTGCAACACGGTGGGAATATCCGCCCCCCGTCTTCCAGAATGGGACCTGATCACTAATCCACCTGTACCACCCGCGACCTGGCAGAAGGTTTCTTCATCCAACAGATCCCGAAACAAAGATGCTTCACGCAAGAGTACCAAGCACGGAAATGGCTGACTTCAGTTGTCCCAACAGCATCTCAAGGATGCATACTAATGGCTTCTTTGACCACCAGATACCACTGGTGAACTTGCCCTGGACATTATAGTTTACTTAGTCCCCCCCTTATTACGCCTTAAGCTCACATTTCAGTTTACAAAATGGGCACATCTCCACGGAGATTTGAGAGAGTAGGAGGTTTCACCTCTGACCACCCCCCCTTGGTTAATTGATAGCAGTTGTAACTATTTTACAGTTCGTGTTTTTTATATGACCAAATTAGGGCTCCCTTGCATCCACCCGACGGGTCTGCCTGGGCCACAGTTGGGGGGATCCTTGGAATCCCGTACAGACCTAGGCCTTTTTGCCTCTCAAGGTCGTTTGTTAATGGTTCGAACTTATACCTGTTTGATTTGTACTAATCACGTGTTTATCTTTCTTCCTCTCTCTTCCTTTCTCCCTTTCTTTTTACCCGTCTCCCCCCCCCACATCTATCTGACATCAAGTGACTCAACGGATAACCTGTGGTACCCGCCTGACTCCACTTTTGGGGTAGGTGCGCAGCCAACCCACCGCCTTCTGGACATCCTCTCCACATCAGGTAAGACACCCACCTCCCCCAATCTGACACCATGGCTAAGATCTTATCTTTAAACGTTCACGGCCTAAATTCTGACAAAAAGAGACATCTGGCGATGAGGGAATTTAAACAATCTGGGGCAGATATCATATTTGTCCAGGAAACACATTTTGATAAGGGGGGCTCATTTTCATTTGCTTCCAAACATTTCCCCCAAATATACCACTCTTCAGGTCTACATAAACGAGCAGGGGTCGCCATCCTCATTAAAAATGGATCTCCCTTTAAATGTACGGCACAATATAGCGACCCAAATGGCCACTTTGTCATCATTCAAGGACAATGGCAAAAACAGGCACTCACTCTCTGCACCCTGTATACCCCCAATATTAAACAATATAACTTCCTGACTAAAGTATTTACCCGACTCTTTAAATCTGAACATGAATTATTAGTAGTGGGGGGCGACTTTAATCTAACCCACTCCGCAACTGCGGATCGCCAGGTGGTGGGCCCCAGGACAGTACCGGCTCGTGCCCTGAGGGACTCAAAGCTATTCCGCAAACTCTCTAGACGTTATGCTCTCTTTGATGCCTGGAGAGCCCTCCACCCTGGCGATCGGCAATACACGTTCTACTCGGCCCCCCACCAAATACACTCACGCATCGATTACTTCTTCGTAAATAATACTGCACTTAGACATACAAAAGAAGCACAGATATTACCGATTTCATGGTCTGACCACGCGCCTATCTCACTTAAGTTGGAGTTAGGTATCACTACCAGTAGACCATACAATTGGAAACTAAACACATTCCTCCTTCAACACATCCCATCGAAAACGGAATTACTATCCACTTTAACTCACTATTTCAAAGAAAATGACACCCCTGACATATCTATATCCACACTATGGGAAGCCCACAAGGCCGTGATCCGAGGCAGATGCATGGCATTGTCCTCTGCTATGAAAAAAGATGCTCTGGCCACAAAACTCCAAACTGAAAAAGAACTTAGGGCTTTAGAAACCCAACTACAACGGTCCCCAACCCTAACTCTCCTTAAAAAAGTCGTAAAACTGCGAACAACCCTGAGCGATCTAGCAATGGGGCGGGTGGAAAAAGCCATCATCAGACTAAGACAACTATATTACGATAAGGGCAACAAAGCACATTCCCTATTGGCGAAAAAACTACGTGATAATTCTCACACATGCACACCACACCAAATTAAGAATAACTTAGGCTCTCTATTATCCCACCCCAAAGACATTGCCGATACCTTTGCAGAATACTATCAGGACCTCTACAATAACCCCAATATCCCAAGTAATCCCGCCCCCCCAGACCTCCTCCACCGAATGCAGCACTATCTGGAGGAGAGTGGAGTCCCAAAGCTCCAATCCTCTGACCTGGCCACCTTAAACTTGCCGATCACTGAAGAGGAATTAGAACAGACTATAAAAACTCTCCCAACACACAAGGCCCCTGGCCCAGACGGGCTTCCCTACGAATACTACAAAGCCACCCTCCCCATCCTCTTACCCCATATGTGTAAACTCTTCAATGCCTTTTTCCGAGACTCCCCCATCCCGTCAGATATGCAGCGTTCATACATTACTCTGATCCCTAAACCAGAAAAAGACCCCACCCTATGTGCCAACTATAGACCCATTGCTCTGCTGAACTCAGACCTAAAAATTTTCACTAAACTACTATCACTCCGGTTGAACATGATACTCCCATCCCTGATTCACAAGGACCAGGTGGGCTTTGTCCCCCTTAGGCAAGCAGGGGATAACACCAGGAAGGTGATTGACCTAGTGGATGTGGCGAATAGGGAGAACACGGCGGCTTTGCTACTCAGCCTGGATGCTGAAAAGGCCTTTGACCGACTTGGGTGGCCCTTCCTGTTCGCCACATTACAACACGTGGGATTTCGAGGACCGTTCCTGAGAGCCATAAAACACCTTTATACAAATCCCTCCGCACAAGTTAGAACTCCCTTTGCTATTTCCCCAGCTTTCTCGATAACAAACGGCACACGCCAAGGATGCCCGCTGTCACCCCTATTATTCGCACTATGTGTCGAACCCCTAGCGGCATCTATCCGAGGTAATCAGGACATTAGGGGGATCCCCGTTAGAGGTCGGGAGTACAAGATCTCGTTGTTCGCGGACGACGTGATCCTCACCCTAACCCAACCTAGAATCTCCTTACCAAACTTACACGCAGAGCTAGACAGGTACGGTGCCCTGTCAGGCTATAAAATTAACACCTCTAAGTCAGAGGCCCTCCCAATCAACATCTCGGATACGGAAACGACACACTTGAAAGCAAATTTCACTTATCACTGGAAAACCACCTCATTAAAATACCTAGGGGTACATATCACTACAAAGTTCAACACTTTATATCAGGAAAACTTCCCCCCCATATACCGTTCCATCAGAGCCCTACTGACATCCTGGAAAAAACACCACATTTCCCTGCTAGGTCGGATCGCATCAATTAAGATGACAATCCTCCCAAAACTACTTTACCTTTTCCAGACTCTACCCATCCCTGTTCCCCGCAGCCACCTAAGTAAACTGCAATCTGACCTCTTTAAATTTACCTGGAACTACAAAAGGCATAGGGTCCCTCGGTCGGTGATGATGGCGGCACGCTCGGACGGGGGTCTCGCGTTCCCCAATCTCATTAAATATTACCAAGCCACCCAATTGCGAGCTATAGCCTCCTGGTTTACTCAACGGTCCTATAATAGGTGGACGGAGATTGAAAAAATATGGCTAGCTCCAACCCACCCTAATAACCTACTATGGAACGCGAGGGCAGAGGTCCCCCCTGAGCGCCTACTAGGAGCCGTGTCCCATCTTCGCCGACTGTGGAATAAAATATCACATGAACATGAGTTATCCTCAGAAAAATCGGTCTTAACATCCTTTATCTGCAACCCCAAAATCCCAGACAGCCTTACTCACCAGATGTCTCACCCGTGGTCGTCACGGAACCTTTTCCACTATGGACACATAATAGACCCTAGAACCCGCAGGCTATTGCCATACTCTGATCTCCAGACCAAATATGGCCTCCCGCGTCAAGCCTTCTACAGCTACCTACAAATACGCCATTATGCCCTGTCCATAGCGTCTGATCTACAGTTCTCCCCTCCAACGCCTTTCGAAAATCTGATCATGGGAGGTACAGCCCAGAAGGGCCTAATCTCTGATATTTACAAAATAATAAATGCCTACCCATTAGAAACTAAGGGTAAACACGCTTATATGATCAGATGGGAAAAGGCCCTCGAGGAGGAACTCCCTATGGAGCAATGGCAGACGATATGGACACAGGCGGCGAAAAGCTCCCTCTGTACGCTATATAAAGAAAACGCTTATAAAATAATCCTATATTGGTATATGACTCCGGATATCCTTCATGCCATATATCCCACCAGCTCCGACCGCTGCTGGCGCTGTCAGAAAGAAAAAGGAACACTCCTCCACATATATTGGAGCTGTCCACTGATCACTCCCTACTGGGCAGAGGTGCACCGATTGCTGACCGGCCTTTTGGAAATACAGGTCCCCATGACTCCCAAGTCCTTCCTTCTAGGGGTCCTACAACTAAAAATCCCTAAGCCATATAAAAAATTAATGCGCCATATTCTTACAGCGGCGAGATGTCTGGTCGCCCTACATTGGAAAAAAACTTCCCCCCCCACTCCTGAAGCCCTATACGCCAGGATTAAAGATGTGGAGTTGATGGAACAGATGACGGCCAGAATACAGGATAGGCTGGAAGCACATAATAAAATATGGGAACTGTGGCACCTCCGGGAGGACCCACCATGACAAGTAAACAAGTCACTATAACAACCACCCACCCCCCCTTCTTCTTTACCTTTCTATTCTTCTCCCCCCTCTTTTTTTTCTTTACATTAAATGTTTAAATGACTCTTTTATTAAATTTTATTACTCATTGCATTTTATGTAATCTTGTAATACAAATACAAAATAAAATGTTATTTGAAAAAAAAAAAATTCCATAAATCTATCCCATAGTTTGTAGACGTTATAACTTTTGCGCAAACCGATCAATACACATTTATTGAGATTTGTATTACCAAAAATATGTAGCAGAATACATATTGGCCTAAACTGATAAAGAAATTAGATTTTTTTTACATATTCTTATAATGACTGCGATATTGAGGCGGACAAATCAGACACTAAGTGACACTTTTTTGGGGACCTGTGACACCAATACAGTGATCCGTTCTAAACAATATGCACTGTCACTGTACTAATTACACTGGCAGGGAAGGGGTTAACATCAGGGGGCGATCAAAGGGTTACATTTGTTCCTAGGGAGTGCTTGCTAACTGTGTGGGGGAGGGGCTTGTACTGTAAGAAGACGGAGATCCGTGTTCCTGTTTAGCAGAAACACAGGATCTCTGTCTTCTCCTGTCACACAGCGGCGATCTGCCTGGTTTACATAGGCAAACTTCCGTTCTGTCCGCCTTGGGAACGACGGAGACCAGGTCCAATCACAGCGGGAACGGGTCGCCGGCGGCGAGCGTGCGCGCCCCAGGAAGGGGGTGTTGCTGAACACAGCTATAATATATATGTATATATAGTAGCTGGGCTGCCCACCCTAAGCTGGTCTACTAATGGGAGGGTTGGAAGGTGGGAGGATGGGGGTGCAGCTGGACACAGCTATTATATATATATTTAGTAGCTGAGCTGCCCAACCTGACCTGGTCTTCTAAATGGTGGGGGGGGGATGGGGGTGCAGCTGAACATATCTATTTTAGATATAATATACACATAGTAACTGAGCTGGTCTGATAACGGGGGTGCTGCTGGACACAGCTATAATATATATATGTACAGTAGCTGAACCGCCAACCCTGAGCTGGTCTGATAAGGGGGGGGGGGGTGACACCATGATTTTACGCACCAGGTGACACCAAACCTAGTGACGCCACTGGGCTTGTCTCAGCTCAGTGAATGCAAACAAGAAGAAGGATCATTTTAGTTGCCACACATCCAACAAAATCTATAGGTAGCGATGGTCAGAGCAGCCTCAGACCAGACTCCATCCAGGCCATGCCCCCCCAACTCGTTTCGCCTGCCCGCGGGGCTGTGTCATAGAGGTCCTCCAAGGCTGAGTCCAGTGGACAGGGCGAAACATGTCAGGGTGGGCAAGGCCTGGATGGAGTCTGAGCTGAGGCGGTTGTTACCATCACTACCTATGGGTCTTGTTGGATGTGTAGGAATGATCCTTCTCCTTGTTTGCATATTTCAGAGGAAATTGAGATATTCACGCATTAATTTCCTTGGTGAGTCAGTCTATTTCTTGGCCTATTCCTCTTTGTTTTGGCCTCCCATCTGTTTTCTTGCGCAGTTAGCACTTCACAAGCACTTCATTGAGGGTCACAGATCATTCCCATCTATTCTGATTTTCATGGCAGTTTCCGTTGGCTTTCATTCTTTATTTTTCGACCTTAGTATCCTCATTTTACCTTTATAATCCTCTTGGTACTACCAGCTCCTCCTGAGCCCTCAGGAGTGGAATGGCCCACAGAGTAAAGAGTAATGACCTTCTATTTGCTTGGTGTCCATCCTCTGAGGAAAAGGCTTCTACAACAGCGGCCTGCTATGCAGTGTATTGAAACATCTCCTTTTAGCAGGCCTACATTTACAGCCATGTCTCCTCCTTTCTACGGCTCCCCTCTGAGGATTCAGTCACACAAATCTTCCCAAATTCAGGCTTTGTCTGCTGTGCTGCCTGCCTCTTTAGATAACCCATAGTTCTCTGGGAATTTATTTTCTTGTCATCTGTTTGATGTCTATTGACAACAGAAAAATTGTATATGTATAATATCGATACAATGCATTAAGACTGTCTTTACAAGAATGACAACTACCCAAGTTTTTTTTTTTTTTTCAAATATGAGCTTTATTCAACTGTAACGGAGGGAGAGGTCCCAATATAACAGACATTTAGACAATACAGTACATATTACATACACCACAAACATTGTGAAAAAGTATAGGTAATTGTGATATACCGAACCTTAAAATACACAGGAGAAGGTAGTAAATAACCTATGGAGTAATATATAACATTTATTCCATGTGCGTCCCGACGCCAATGGACCTCTACCCTGCCTTTTCCCTTTTTCCATAAAAAAAGAACTGTTTAGAGAAACAAAAGGGATGAAAGGGAGGTTTAGAAAAGGAAAGTGGGAGAAAGAAAGGGAGGAAAAGAGGCGGGGGGGGGGGGGGTATGCCAGAGCGAGGGTAGGCCTAAAGAAACAATCTATGTTCCGGAATATTGGCATAATAAGCTATGAACCCAGGAGAGAGACTCCTTCTTCTGAGTAAATAAAAATATTCCAGATCGTCCAGGTGTCTGAGTATTTCTCACCTTTATGTTGCGCTGTGAGGATGAGGTCTTCGATTTTGTTCAGTTCTTCCACCTTGCGGAGCCATTCCGCAATGGTTGGTGGGCACTGTTGCTTCCAATGAAGCGGTATACATGCCTTGGCGGCATTCAGTAAGTGACGTATCAGAGATTTTTTATATCTTTTAATCGGGATTGTTGAGAGGTGCAGGAGGAAGAACGCCACATGATCAGGGATTACATAATCAGTAAATTTCTGAGTAATGCGACGAACCTCCTTCCAGAAATTCTGTAGGTTAGGACCAAAAGATGTGAAGCATTGAACCCTGTCACGAAGATCCTGCCAGTAACCGGCGTCCCAGGCGCACGGGAACCCGGCCACGGGTCCCATTGCGCATGCGCGCGCGTTCACGGGTGCGGTCACGCACGGGCACGCGCACTCCCGCTGGTGTCAGGCGGGCTATTTAAACCTGCCTGTCACACTCCATCCCTGCTGTCTGCTCTACAGCGTTCTGTGAGTGATACCTGATCTGATCTGTGTTTCCTGTTATCTGACCCGGCTTCCTGTTTGACGATCCTGCTATCTGCCTGCACCAGACTCTCTTGGCTTGCCTGACCATCCCTCTGCATTACCCCTGGTACTTCTGCTGTCCGAACGTTACTGACCACCGGCTTGTTGACCCTCCGCTGTGTTCATCAGCTTCCAGTCTGCTATTACCTGCTGTTGTTCCTGGTTCCAGTCCAGCTTCCAGTCTGCTATTACCTGCTGTTGTTCCTGGCTCCAGCCCAGCGTTCCAGGCTACCTTCTGCTGTGTTCCAGCCCAGCGTTCCAGGCTACCTTCTGCTGTGTTCCAGCCCAGCGTTCCAGGCTACCTTCTGCTGTGTTCCAGCCCAGCCTTCCAGGCTACCTTCTGCTGTGTTCCAGCCCAGCGTTCCAGGCTACCTTCTGCTGTGTTCCAGTCCAGTGTTCCAGGCTACCTTCTGCTGTTGTTCCAGTCCAGCTTCCAGTCTGCTATTATCTGCTGTTGTTCCTGGTTCCAGTCCTGCATTCCAGTCTCTGTCCTCAGTCTACTCCTCAGGCTACTGACTCCAGAGGGTGCCACCACTACTGGACTTTCAGCAACTGTTGATCCTGCCAGGCACCCATACCACTCTTCACTCCTGGCCCTCTGTCTCCATTCCAGGGGAACGGGAGTGGGAGCTGTAAGGGAGGTCTTTTCCTGCACTTCAGGCTCACAACCTACCAGGTACGTGACAGTAGCAGACAGCCATGTCTGAGCCTGAGCAGGGAACGTCTCCCATGGAGGAACTCTGTGCACACCTGGCAGGATTGACTGAAGCAGTCAAAAATCTGCAGCAAGGATACACCAGACTGGAGGAACGAGTGTTAACCCTGTCTAACCCCATTGGGGCCCAGGGAGCTTCCTCTGCTCCTGCTCCTTCAGTTGGGCCTTCCTCAACGGTGGTGACGCTCCCTCCGGAACCTAAGGTTCCCACACCTGAGCGTTTCTTTGGAGACCGCCATAAGTTCAGAGCCTTCCGCAATTCCTGCGAACTATTTTTTGCTCTTCAGCCACGTACCTTTTCCCTGGAGGCTACAAAGGTGGGCTACGTGATTTCTCTGCTCTCTGGTGACCCCCAAACCTGGGCCCATCGCCTCTTAGAGCAAAAGGACATATCTCTGACCAACCTCTCCACTTTCTTTGACGCACTAGGCCAGTTGTATGATGACCCCCAGCTATCTGTAACTGCAGAAGCGGCTCTACACACCCTTCAACAAGGTCGCAGAGCAGCAGAGGATTATGTGACTGAATTCAGGAAGTGGAGTGCGGATACTAACTGGAACGATGCGGCTCTCCGTTATCAATTTCGGTTGGGACTTTCTGATCCTCTGAAGGATGAACTGGCCAGGGTGGGTACACCACAGACTTTAAATGCTTTAATCGATCTAGCTATCCAGATCGATCGACGCCTACGAGAGCGCAGGTCGGAGAGAGCTATGGGGTCTTCTCGTCCAACTTGGGTTACCCCTAAGGTCCCACATCACCCATCATCAACACCACCTACCTCCACGCTTAACTTACCTGAGCCAATGCAACTGGGTGCCCTGCGACCTTCACTCACCCCAGAGGAACGACAACGTCGCCGTGCAAATAACTTGTGCCTGTATTGTGGGGAACCCAGGCACTACGTCAGGAACTGTCCTCTCAAACTCCGTAAGTGTTTATCCCTATCTACTGACTATGTGACATCTCTGGTTAAAAATACCACTCACCTTGCTCTTCCTCTTCTGCTACAGCTTCCAGGGAAGGATCTACAAATCACCGCCATTATTGATTCAGGAGCTTGCAGCTGTTTCATGGATTCTCATTTTGCCATCCAACACCAAATACCCTTGTTACCTAAAGCCCATAGACTTTCTATCCATCTAGCTGATGGGACCGCTATCAAGTCTGGACCTGTCACCCAAGAGACTATGCCAATACCCGTTTTCGTTTCCAACGGGCATCAGGAACAGCTGCGCCTGGACATTATCGCTTCACCTCTGTTCCCCATAATACTTGGCATGCCATGGTTACAGGCCCATAATCCGGACATAAATTGGATCACGGGTGAAGTGACCTTTCCCTCTCCTTACTGCCAACAGTTTTGCAGAACCCAGAACATCCAGGAGAACTCTACTCTGTTATGCCTAGATACAGATCCTAGCCTGCTTCAATCCATTCCTTCCGCCTATCATGATTTCCTGGATGTATTTAGTAAACAGAGGGCAGAGGTGTTACCCCCTCACCGGGCCTATGACTGTCCCATTGAGTTACTCCCTGGTGCTGAAATTCCTTTTGGAAGAATATTTCCCCTGACTGAGGTGGAGCAAGGGGCATTGAAGGAATACATTGATGAAAACCTCAAAAGAGGCTTCATTCGTCCATCCACGTCCCCCGCAGGTGCAGGCATCTTCTTCGTGCAGAAAAAAGATAAAACCCTCAGGCCGTGTGTGGATTACCGCGAACTAAACAAAATTACTGTGAAGAATCGGTACCCTCTCCCCTTAGTACCAGAGTTGTTTCAGAGACTGGGGACGGCTACCATATTCACCAAACTTGATCTCCGTGGGGCCTACAATTTAGTTCGTATCAGGGATGGAGACGAATGGAAGACCGCTTTTCGTACCCGTTATGGGCATTTTGAGTACCTCGTGATGCCTTTCGGCCTGTGTAATGCCCCTGCCACATTTCAATATTTTATTAATGATGTGTTACGTGACTTTCTAGACCTGTTTGTCATCGTCTATTTAGACGACATATTGATTTTCTCTTGTTCCCTTGAATCCCATCGCAGGCACGTCAGAAGTGTATTGGGCCGACTTCGACAACACGGTCTATATGCAAAGGCTGAAAAATGTGAATTCGAACAGGAAAGTATTCCATTTTTAGGGTTGGTCATCTCCAGTAAGGGCATTAAAATGGACCCCCAGAAGGTCACGGCTGTTCTAGATTGGCCAGTCCCGACTGATAAGAAAGGAATCCAGCGATTCGTTGGATTCGCTAATTTTTACCGCAAATTTATTAAGGGGTTCTCAGCTATCATTGCACCCATCACACAGCTTACCAAACAGGGCACACGCTTCCATTGGTCGGCCGAGGCTCAAAAGGCTTTTGAGACTCTCAAGGGCCTTTTTACCTCCGCCTCTGTACTGAAGCATCCAGATTCCTCTCTGCCATTTATTCTAGAAGTGGATGCATCTGAAATTGCTGTAGGAGCAGTATTATCCCAAAGACAAGGAACCAAAGCCCTGCTGCATCCTGTGGCTTTCTTTTCTCGTAAATTATCCACGGCAGAGAGAAATTATGATGTAGGTGACAGAGAGTTGTTGGCAATCAAATCAGCATTGGAGGAGTGGCGCTATCTGTTGGAGGGTGCTGCTCATCCAGTTCTAATCTTTACAGATCATAAGAACCTGGAGTATTTGAGGTCTGCAAAGAGGTTGAAACCACGTCAGGCCAGGTGGGCTCTCTTTTTCTCCAGGTTCTCCTTCCATGTCACTTACCGTCCTGGCTCCAAGAATACCAAACCTGACGCCCTGTCTAGGATGTTCCACAAACCTCAAGAGATTTCCCCTCCAGACACCATTTTGTCTCCAGGGAACTTTCTTCTACTTCAGGGAAACCTGCTTTCCCAGATTAAACAGGCCTCCGCAGAAATAGAATCTTCCATTAAGACAGAACTCCAGGTTAAGGATGGGTTATTGTGGCATGAGGATAGGATCTTTATACCTGAAACACTACGAGTTCCAGTACTAGAGCTCTGTCACGATCATGCGCTGGCTGGGCATTTTGGTGTGGCTAAGACCACTGATTTGGTTCAGCGCACCTTCTGGTGGCCTCAGCTGCGCAAAGATTGTAAGGAGTTTGTAGAGTCCTGTACCACCTGCCTTAGGAACAAAGGGCACAAAACAAAGGCATGGGGTCTACTAAAACCCTTGCCTGTCCCAGATAGACCCTGGAAAATGCTCTCAATAGATTTTATTGTAGAACTACCCCCGGCCGGGGGCTTCACTTCAATCTTTGTCATAGTGGACCGATTGTCGAAGATGGCGCACTTTGTCCCAATGAAGGGTACCCCTTCAGCTACAGAAACAGCACAAGCATTCATTAAAGAGATCGTCAGGCTCCATGGGGTACCAGTTAACATCGTTTCAGATCGAGGGGTACAATTTACCTCTCGATTCTGGAGGGCTTTGTGTAAAACCTTGGACATTGAACTCTCATTTTCCTCGGCTTATCACCCCCAGACTAATGGGCAAACAGAAAGAACAAACCAGACCCTTGAACAATATTTGCGCTGTTTTTCTTCCTTTGCCCAAGATAATTGGATTGCTGTTTTACCATTGGCCGAATTCGCTTATAACAATTCCATTCATTCTGCTATCAAGCAAACTCCGTTTTTTGCGAATTATGGTTTCCACCCCTCATTTTTACCAAACTCTCTTCCAGAATGCACAGTACCCGCAGTCCAGGAGAAATTGGATTTTTTTACCTCTAACAACCAAGTTTTACAGGACACCATGACCAGAACCCAGGAGTACAACAAAGCAACCTTCGATAAGAAGAGGCGAGGTGAGCTCTTACTTGCACCTGGGGATCAGGTATGGTTGTCCACCATAAACCTCAGGTTGGCCTGCCCTTCCAAGAAATTGGGTCCCAAATTTCTTGGACCATTCCCTGTTAAACGGAGAATTAATGAAGTTGCATATGAACTTGAACTCCCGGATTCACTAAAGGTACATCCAGTTTTTCATGTGTCCTTGCTTAAACCATCTATTACTAACCCATTTCCAGGTCGAAGTACGGATCCTCCTGATCCAATCCTGGTAGATGGGGAAGAGGAATTCGAGGTGGAGGCTATCATGGACCACAGGAAAAGAGGTAACCAAAACCAATTTTTAATAAAGTGGAAGGGGTTTGGCCCAGAGGAGAATTCTTGGGAACCAGAGGATAATATCCATGCTGAAGACCTGTTACAAGCCTTTAAGACAGCTCATCCAGAGAAATTTTTTCAAAGGGGCATCCGGAGGCTGCCCCTTGGGGGGGGGGCAATGTCACGAAGATCCTGCCAGTAACCGGCGTCCCAGGCGCACGGGAACCCGGCCACGGGTCCCATTGCGCATGCGCGCGCGTTCACGGGTGCGGTCACGCACGGGCACGCGCACTCCCGCTGGTGTCAGGCGGGCTATTTAAACCTGCCTGTCACACTCCATCCCTGCTGTCTGCTCTACAGCGTTCTGTGAGTGATACCTGATCTGATCTGTGTTTCCTGTTATCTGACCCGGCTTCCTGTTTGACGATCCTGCTATCTGCCTGCACCAGACTCTCTTGGCTTGCCTGACCATCCCTCTGCATTACCCCTGGTACTTCTGCTGTCCGAACGTTACTGACCACCGGCTTGTTGACCCTCCGCTGTGTTCATCAGCTTCCAGTCTGCTATTACCTGCTGTTGTTCCTGGTTCCAGTCCAGCTTCCAGTCTGCTATTACCTGCTGTTGTTCCTGGCTCCAGCCCAGCGTTCCAGGCTACCTTCTGCTGTGTTCCAGCCCAGCGTTCCAGGCTACCTTCTGCTGTGTTCCAGCCCAGCGTTCCAGGCTACCTTCTGCTGTGTTCCAGCCCAGCCTTCCAGGCTACCTTCTGCTGTGTTCCAGCCCAGCGTTCCAGGCTACCTTCTGCTGTGTTCCAGTCCAGTGTTCCAGGCTACCTTCTGCTGTTGTTCCAGTCCAGCTTCCAGTCTGCTATTATCTGCTGTTGTTCCTGGTTCCAGTCCTGCATTCCAGTCTCTGTCCTCAGTCTACTCCTCAGGCTACTGACTCCAGAGGGTGCCACCACTACTGGACTTTCAGCAACTGTTGATCCTGCCAGGCACCCATACCACTCTTCACTCCTGGCCCTCTGTCTCCATTCCAGGGGAACGGGAGTGGGAGCTGTAAGGGAGGTCTTTTCCTGCACTTCAGGCTCACAACCTACCAGGTACGTGACAAACCCTCTCCCTCCCCACATCGCCAGCATCGATCTGAGGTGGCCGGAAAACATTTATGTAATCTGGAGGGGGTGAGGTACTATCTTGTTAGAATTTTATAGTTCGTCTCCTGTATTTTGGTGCACAGTTGATAAACTTTTGTTTTTGTATCTCTGAAAAATTGCGGTTAAGGTCCCTTTCCCATCTAACTAGACAGGGTAGATGTGGTTGTGTAGAGGGCGTGTTGAGTAGCATGTACATTTTGGAGAGAGTCTTCGCTAATGGTTCATTACCTGTGCAGTACTCTTCAAAGGTCGTCAGTTGTCGGGAGAAGTCTTGAGGGTTAGGGATTAAATGTAAGAAGTGATGCACTTTCACCGCTTTCCAAAAAGGAAGTTGGTACATACCTGACGCGTTCGTTAATTCTGGTAGCGTCGGCCAACGTCCATCCGTCACAAATTTGGCAGCATGGTCAAAGCCCGATCTTCGCAGGGAGTCAAATTCAATTAAATGGATGCCCAGCGCAAAATTTGGGTTTCCCAGGATCGGATATAAAGAAGAGTTGCTCGAGGTAAGGGAGTATTAAATAGACACCTGACTACTGTATCGTAATGTGGTACCCAATAGGGGGTGTGTTTTCAATCCCGAGGGGAGGAGGTCATAACACCAGAATGCACTTTTCAATGGTATGTCAGTTTGAGCTTGTTCTATCCGAACCCAGAGCTTAGTCCTCGCGTTGCGTCTCCAGTCAAGAATACGACCTAACTGGGTAGCCAGGAAGTATTGTCTGATATCTGGGAGCGCTAGGCCTCCATATTGTTTGGGAAGTGAAAGCATTGTCCTATGTATGCAAGGTTTTTTGTTGGCCCAGATAAATCGGGTAAATAGAGCATGTACTTGTTTAAAGAATGAGTGCGATATGTGGACTGGCAGAGCTTGAAGTAGATATATAAATTTAGGTAAAATGCAAATTTTTATGAGGTTACATCTGCCGAACCAGGAATGTAGACCTCTGTTCCAATTCTCTAAAAGGGAGCGAGCTTTAGTCAGAATGGGGAGGAAGTTCAATTCATATGTGCGTTTGATATCAATTGGAATATTCATACCTAAGTATTTTGGAGCCACTGACGTCCATTTAAAACGGAAGCTGGCTTGCATAGATTGCATGGCAAGGGGGGCGATTGCAATGCCAATAGCGGCCGATTTGGTGAAGTTGATTTTTAAATTTGAAAGAGCACCATATGTGTCAAATTCTTTAAAGAGGTTTGGTAGAGAAATCGTGGGGTTAGATAGTGAGAAGAGTAGGTCATCTGCATATGCTGAGATTTTGCATTGGGTATCTCCCATGGGGAGCCCTTGAATGTCTGGATGTTGTCTTATTTTACATAAAAATGGCTCTAGGGAAAGTGCGAAGAGAAGGGGTGACAGATGACACCCCTGTCTCGTTCCATTTGTGATGGGGAAAGGGGATGAGAGTATCCCGTTCGCCTTTACTTGCGCCGTGGGATTGGAGTATATCTTGTTTATCCATCTAATCATCCTGTCTCCTATGCCTATATGGCGAAGTACTGTAAAAGGACAACATCCTTTTACAGAAGTACTGTAAACATGAAGTTCCAATTGACTCTATCAAACGCTTTTTCAGCGTCTGTGCTTAAAAATACACATGGGGAGCCATTAGCGTTCGCCGTATAGAGGAGATTTAATACTTTTATAGTGTTATCTCGAGCCTCTCTGGTGGGTATAAAGCTCACCTGATCTAAGTGGATTAATGACTGGAGATGTTGGGACAAACGGGTTGTTAGAATTTTGGAAAACAATTTTAAGTCAATGTTCAGCAAGGATATGGGTCTGTAGCTCCCACATGAAGTTGGGTCTTTACCTTCTTTGGGGATAAGCGATATGTGGGCCTTTAGCATGTCTCTGGGAAAAGTTGCCTCCGCTCCAACTTTATTAAAAAATGCTACCATACGTGGGCCCAAAAGGGGAAGGAAAGTTTTGTAATATTGGGTGGTGTACCCATCGGGTCCCGGGGCTTTTCCTGGTTTCATGGCGCCGATGGCGTTTTGGAGTTCTTCTAGAGTGATTGGTGAATCTAGCTCCTCACTTATTTCGGTGGCGAGAGAGGGAATTTGAGAAGATTGTACGTAATCGTCCATAACAGTTTGGGAGGCTGGGTTGTGTGGTATGTTATATAGTTTGTCATAGAAGTCTCTAAACACATTTGATATCTGTTCTGGCCGTGTAACTTTATGGGAATCCGGCCCTACTATGTGTGGGATGTAGGCTGCTTGTTTCTGTTCCCGAACTGCTCTGGCTAGAATCTTCCCACATTTGTCGCCGGACTCGTAAGTGGTTTGTCGGCAGCATTGCAACGCTGCTTTGGCCTTATAATGTAGTAAGTCTGTAATTTGTTTGCGTAACGTCCCAAGTTCTATCGCTGAGGTCTGGGATGGGGCATGTTTATGGCATGCTTCCACAATAGACAGGGCATCGAGGAGCTTTGTCAACTGTTCATTTCTTTCCCTCTTTATGCGCGCTCCATGTTTCATCAGTAGGCCCCTAAGGACTGCTTTATGGGCCTCCCACAAAACACCGGGGTCACATTCCTGTTGATCGTTTTCCCGAAAGTATGAGGTCAATGTTTGTGTCGCGTCAGCTAGAACTTCGGGAATCTGGAGGAGACTCTCGTTCAGTCGCCAGACCCTTGACCTAGACACGGATGTCCCGTGAGAGTGTATGTGAGGGTGATAGGAGCATGGTCTGACCATGTGATGAGGCCTATGGATAAGTCTACCACCGAGTGTAGTTGATTATGGGGTATCAAAAAGTAGTCTATTCTGGAGTAGAGTTTGTGGGTTTGCGAATAGAAAGTATAGTCATGCTCTCCCGAGTGTTGGAGTCGCCACACGTCAACCAATTGCGCTTTATGTAGAGAGTTAGCTATGCACTTTCTATGTGTCGGAGGTACTGAGGAGTGTCCAGAGGACGTATCCGAGGATGGGATAAGGGGGATATTAAAGTCCCCACCTAGGATCAGCTGGTCAGCCGTAAACTCCCCCAGTTTGTCTAAAATGCTTGTGATAAAGGTGTCCTGATGTTCATTAGGGGCGTAAATCGACGCCAATGTGAGTGGGGTGTCACCGACTAGCCCTCTTAAGAACACGAAACGTCCCTCCGGGTCTTTGAGCGCTGCTTGGCACTGCCATGGAAGTCTACTCGAAATTAATATAGATACTCCCTTAGTTTTGGCTGCGGGGTTCGTTGAGTGATTTGCCACCGGGAAGAATCTATTTTTAACCGGTTCAATACAGGGCAATTTCACCCCCTTCCTTCCCAGGCCAATTTTTAGTTTTCAGCGCTGTTGCACTTTAAACCTCAATTGCGCAGTCGTGCGACGTTGTACCCAAAAAAAATTGACGTCCTTTTTTCCCCACAAATAGAGCTTTCTTTTGGTGGTATTTGATTGCCTCTGCGGTTTTTATTTTTTGCGCTATAAACAAAAGAAGAGCGACAATTTTGAAAAAAACACAATATTTTTTACTTTTTGCTATAATAAATATCCCAATTTTTTTTAAAAAAAACAAATTTTTTCCTCAGTTTCGGCCGATACGTATTCTTCTACATATTTTTGGTAAAAAAAATCGCAATAAGCGTATATTGATTGGTTTGCGCAAAAGTTATAGCGTCTACAAAATACGGGATAGATTTATGGCATTTTAAAAATATATATATTTATTTATTTTTTTAGCGGCGATCGCGATTTTTTTCCGTGACTGCGACATTATGGCGGACACATCGGACACTTTTGACACATTTTTGGGACCATTCACATTTATACAGCGATCAATGCTATAAAATTGCATTGATTACTGTGTAAATGTGACAGGCAGTGAAGGGGTTAACCACTAGGGGGCGGGGAGGGGTTAATATGTTTCCTAGGGAAGGATTCTAACTGAAGGGGGAGGGGACGCTCAAGGGGAGGAGACCGATCAGTGTTCCTCCGTTCTGGGAACACAGATCGCTCTCCTCAGAGCTGACAGGCTGTGGATCTGTGTGTTTACACAGGACATCGCGGCCGCCGGGCACACGCACCGGGTCCCGAGCAGTGCGGCGGGCGCGCGCGCCCCCCCTAGACGGCCGGGAATCCCAGGACGTCATATGACGTCCACCCAGGATGGGAGATCCCATCCCAGGACGTCATATGACTATAGGCGGGTAGTGAAGTGGTTAAGCAACGGGAACGTATCGTGCCTAAAATGGGTTTCCTGGATAAAGGCAACATCTGCCCGGGAGTTCCGGAGGTCAGTTAAGAGCATCCGTCTCTTTTCTGGTATATTTAAGCCCTTCACGTTGAGCGAGACTACTTTTATGGAATCCATCGCCCTGGCTGCCAACGGGGTAGGGAAGGGAAAAAAGTAGGGAGTGGAAGAGGGAAGAGGGGAGTAGAAAGAAGAAGTGGATACTGAGGAAGATTAGAAAGAGAAGGTCCACCCAGAAGGGGAGAGAGTGTGTCTCGCCCCCTATGTGAGGACGGTAGTACAGAACAGGTCACAACTCAAAGACCTGAATCTACTAAGGTAACAAGTAATGACTTGAATATACACGTCACCACCCAAAAGAGCCCTGGGATGCGTGTGGGCCTAGTTGGGGGAGGAGTTAGATCGTGACTGGAAGAGAAAGGTCCCGACCCACCCACCCAAGTAGGAACTTGGAAGTAATTATAGAAGCAAAATGAATATAAAATGAACAGTGATGACATAGAACATAAAACATATAAAGAACTATCACTGAGGGATCCCAAATACAAGTAAAGGAAACCATTAACATTTTCCCAGCCAATCTGTAACACCCTGTAACTTACTCTCCCACTACTACTCCTGTAATCAATACATCTCCGTGCCCGAACCTGCTGCAGAGGAACTCCTCTAGCACATCTGGATAAGGGATAAGGGGTGTTCCCGGTGCTTCCTACTCATCCCATCTACCTCTCTTAGGGGACGACCACCCCCCTACATTTGGATATCCTTCAGGCTCTTCTCCCCTACTCCCCTACATACAACAGAGCCCCCTCCCGTAGATGGCCCCTGCTTGGGATCTATCTAGACTAAACCGGAACCTCTCTTCTCACTGTTGTATGGCCCTTGCCAATGATCGCCCAGTCTGGCGAAAGGTACGCAAATAACCTTATGTACTCTTCTAAGTTGGGTATTAACATATCGCCTTGCTGGTCTCCCCATGCTTTACCCAGAATACCAGTAAAGTGTTACAGCACATATGTCCCTCCGAGTAGACACCCCACATTATGGAATGATAGGAAGTAATACTACGGATCTATGTAGTAGATTAAATAGTAACCTCAGCTTGTCTCTTCATCTTTTGGGAAGACTAGTGTTTAGCCACAAAAATAAACATCATAGTTTCTAACACCATTAGTAATATATGACCGTTGTCTACACCATATTCAAAATGAGTTCTAGCGACTGTACCAGGAGAGAGTCAACCTTCTCAGGGCATGTAGGTGGTCCGGCATCCACAATTGTCCTCCGGATAACAGTGATTTGTTTTGTGTCTCCTCTGAAGTTTCACTATTCCCACCTCCAAAATCATTCCGACCATAGACAGAAAGATAAGTGTCCAGCATATTGGTCAAGTTATTGTATTCCCGCAAAATAGAAAGCAAGATGCCCGTCGTAAGTCAGGGATGTACCGGGGGAAGAGTTTGGGCGCTGTCAGTCCAAATTTAAATGATGTTTGCATCGGGGGTGGGGGACCGACTAACCATTATGCCAACTGGGCAGTACAAGGTGTAAAAAACCCGGTTGCTCGGGGGGGGGGGTGGCTTGTTACAAAACCAGTGTCTAAATGGGCGATCCACATCAAGACCGCGTGTAGGTGAAACCCCATAGCATGTCAGGCATCAGGGGGAGACCAGGGATCCCCGGGGGGGCAAAAAGGCTCTCACTCATAGCCAGAAGGGAATTCCAGTCGAGTCCAGCTGAGGCACAGGCGGGAACAAAGGGATCCGTGGAAGGAGATCCTCCTAAACTTTGGATCCCGGGAGCAGGAGCTCACTATGAAAAAACTAGGCAGTGGGAGAGAAACCAAAAAAAAAAAAAGGGTGCTATGGCGGGTATGTGTGAAGTGAGAAGATACTCATGCTTCCTGAATGTCCTCTGCTAAATTCGCCGGCCCCGTTGCCTCAGGGAGGCCGCGGAGTTGCAGATTATTCCTGTGACTCCTGTCCTCCATTTCTTCCATGTGCAATTAAACCCAGCGACATCTCAGCCTGGGACCTGTGTTGTGCTTCAAGTGCCGTGACTCTACGGTCGATCACCAACATAGAGGTCTCTCTCCCGCCGTGAGTCTATCGGACAAGGAATGTACCTCCTGTTTGACCGCGTGGAGCTCTTTGCGGTGCGCCGCCTCCACACGACCTATCAGGGTTTCAATGTCAGCCTTCGTTGGTAAGGCCTGAAGAATGGCCCTCAATTCCTCATCTGCTCCAAACATCAGGGGTGGCTGCGGCGACATCCGTGGATCAGTCGATAGGGATGGCGAAAAGTTGGAAAAGATCTCCGGGCTTTGAGATCTTGTAGGTGAGTTTAGTTGAATGTTGTGCATAGGGCTTGAAGAATGGGAGGCATGTGCTGTCACCATCTTGAGTTCCGGAGATCCCGACTGCAGATGTTGAAATATCCTCAGTATTTCCCCCTGTGCCGAGGCCGAAGGAGTCGGTTTGTTGGTCTTTTTGTTCTTCTTTGACGTATGTTTCTTAGAAGAGAGCATTATGCATTTAAAGGAGCTATACTAGCTGGGTGAGATAGGAGAAGGTCGGGAGTTTCACTCAAACGTGTCTCTACTCAGCCATGTCCAGACCACGCCCCCTTTTTATATATATATATATATATATATATATATATAATTGTAGTTTGTATTAAAGTTTCATCCAAAAACAGTATACAATACAAGACAACTACCCCACGATTTTTTTTTTTTTATAATTTCAGTTTTTATTAAAGTTTTGTGTAAAAACAGTATACAAAACAGGACAACTACCAGAGTTTTTTTTTATAAATTGTAGTTTTTATTAAAGCTTTATTTAAAAACAGTATACAAAACCGGACAACTAACCCAGTTTTTGTTTTACAAATGTAGTTTTTATTAAAGTTGTATCTAAAAACAGTGTACAAAGCAGGGCAGCTACAGCAGTTTTTAACTAGCTTTTGAAGTAAGGTGAACATGGAAGGGCTTTGCACAGCAAAAAAACAAAAGATTTCCCAGCACACTTACCAGCTAACCTGCAAATAAATCAAAAAGGCACAATCTAAAACTTGGCATTAAAAACAGAGGTCTTAGTTGCATACATTTGCATATGGGGAAGCCGCACTTCTTAACCAAGGCTCCTCTGTAAAGTGCGGTCCTAAGGCCTCGTTCACACAAGGCGTATGAATCCGTACCCCGTGTGAGGGCGGTGGGTACAAGCGCTCCGTCCTTCCCCTATACAGGCTGTCATATTGCACACATTTGCAAATGTATGTGGAAGCTGCACTGCCTCGTCAAGGCTCCTCTGTACAGTGCAGTTTTTTTGTTGTTTATTTATTGTATGATTATCCAGACCCCACAGTTGATGTAGAGGAAGGCGAAAAAAAACCCTGATGAAGCATGGTGTAATTTGCTCCAACAGGGAAAAAATTCCTTCCTGACCCCAGAAGGCGATCGGATTGCTCCCTGGATTATACATCTGTGGGTGGACATCACAATATCTTTTGATGGTTTTCAGTTTAAAACTGCTTGTTTGATGAATATCAAGAAGTAAAGTCCAAAAATGAGGAATCTTTCTTCATCTGGATCTTCTGAAGATGACATCAATGTCTTTACAGATGAACTGTCCTCTCCAAATTTCTCATGAATATATCGGTATATACGTCCAATACAGGTAGTATGTCACATCAAGAACTATTGTCCAAATATGAGGAATCTTCATCATCATGTCCATCCACCCCTTTAAGGGGACGCAGCGGCTGGACAAACACAGCCCTAATTTGACAGGTGTGCAGGTGCAGGTGAGTGGCCCTGAATGCACACAAATTAGGACCTGTGTTCCCCGGCTGCCCCGCTGCTCCGTCCCCATAGCGTAACATAGGCTGACAGCACCCTGCTGTTGGTGGGCTTGCTGGTTGGCATCCTGCTGTGGGTGGCTTGCTGGTTGGGGCCCTGATGTGGGTGGGCTTTTTGGCTGGCACCCTGCTATGGGTGGCTCCTCTGTACTGGGCAGTTTTTACTTTGTTTTCTCTATAGTCGTTCCAATCCCTTTGGTATTTTTAATTTTTGTATGTTTGATGTCTTTATCAGCTTTAGCTAAAAACTTTTGTCTTTGAGCAGATTTTTCTTTGTATCCTGACGTATCTTTGAATGGACTAAATTTTTCTTTTAATTCAGCAATTTTGTGGCTATTTTTTGGAGTTGGAGCAGTGTGACCGCATGCAAACGGAGGTGTGCCAGAGTCACAGGGTCTAAGAAGCCACCTGGTCTTCAGGCCTCGCAGTCATAGGGGCCTTGCACAGCTGGCTACTTTCTTTCTTTCCTTCCATCTTTCTTTCTTTCTTTCCTTCCATCCTTCTTTCTTTCTTTCGCGGTGGCCTCAGGCCTCGCAGTCATAGGGGCCTCGCACAGCTGGAAACGGAGGTGTGCCAGAGTCACAGGGTCTAAGAAGCCACCTGATCTTCAGGACTCGCAGTCATAGGGGCCTTGCACAGCTGGCTAGTTTCTTTCTTTCCTTCTATCTTTCTTTCTTTCCTTCCATCCTTCTTTCTTTCTTTCTTTCGTGGTGGCCTCAGGCCTCGCAGTCATAGGGGCCTTGCACAGCTGGAAACGGAGGTGTGCCAGAGTCACAGGGTCTAAGAAGCCACCTGGTCTTCAGGCCTCGCAGTCATAGGGGCCTTGCACAGCTGGCTAGTTTCTTTCTTTCCTTCCATCTTTCTTTCTTTCTTTCCTTCCATCCTTCTTTCTTTCGCGGTGGCCTCAGGCCTCGCAGTCATAGGGGCCTCGTACAGCTGGCTAGTTTACCTAATTAAGAAAGATGTATATAAATAATACTGCGCTAACCCAATATGCAAAAAGCAGCTACATAGAATATGACCAATATTAAACAATGAACAGACAATGAAAAGTCCCAGAATCAAGTTAATTGATCAGTGCTTGCTGAACTGGCCGTGATTCGAGGCAGGGAAGATGGTAACCCATGAAGTGGGGGAGAGGTTTACTAGAACTGGAGCACTCAGAATCTGGTGCAGCTGTGAATGGTAGACAATCAGCACATGTACTTCATTCATGGGCCCTCTTCAATGGCCACCATCACTGATGTGTTTGCCACCATTGGTCATTACCATTAGGGCTACATTTTTATTTGTATTTTAGTTTACCTAATTACCTTTCTTTCTTTCTTTCTTTCTTTCTTTCTTTCTTTCTTTCTTTCTTTCTTTCTTTCTTTCTTTCTTTCTTTCGCGGTGGCCTCAAGCCTTGCAGTCATAGGGGCCTCGCACAGCTGGCTAGTTTACCTAATTAAGAAAGATGTATATAAATAACACTGCGCTAACCCAATATGCAAAAAGCAGCTACATAGAATATCACCAATATTAAAAACACAAATACAAATAAAAATGTAGCGCTAATGATAATGACCAATGGTGGAAAACACATCAGTGATGGTGGCCATTAGAGAGGGCCCATGAATGAAGCACATGTGACGTGATATCAATTAGTATGCGATGGGAAAAATACAATAAAGTCCCACTATGTAGCCATAAACCAGACAATGAAAGGTCCCAGAATCAAGTTAATTGATCAGTTCTTGCTGAACTGGCCGTGATTCGAGGCAGGGAAGATGGTAACCCATGAAGTGGGGGAGAGGTTTACTAGAACTGGAGCACTCAGAATCTGGTGCAGCTGTGAATGGTAGACAATCAGCACATGTGCTTCATTCATGGGCCCTCTCTAATGGCCACCATCACTGATGTATTTTCCACCATTGGTCATTATCATTAGCGCTACATTTTTATTTATATTTTAGTTTACCTAATTACCTTTCTTTCTTTCTTTCTTTCTTTCTTTCTTTCTTTCTTTCTTTCTTTCTTTCTTTCTTTCTTTCTTTCTTTCTTTCTATCAGTAGCAAGGCTTTCTTGCTGGCACCCTGATGTGGGTGGCTTGCTGGCTGGCACCCTGATGTGGGTGGCTTGCTGGCTGGCACCCTGATGTGGGTGGGCTTGCTGGCTGGCACCCTGATGTAGGTGGCTTGCTTGCTGTCACCCTGATGTGGCTGGCTTGCACCATGCTGTGCATGGGCTTGCTGGCTGGCACCCTGCTGTGAGTAGGCTTTCTTGCTGGCACCCTGATGTGGGTGGCTTGCTGGCTGTCACCCTGATGTGGGTGGGTTTTCTGGCTGGCACCCTGCTGTGGGTGGACTTTGTGGCTTGCACCCTGCCGTGGGTGGACTTTGTGGCTAGCACTCTGCTGTGGCTGGCTTGCTGGCTGGCACCCTGCTGTGGCTGGCTTGCTGGCTTGCACCATGCTGTGCATGGGCTTGCTGGCTGGCACCCTGATGTGGGTGGGCTTGCTGGCTGGCACCCTGCTGTGAGTAGGCTTTCTTGCTGGCACCCTGATGTGGGTGGCTTGCTGGCTGGCACCCTGATGTGGGTGGGCTTGCTGGCTGGCACCCTGATGTAGGTGGCTTGCTTGCTGTCACCCTGATGTGAGTGGGTTTTCTGTCTGGCACCCTGCTGTGGGTGGACTTTGTGGCTGGCACCCTGCCGTGGGTGGACTTTGTGGCTGGCACTCTGCTGTGGCTGGCTTGCTGGCTGGCACCCTGCTGCAGGTGGGCTTGCTGGCTGGCACCCTGATGTGGGTGGCTTGCTGGCTGTCACCCTGATGTGGGTGGGCTTGCTGGCTGGCACCCTGATGTAGGTGGCTTACTTGCTGTCACCCTGATGTGGGTGGGTTTTCTGGCTGGCACCCTGCTGTGGGTGGACTTTGTGGCTGGCACCCTGCCATGGGTGGACTTTGTGGCTGGCACTCTGCTGTGGCTGGCTTGCTGGCTGGCACCCTGCTGTGGCTGGCTTGCTGGCTTGCACCATGCTGTGCATGGGCTTGCTGGCTGGCACCCTGATGTGGGTGGGCTTGCTGGCTGGCACCCTGCTGTGAGTAGGCTTTCTTGCTGGCACCCTGATGTGGGTGGCTTGCTGGCTGGCACCCTGATGTGGGTGGGCTTGCTGGCTGGCACCCTGATGTAGGTGGCTTGCTTGCTGTCACCCTGATGTGGGTGGGTTTTCTAGCTGGCACCCTGCTGTGGGTGGACTTTGTGGTTGGCACCCTGCCGTGGGTGGACTTTGTGGCTGGCACTCTGCTGTGGCTGGCTTGCTGGCTGGCACCCTGCTGCAGGTGGGCTTGCTGGCTGGCACCCTAATGTGGGTAGCTAGCTGGCTGGCACCCTGATGTGGGTGGACTTTGTGGCTGGCACCCTGCTGTGGGTGGACTTTGTGGCTGGCACCCTCCTGTGGGTGGGCATCTTATGGCTGGCACTCTGCTGTGGCTGGCTTGCTGGCTGGCACTCTGCTGTGGGTGGCTCCTCTGTACAGTGCAGGTTTTTTTTGTTTGATTTTCAATCTTTGTTCATCTAGATTTTCTGAAGATGATATCAATGTCTTTACAGATGAACTGTCCTCTCCAAATTTCTAATGAATATATCGGTATATAGGTCCAATCCAGGTAGTAGGTCACATCAAGAACTATTGTCCAAATATGAGGAATCTTCATCATCATGTCCATCCACCCCTTTAAGGGGACGCAGCGGCTGGACAAACACAGCCCTAATTTGACAGGTGTGCAGGAGTGGGTGAGTGACCCTAATTGCACACAAATTAGGACCTGTGTTCCCCGGCTGCCCGGCTGCTCCGTCCCCATAGCGTAACATAGGCTGACAGCACCCTGCTGTTGGTGGGCTTGCTGGTTGGCACTCTGCTGTGGGTGGCTCCTCTGTACAGTGCAGTTTTTTTTGTTTGATTTTGAATCTTTGTTCATCTGGATCTTCTGAAGATGATATCAATGTCTTTACAGATGAACTGTCCTCTCCAAATTTCTCATGAATATATCAGTATATAGGTCCAAATCAGGTAGTAGGTCACATCAAGAACTATTGTCCAAATATGAGGAATCTTCATCATCATGTCCATCTACCCCTTTAAGGGGACGCAGCGGCTGGACAAACACAGCCCTAATTTGACAGGTGTGCAGGAGTGGGTGAGTGACCCTGAATGCACACAAATTAGGACCTGTGTTCCCCGGCTGCCCGGCTGCTCCGTCCCCATAGCGTAGCATAGGCTGACAGCACCCTGCTGTTGGTGGGCTTGCTGGTTGGCATCCTGCTGTGGGTGGCTCCTCTGTACAGTGCAGTTTTTTTTGTTTGATTTTGAATCTTTGTTCATCTGGATCTTCTGAAGATGATATCAATGTCTTTACAGATGAACTGTCCTCTCCAAATTTCTCATGAATATATCGGTATGTAGGTCAAATCCAGGTATTTTGTCACATCAAGAAGTAATGTCCAAACTTGAGGAATCTTCATCATCATGTACATCCACCCATTTAAGGGGACGCAGCGGCTGGACAAACACAGCCCTAATTTGATAGGTGTGCAGGAGTGGGTGAGTGACCCTGAATGCACACAAATTAGGACCTGTGTTCCCCGGCTGCCCGGCTGCTCCGTCTCCATAGCGTAGCATAGGCTGACAGCACCCTGCTGTTGGTGGGCTTGCTGGTTGGCATCCTGCTGTGGGTGGCTTGCTGGCTGGCACTCTGCTGTGGGTGGCTCCTCTGTACAGTGCAGTTTTTTTTTCTTTTTTTTAATCTTTGTTCATCTGGATCTTCTGAAGATGATATCAATGTCTTTACAGATGAACTGTCCTCTCCAAATTTCTCATGAATATATCGGTATATAGGTCAAATCCGGGTATTATGTCACATCAAGAACTATTGTCCAGATATGAGGAATCTTCATCATCATGTCCATCCACCCCTTTAAGGGGACGCAGCGGCTGGACAAACACAGCCCTAATTTGACAGGTGTGCAGGAGTGGGTGAGTGACCCTCAATGCACACAAATTAGGACCTGTGTTCCCCGGCTGCCCGGCTGCTCCGTCCCCATAGCGTGACATAAGCTGACAGCACCCTGCTGTTGGTGGGCTTGCTGGTTGGCATCCTGCTGTGGGTGGCTTGTTGGTTGGGACCATGATGTGGGTAGGTTTTTTGGCTGGCACCCTGCTGTGGGTGGGCTTGCTGGCTGGCACCCTGATGTAAGTGGCTTGCTGGCTGGTACACTGATGTGGGTGGCTTGCTGGCTGGCACCCTGCTGGCACACACTGTCAACTAAATACTAAAGAATACACACAAAACACACACTACACACAACACACTACACACACTACACACTATATGTTGACAGGCGTCCTCAGGACCAGTCGATGTTTAAGAATCCAGGAATGTATATTTTCTTTCCTGGAATGTCCAAAGCCTTTACATCTATCGCTGATGGAGGAAGTCGACAGTTTGTTTCTATGTCCAAGGGCTGCAAAATGAAAAAACAAATATGAGATTCTGTTTTCATAGATCTCTGACCTGAGTAAATATCAGAATATTGCTTAAAGCCCAATTCCAGAAACAAGTATAAATTACCCTTGCAGTATTTGTGTGTGTGTGTGTGTGTGTGTGTGGGGGGGGGGTTGCCTAGGGGTAGAGGAATAAGGCTTAATAATTTATTCCTTGCTTTGGACGGCCTTCATCTATGCAACCGATCCCTCACAGACCCTCTCTAAAGCTTTCCCAGCCACGGTCACATTCTTACCCCCTCACATACAACGTAGGACTGATAGGCCTGTATTGTACATGATGACGCAGAGGGGTTAGGGCTAGGTCCCTCTTTCTCTGCCCCTAGAGTTTACAAGCAATAAAGCATTAGAGTGCAGGGTGGGCTGGGGGTGGTGGTTGCCTACTGTGCAATTTATTTAATTTTTGAGTTGGGCTTTAACATCAAACAACTTCTTGAATACAACCTAGAACCTTCTTCCTCTTTCCATGCAGTGGAGGAGCACATAGGATACAAATCTAGAAGCAAACAACATGTCTGGTCCCATGCCTTCCACCACATCATGATGGTCGAAGCCAAATGTCCTAGACACCCCAGACGTTGTATTATGAACCATTGCACCTTCTCACTTCAACTATCACTCCCAGCTGTGCACCATTGGGGTTTATTTACTAAAACTGGAGAGTGCAAAACCTGGTGCAGCTCTGCATGGTAACCAATCAGCTGACATTTTTTTTTGCCAAAGCTTTATTGAACAAGCGGAAAGTTAGAAGCTGATTGGCTACCATACATAGCTGCATCAGATTTTTCACTCTCCAGTTTTAGTAAATCATCCCCATTGTGTCTGATGCATAGAAAGTTTCAATCTTATTTACTTCTCCTGTAGAGAATTAAATATTGACTGATTAATCTGTGAGGTTTTCCTACAGGCTGGGATATGTCTGTACCCCCCTACATTAGCTGTAAGGACACAGCAATGCTCCTTACAGTGTGTAACAATCTTCTTTTTGAATCCTCATCCTATAAAGATTTGTGTACTTACCTGGCATACTGAGAAAGGGGGCTGTCCTTTCCCTTTTTCCAGCGACTTCCAATCGATAAGCCTCATGAATGAATGCCGTCTTATGTCTCTGCCGACTCCAAGCCTCTTGTTCGGACATTTGCATAGCAGCTATAAAAGAGAAATTAAGTTATTTTGAGTTAATTTTGCACTTTTTAGAAAAGAAAAAAAAAGCTTTGATTACACTGCGTCTCCTCCTGGGCGGTCCTTTCACCCATTGGAGGATCATAGCATGTGAAGACATATATATAGCCAAGTACAGGTGCTGCATGTCTACTGACATGGATGGAATTCATATTATATCCCAGCACAACAAATGAGTACACATTATGATGTGCCACCATTAGATCACTTCTAACTGCCTGAGCTCTTTAGATTGGCAGTGATACTTAAAGTAGAATTACAGCCACAAGCAAAGGGATGAGATTGGATATTTTTAAAGAACTTTTTTTCTTCTCATTAACATAATTTATCAGCACAGGGCGATAAAAGCAGTTTTATGAATGGAGTTGGAAAGGTATTAGAACCTCTCTGTTAGGTTGTGGTTGCTTTCTGTGCCCCCCCCTTGCTGAGATTTCCATGTCCCCAGGACAGGATATGAAACAAAATGTCCACAACAGGGACACAGACAAGATTAAAATGACGGCAGGTGATCTAATCCTCCCAACTATATTCAAAACAATAATACATGGGGGGGAGTTCTGCTTTAATAACCTCATACAACGTGCACATAAGTGATTGACCCCATGTGGCATCATCTTCTGAGCCCTCAGCCCCAGGGTGAAGTATTCCCATTGGATCTTCACCATGGGATGAAGAAGCCAAACTACCCAACAATCCAGCTGACAACCAGAATTTGCAACACTCCTACATTATACCCCTAAAGCAGCAGTAGTAGGCCTAGAAACCTTCCCTGTGCCTCTTCAAAATTAGAAAATGTCTTGTACTTACTCCGTCTATGAAGTCCTTCAGGTGTGGATCCATGTCTGCGGGGTAAACAGGATCTTCGTAATTCACAGCCTCCCAGAGTACCTCGGTGTTATAGGTACAGAATGGCATAGTGCCGGTAGCCATCTGGTATATGACAACCCCCAGTGAAAACCAGTCGGGTTCAAACTGGTAGAAGTCGCCATTGATAACCTGCCAATCAGAGAAAAGAAATCAGTTACTTAGTTCCTACAAACTTACCATCCTTTTATAGGGGAAATAATAATATGTATTCATTGAACGTGTATTCTAAGGGAGGCATTTACAAAGCATCAGTATGTCCTTACTGTGGCAATAGCACTATTTTAATAAAAATTACATTTATAAAGCACAGCGGTGGAATTGGGACTTTGAGTGCTATTACAGGAAATGGGTGTAAACATAAAAAAAAAACTTGAGCGAGAGCCTAGTCATGTGACTCACCCTAATCAAATCAGAGTTCTCTTTGTTATGCTAAGTATATAGAACTTCATAGGATACCACAGGCTCTACACAGTGGCATGCATTTAATGAATGGGCCATAAAGAGAGCAGGTAGTGATATCTGCTCTCCAGTAGAAATCATTGCAACATTAACCTTGATGTAGCTTTTTACATTTTTATGTTTACTATTTCATATGTCCATTATTATAGATATTGTAACTAGGCTTGCTTTAAGCAAGAGAAATGGCAAAGAACAACCACTGTGCCCAACAGCTAAACCAGGAGGCAGAGCCAGCATACGCAATGGCTGCCCCCCATGGACATATATTAACCACTTAAGCCCTGGACCATTTGGCTGGCCAAAGACCAGAGCACTTTTTGAGATTCGGCACTGCGTCACTTTTACTGACTGTTGTGCGATGTGGCTCCCAAACAAAATTGATGTCCTTTTTTCCCCACAAATAGAGCTTTCTTTTGGTGGTATTTGATCACCTCTGCGGTTTTTATTTTTTGTGCTATAAACAAAAAAAGAGCGACAATTTTGAAAAAAAAAAAGCAATATTTTTTACTTTTTGGTATAATAAATATCCCCAAAAAATATATAAAAGAACAAATTTTTTCCTCAGTTTAGGTCGATATGTATTCTTCTACATATTTTTGGTAAAAAAAATCGCAATAAGCATTTATTGATTGGTTTGCGCAAATGTTATACCATCTACAAAATAGGGGATAGTTTTATGGCATTTTTATTAATAATTTTGCGACATTATGGCAGACAGATCAGACACTTTTGGCGCTATTTTGGGACCATTCACATTTATACAGCGATCAGTGCTATAAAAATGCACTTAAATGTGACTGGCAGTGAAGGGGTTAACCACTAGGGGGCTAGGAAGGGGTTAAGTGTGTCCTAGGATAGTGTTCTAACTGTTAGGGGGCGTGGCTACAAGCGACATGTCACTGATCGCTGCTCCCGATGAGAGGGAGCAGAGGAACAGTGACATGTCACTAGGAAGAACGGGGAGATGTTGTGTTTACACTGACATCTCCCCGTTCTTCAGCTCCGTGACACGATCGCGGGACACCGGCGGACATCGAGGTTGCGGGTCTCGCGGGCACGATCACAGAGCTCGCGCGTGACCACACAGCGGCAAATTTAAAGGGACGTACGCCTATTTGCCTGACCGTGTCATTGTGTCGACGTATATGTCCGTGCGGCGGTCGGCAAGTGGTTAACAAATTATTAAAAAGATTTTAAGAGCTTAATGATTACCAATCAGGTGATTTACATTGCAGTGTTCTGTATGCAGTCTAAAATGTTTATATTATAAGTATCAGAGGGATAGTGATTGGATTGTGATCTACTGAATAGATGAGGCCTAATGATGGGTAAACAGAGCGTGACTTACTTCTGGCGCCATGTATCCACGTGTTCCAGCTACACCCGTCACCTTCTTATCACCGAACAGATCCATTACTGCCAATCCAAAGTCTGCAATACGGACATGACCTTTGTTGTCCATTAGGATGTTGCCTAACTTGATGTCTCTATGGACGATGCCACGCTTGTGAAGGAACTGCAATCCACAGGATATTTCTGCCGCAATAAATCTATAAAAGAGAAAAAAATTTGATTATGAAGGAATTACATTTTACAGTCATTAGACTTAAGTAGAAACATTATCCATGGGCAGGGGGAGGGAGTACCTGGCTCTATCCCATTACCGGTCACACCTTTGAGGTTATTCAGGTGACAGTACGGTCAGAGTTCTGGGTATGGCACCTGCTCACCATTCCTGGTTTTATCAGATCCCAGATTCTGGAGTCTCCTTGGAGAACCCATTGGTAGGATCTAGGCCGTAAACATGCTTGTCACAACAATAGGCATGTGACCGGTATTGTAAGACCCCAAGTCTCTCCTCTGCCCTTAAAAGCATTCACAACACCGAGATCTGTGTTTTTGAATGATTTTGATTCCTTAAAAATGTCAGGTCACAATATCATCACATCCGGGTTACCATAGCGGAGAGCCGATCAAAGCCGATCACAGCTTTGTTCAGCTGTCTGGCCAGCCAGTAGACGTGCCGGCTGGTCGTCTGGGTCTCCCGGTAGGATGGGAGAGCCTAAGAAAGCTGTGGTAGGTGCCGGGAGTGGAGGAAGTCCCCTCCTGCTGCATATAAAATGAATCCAGCGGTTAGTTAGACCGCCACCTCTAAAAAACAGTACCAGGGTAATGAGGTACCGGTACATCACTGGTCCAGAAGTGTTAACCCCTTCATGCTGGTGGTATGCATATATGTGGCCTCTAGGTGGGTGGGTCTTAAGGCTGAGAGGCCGCATATATGGATACCGGAATGTAAACAGAGCTGTCCTGAGAATGCACTCCTGGCACAGTTACCGGTGGCTAAAGGAAAGCTCCCAATCGCTACATGCGATTAGGAGCTCTCTGACCATGTGACCACTGTGACAGCCAATCATGGCGGTCACATGGTCAGAAACCCCGCTCCACCTCCCGGCATCAGAAACCTCTTAAAGAACGTTACTAGGTGACTCTGGACTGTCTCCATCTCCTTCCCCACATGGTGCAATCACTGCCCGCTTTGGGGAAACTGGGATTGCAGAATGGCATGTGTATGAACAGTCTACATTGGACCCCAACCCTACTATGATAATATAGAGTATCTAAGCTTAGGAGAGGTGCGTTGTCCCCAATTTATGGGGGATGGAGTGACATTACTCTAAAGTATCTACGTCAGATCTGGGTGGACTGATGCAGCTACCCATTCTAATGGAGTCCAATGTAATTCTAAACTCCTAAAAGCCTGGATTGTAAAACGACATATCTTATAAAGATTGCTTTCTATTCTATTATCATTGTGGTGATGAGACTTACCTTATGGCAGAAATTGGAAGAGGGGAATTGTTTCTGGTGAAACCAAACAAATCCCCTCCAGAGATGTACTCCATAGCGAAACAGGCAGAATCGCGGGTCTGAAAAGGTGTGTAAAGCTGGGTGAGGAATGGACACCCTGCCACCATCTTCATGACCTTCAGCTCTGTTTCAATATCGTCCCGTTGATCTGAAGTCTTCACAACTGACTTGATGGCCATGATCTTCTTGGTTGCACAATGGGTTGCCAGAAAGACCTGAATGACAGAAAAGACAAAAATCATTTGTGTTTTAGGAAAGAACGGTTCTTCATTATTGGGAAAGGATGTAACTAGCATTGGGGAGGAATCAGAAGTAGTTATTGATGAAGGCTGCGAGGCTCGATGACGGACTGTCTTCTGATATCTATGACAGGGAGAGCTTTAGAGCTGCACAATTAATCGTCAAGAATCGTTATCGTGATTTTTACTAAAGTGTTTCACAATTCTTTCTATTAAAGTGTTTCACGATTCTTTCTATGCAAAGAATTCTCTCTGCTCTTCTGAAGCCACAGCCCTCAAAAGAAAGGAAGTAACAGTTTGTCAATGGAATAGACTGTGTGTGTGTAAGTGAAAAAAGTTTAACCACTTAAACACTAAACCTTTTTCTGACATTTGTTGGTTAAAATCATTTTTTTTTTTGCTAGAAAATTACTTAGAACCCCCAAACATTATATATATATATTTTTTAGTAGACACCCTAGAGCAGTGAAGGCGAACCTTGGCCCTCCAGATGTTTCGGAACTACATTTCCCATGATGCTCCACTACACTGCAGAGTGCATGAACATCATAGGAATTGTAGTTCCAAAACATCTGGGGTGCCGAGGTTTGACATCACTGCCCTAGAGAATAAAATGGTGGTTGTTGCAATATTTTATGTCACACTGTATTTGCGCAGCGGTCTTTCAAATGCAATGAATTAAAAAAATTAAAAAAAAAAAATCTAACCAGTAAAGTTAGCCCATTTTTTTTTGTATAATGTGAAAGATTTTACATCGCGAAAATCGTCAGAGAATCGTGATCTTTTTAATCTAAGCAAAAAAATTGTGACTCTCATTTTGGCCAGAATCGTGCAGCTTAAGAGAGCTTTCCTAATTTTGTTTTCCCGGCTCCTCCCCTCCATAAGGCAGAGTGACATAATTAATCTACCAGTAGCTGAATCAGTTTTGGGTGGCTGGTACACATTGGCTAGTTACTGGGGAGGGTTTTGTTTTGTGGGTGGAGCTACTAATCTAGTTATAGGTGAGAAAATGAGAACTTACCTGTCCGTATCCTCCTTCTCCGAGCACACGGTGTAATATGAAGGCTGACTGGTTGTCACAGCGTAGAGATCCTGCAGTGACAAGTTCTATGCTCTTTCTAGTGTCACAGCTCGGGGGTGTGACAAGAGGTAGAACTTCTGCTGCTGCATTTCTCATAGGCTTTCTAGCTGGGGCGGCATTTTTCAAGATCTTTCTAATAGCTGCAACATTTTCCCTGCTCTTTCTAGTGTCACAGCTGGGGGGTGTGACAAGAGGTGGGACTTCTGCTGCTGCATTTCTCAGAGGCTTTCTAGCTGGTGCGGCATTTTTCATGATCTTTCTAATAGCTGCAACATTCATGGTGTTTTTAGTGTCACAGCTCGGGGGTGTGACAAGAGGTGGGACTTCTGCTGCTGCATTTCTCAGAGGCTTTCTAGCTGGTGCGGCATTTTTCATGATCTTTCTAATAGCGGCAACATTTACCCTGCTCTTTCTAGTGTCACAGCTCGGGGGAGTGACAAGAGGCGGGACTTCTGCTGCTGCATTCTTCATGGGCTTTCTCGCTGGTGCGGCATTTTTCATGATGTTTCTAATAGCTGCAACATTCATGGTGTTTTTAGTGTCACAGCTTGGGGGAGCCACTACAGATGATATTGTGTGGACTGCATCCCTATTTTTTTTCATAAAGCCATTAAATGGCTCAGGTCTTATTTTTGGAATCATATTTTCCATCATCAGTTTTCTCATTTCACTGGTTAAAAACGCAGAGAAAATCAGAAACTGTCAGAGAAGAAAAATTCTCAGAGAGCTCAGAACAACAGATCTTCACTCCAAGAGAAGTCAGACTCTTCTGAGCTCCTCACAGGTGACTGATCAGTTTATAGCTCACTAACTGCCGATATTCAAACTGACCAATCACATCACAGGGCTGGTCACCATGGCAACTCCCCTGTTGGCAACAAGCCAGGATGCTAGTAATAGCTGCACTGCCCATTCATATTCAAACTGACCAATCACATCACAGGGTTGGTCACCATGGCTACTCCCCTGTTGGCAACAAGCCAGGATGCTAGTCATAGCTGCACTGCCCATTCAAATGACAGTGCTAGTTACATGACTCCTCCCCTAAGTCTCCCCCAAATTGTAAACAAGTCAGGCTGTATATTCTCATGTCAGAGATGTGAGGCTGCTGGGTCACATGACCTCAGCCAGTACATTTGTGAATTTCAACTGTCAAATTTCAAATTTTCTCTATTCTGTGTGTGTGTGTGGGGGGGGGGGGGATGAGATTACTGTTGAGATTTCAATTTCTGGAATAAACCAGTTCATTCCTGTTTTACTTCCCATTGATAAATGTCAAATTCAGATGTGTGGCAAATTACAAGAAACACGACCCCATCCATGAAATGTGCCGTCCTCATATTGACAAATTTCACAAAGATAACACACCAGGATAAGGATCCTTTTATTTATTTATTTTTTTTATTTTTTACCATGTCAGCTCCAGGAGGTTTTAGCCCTTTCATGACCAGAACATTTTTGCTATTTAGCACTGTGCTACTTCAATTGGCAGTTGCATCATTATGCAACACTGTATACACATGACATTTACAGTTTTTTTTCCCCACAAATAGAGCTTTCTTTTGGTGGTATTTGATATCCACTGGGATTTTTTATTTTTTATTATATAAATAAAAAAACAGAAGATTCAAATAAATGTAAAGAAGACCAAATTTTTTTTTCAGTTATAAAACATATCTAGTAAAATATTTAAAAAAAAAATCTTCATAAATTTAAACCAAAATGTATTCTGCTACATGTCCTCGCTAAAAAAAAAGTGTATATTAATTGTTTTCTTATAGCGTTTACAATCTTTTTGTTAGAAAAAAAAAAAAATAAAATAAATGAAAAAAGACCAAAAATGAAAAAAAAAAACAATGTTATGTTATAAAATGTTATAAAACATATCCAATAAAATAATTTTAAAAAATCTAACTTCTGCATAAATTTAGGCCAAAATGTATTCTGGTACATGTCTTTGGTAAAAAAAAAAAAAAAAAAAAAAAGTTTATATTAATTGGTTTCTTTGTTATAGCGTCTAGAATCTTTTTGGTAAAAAAAATATTTATAAAATCACCGAAAATTTAAAAAAAAAGGAATATTTTTTATTTTCAGTTATAAAACATATCCAATAAAATAATTAAAAAAATCTAATTTCTACATAAATTTAGGCCAAAATATATACTGGTACATGTCTTTGGTAAAAAAAAAAAAAAAAAAAAGTTTATATTAATTGTTTTTTTTTTGTTATAGCGTCTACAATCTTTTTGGTAAAAAAAAATAAAATAATGAAACACCCTGAAAATTTTTAAAAAAGGAATATTTTTTATTTTCAGTTAGAAAACATATCCAATAAAATAAATTAAACAATCTAATGTCTTCATCAATTTAGGTCAATATGTATTCTGCTACATATTTTTGGTAATAAAAGAATCCCAATAAGCGTATATTAATTGATAATTAAAACAATTTAATTAATTCAAATTAATTGGGGCCAAAATGTATTCTGCTACATGTCTTTGGTAAATAAAAAAAAGTACATTAATTGGTTTCTTAGTTATAGCATCTGCAATCTATGGTATATAATCTATATATGTGAAAATCGATCAGTACTAATAGCCTATTTTATTTTTTGAGGTCCTTAACCACTTTTAACCAGATTTAACCCCCTAATGACCAGGCCATTTTTTCTATACGGCATTGTGTTACTTTAACTGACAATTGGTCGTACAAAGCTGTACCCAAATAAAATTGATGTCTTTTTTTCCCCCCACAAATAGAGCTTTCTTTTGGTGGTATTTGATCACATCTGTGGTTTTTATTTTTTGGACTATAAACATAAAAAGATCACAATTTATTATTTACATAATATACACGTCACAATACACAATATACAAAACAATATTTTTTTACTTTCTGCTATAAATCATATGCAAAAAATAAATTTGACAATAACAAATTGCTTCATTAATTTAGGCCAATATGTATTCTGCTATATATTTTTGGTAAAAAAAAAAAAATTTATGAAAAAAGACAAAAAATTTGAAAAACAATATTTTTTATTTTCGTTTATAAAACATATCTAGTAAAATTATTTTAAATATCTAATTTCTTCATCAATTTAGGTCAATATGTATTCTGTTACATATTTTTGGTAAAAAAAAAAATCCCAATAAGCGTATATTGATTGGTTTGCGTAAAAGTTATAGCTTCTACAAACTATGGGATATTTTTATTTAATAATTTATTTTTACTAGTAATGGCGGTGATCTGCGATATTGCGGCGGACATTCGGGACATCTAACTGATACTTTTTGGGGACTAGTGAGACTAATACAGTGATCAGTGCTAAAAAATATGCACTGTCGCTGTACTAATGACACTGGCTTAGAAGGGGTTAAACATCAGGGGTGATCAAAGTGTTAAATGTGTGCCTGACCAGAGTTTTACTACTGTGGGGGAGGTGCTCGTACTAGGGGAAGGCATGGATCGGCGCCCCTGCTTAGCAGAGACACAGGATCCATGTCTTCTGTACTGACAGACCGCCGTTCTGCCTGTGTGCAGAATCATCACAGCAGGAGCGAGCCGGCGGCGGTGCCCACACACCCCAGACCCGGAAGTACAGGATCACGTATTAGGTATGTGATCCTGCACAGCAGAACTGCCTTGCCGCCGTTTATACACAGTGTATGGTCGGCAAATGCCAGGACAGTCCAAAAATCCCCCAAATGACCCCTTTTTGGAAAGTAGACAGTCTGAGGTATTTAGTAAGAGGACAAAAAAAATTAATTGTATTATAATTTTTTTTTTAACACACTTTGACCAGAGCAAGATAATGTACCATATTAACATTGTACTACTCTGGGGAAGTGATCATTATTATTATTTTTTTTATTTTTTTACACATTATGTTTGCCTATAGCAATGAATTTCGTTACTATAAGCAACCATTTTACTGAATTAAATGGATTCATTTAGTTTGTTTTGTTGTGATTAGCTGCGATTGGCCCAGTCTGTACCATGTGATCATTGTGACCAATCACAGCTAACAACACAATTGTTCACAATGTATGGCTTGAAAGGAAGCCATCCATCAACTGTCATGTGACCTGCTGTGATTGGTTACATCGGTCACATGGTACTGACAGCGGGCCGGTACAGTGATCAGTCATCAGCTGTGTCTGGTAGAGACAGTCGGTGACAGATCGCACCGCAGCACGGCACCGCGTCATATCATGTCCACCCGGAGCAAAAAATAGCCGCCCCCCGGCGTCATTCTGCCATAGGCCGGGCGGCAATGGATTAAGCAAATCCTTTTGTGTGAATCTTTTTGTCGATTTTCTTACCTGGAGATCCTGCCAGTAACAGCAGTTTTCTTAAAGTGGAACTAAACCCTTCTCTCCTTTACAGCCAGGGGAGCTGCCATCTTAGCCTCTGTTTGATCTGCAGCTGCCCTGATGCTGCACATGTAATCAGTTATGGCACCAGCCATTGGATGGCTTAACAGTTCAGTTGAGAGCATAAGCAACTGTGTCAGTTACCATTATTGACACGCTTTAAATGTTACTGTTGGGAATCCATTAAATTGATAGGATTAGGTCACTTTAAACAAATCCTTTTCTGTGAATATTTGTAGAGTTTCTTAGCTGGAGATCCTGTCAGTAACAGCACTTCCTGATGGGGACTTACAATGCAAAGTCACTGCTTTGCAATTAGCAGCAGTGTTGTCAGCCTGCTGTGTGCACCATTTGTCTATTGGGCTGTCTATCATGTATACAACCCAACAGCCAACTGAAGCAGCTTCCATGGCAGGGTGACAACGCTGATGTAAATTGACCTCTGCCGGGTTAGCCCCCCCATATCAAAATTTTTGAAAAAATCGTATGCAGTTTGTTAGATCTTTGTTAGATCAGGTTGGATCAACCGTTGTTTGTGTTAGATCTCACACAGAAGAAGCAATATTAACAGTTATTTGCTGGGGGGGGGGTTAACCCGTCATCAGCCCCCCCTTATCAAAAAATTGACCAAAAAGTTAGCTATTTTGGAAGCAATTTGTTAGATTCGGTAAGATCAAGTGGTTTTAACGTTAGATCTCACATGATTAGAGACTTATTAAGTGATTAATGAGGGAGGCTGCCCCCCCCTTATCAAATTTTCTGGCCAAAAATCATTCAGGCTAATAGATATTCGTTAGATCCGGTAAGATCAAGTGTTTTTAACGTTAGATCTCACATCATTTCAGAGATATTCCACATCAAAATAGAGATATTAGGTGGTACATATGGACGGGCTGGCTCCCCCTTATCAAATTTTCTGGTCAAAAATCATTCAGGCTAATAGATATTCGTTAGATCCGGTAAGATCAAGCGGTTTTAACGTTAGATCTCACATAATTATAGACTTATTAAGTGATTAATGAGGGGGGGCTGGCCCCTCCTTATCAAATATTCTGGCCAAAAATCATTCAGGCTAATAGATATTCGTTAGATCCGGTAAGATCAAGTGGTTTTAACGTTAGATCTCACATCATTTCAGAGATATTCCACATCAAAATAGAGATATTAGGTGGTACATATGGACGGGTTAGCCCCCCTTATCAAATTTTCTGGCCAAAAATCATTCAAGCTAATAGATATTCATTAGATCCGGTAAGATCAAGTGGTTTTAATGTTAGATCTCACATAATTAGAGACTTATTAAGTGATTAATGCGGGGGGCTGGCCCCTCCTTATCAAATATTCTGGCCAAAAATCATTCAGGCTAATAGATATTCGTTAGATCCGGTAAGATCAAGTGGTTTTAACGTTAGATCTCACATCATTTCAGAGATATTCCATATCAAAATAAAGATATTAGGTGGTACATATGGATGGGCTGGCCCCTCCTTATCAAATTTTCTGGCCAAAAAATCACCCCAGCTAATTGATATTCATTAGATCCGATAAGATCAAGTGATTTTAATGTTTGATTATCCATAATTATACGGATATTATGGATATTTGGTAGCGATGCACGTATATCCATACTAGTGTCTATATTGGAGGCGGTGATGAGCATTTTCATGTGTACCAGTGAGGAGTGCTATTGAGCATACAACAATAAATATGCTGAAATTATGTGGGACATTAATCAACAGGCGTGTCCAAGCCCAGTGAAGCCTGAAGCACATTGCCAGAAGCCAGAGGGAAGCTTCGGAGGGCTCTGGTGAAGGAGCCAACCGGGTGCCCATCTACGGTAGTTGGCTCAAAACCAATGACACGAAGAGACAGCAGCGAAAATCCAAAACTTTGCAGAGGGCCCCCCTTTGTTGCCTCCAAGTAACCCAGTGTCCTGTTTCTTTTGATAAATGTTGCCTGGTGTTGGAGAGTCTATGCACACCAGACTCCCAGAACTTAGCGCAGACCTAAGCCCAATCAGAACCTCGCAGAGAGGAGCGCGGATACAAACCACTGAACAGGCAAGGGCCACCACTTCCTCCATGCTCCCTGACAAGCTGGTGGGACCTTCTCCTGTTGTTCCCATCCAAGTAAAGGGAGTCTACACCAAGGCCCTTCTGGATACTGGAGCTTAAGTGACCCTTAAGTGAGTTGCAGATTTGGGGCATTGTGACTCAGAACTTCCCCTATAATGGCTATCTACCGGTCAAGCTGACCTTCGATCCCTCCATGGCTGGGAAAGCCGAGACTTTTGAAACTCAGGCAGTGGTCTGTCCTCACCCACCAGGGGCCAGTAAGAGTTCTCTCATCATAGGGACCAATACTGATCTTGTCAGAAGGCTGTTGACACCTCTTGTTCTGGAGCCGGGCACTTCAACTACAAGTTTGCACCCCACGTTGAGACAAGCCTACCAGCACCTGGTACAAAAACAGAAGGGAAAGATCTGGCGCTTGGACAAGTGTGAGAAGGTGTTACAGCCTGGTTAAGAGGCCTATTTACGAGCATCTGTCAAGCTAAATTGGAAGCAAGCAGGCCCTTTCATTGTCCTTCAATCAGACAGACAGACATGGGAGTGGAGATAATTCCCGAGGTGATTTCAACCAAAGGGTTGCAAAGAAGTCACGGGAAGATCTTAGTGTCCGCAACATAACAGCCTCGCCAGTGAAGATGCCGGCTCAGATGTTGCTGGGACAAGTGAATCTTGCCACCCCAGTCCCGCCGTCTGATTTGGTGGGGGGAGCAAAGGATGGGATCTCTGTGGAGGAGCTCTATCCGAAAAATACTCCCCTTTTGCCTGAATGGAAGGAAAGGGCCAAGACTCAGCTCCTGAGATGGCAGGCTGCATTCTCCAAGAGTGAATTTGATGTGGCGTGTACAAAAAGTGCTCAATAACAGATCCATCTCTTCGAGTGCATAAGCCGTTCAGGGAAAGAGTTTGATGGATTCCTTTAGGGGACTTGGAGGATCTGCATGAACAACTGGCAGAGTTGAAGAGGGCAGGTATCATCCGAGAGTCCCAGAGTCTATACGCTTCCCCAATAGTGGTGGTACGGAAGAAGAATGGGTCACTGAGGCTGGGTATTGACTACCGGGTGCTGAACTGAAGGACCATTCCCGACCAATATACCACCCCAAGGATAGAAGATGCCTTGCAGAGCCTGTCAGGAGCGAAGTGGTTCAGCATGCTGGATTTGAATAGTGGGTATTACCAAATCCCCATGCACCCTGAGGATCAGGAGAAGACCATTTTCATTACCCCGCAGGGGATGTTTGGATTTGACCGTATGCATCAAGGCCTGTCTGGTGCCCCAGCCACCTTCCAAAGGCTAATGGAGAAGACCGTGGGTGACATGAAACTGATCGAGGTGTTGGTGTACTTAGTCGACATCATCGTTTTCAGCAAGACCCTGGAAGAGCATGAACAGTTTCTGCAGAAGGTACTCAAGAGACTCCATGGTGAGGGGGTTGAAGCTGTCTCTGGAAAAGTGCCAGTTTTATCAACCCTCGGTTAACTACCTTGGTCACATTGTGTCTGCTGATGAAGTGGCCACTGACCTCCTGACCGAGGCCTACCAAGGTGACTGAGCTTAGGTCATTTCTGGGATTCTGCTATTATTACAGAAGATTTGTCAAGGGATTCGCTAAGATGCTGAACCTGATCTGGCGAAGCCTGTCAGACCAGCTGGAGGGCCCAAAAAACCCAGAGAGTACATTCAGGAACAATTGACTCTGAAGTGTGAAGAGGTTTTAGGCAGCTGAAGTGAAGCCTGACAACCGCTCCAGTCGTGGCCTATGAAGATCCAACCAAGCCATACGAGCTACACTTTGACGCCAGTCGAGATGGGTTAGGTGGGGTGCTATATCAAGAGCATGACTGCCATCTACGGCCTGTTGCCTACGTGAGTCGGAACTTGGCCCCCGCCGAGAAGAACTATCCCATGCACAAACTTGACTTCCTGGCCTTGAAGTGGGTGGATAAGCTGAGGGATTAACTGTATGGAACAGAGTTTGTGATCAAGACCGACAACAATGCTTTCACCTACATCCTCACTTCCACCAAGTTGGACGCCACGGGTCACAGATGGTTGACTGCTCTATCAGGGTTTATTTTCAGCCTGAAGTATCGACTGGGGTCAGGAAACAAAACGCTGATGCTTTGTCAAGAAGGCCCCATTGTTCAAGAGACCCTCCAGAAGAATAGGCCCAACTGACACCTGAAGGGTACGAGCCTTATATCAAGGAGCAGAACATAAACCTGGAGTAGGATCCAGAACCGAAGAGGTTGGAGTGTCAGCCGTTGGTGTCCCCAGATGTTATTGCAATGTCGCCCAAGTCGGGGATGAAGGTCTGCCCAAGCTGTCAAAGACCTGCGGAGGGACCAGTTGGAGGACCCTCCCTGTAACTTGGCATTGAAGGCCTTGGAGAGCCAATGCCCTGACTTGCTCCTCACTGACTCCCCGAGGGAAACCCATCTGCTGCACCGAGAGTGCGATCGGTTTCAGGTGCACAGAGGGTTGGTCTATCGAAGGGGCCCCTCTGACGATTCTAAAGAAAAATGGCAGCTATTCCTACCTTAAAAACATACGGAGACAGTATTAACTGCCCTACTGTCAGGAACCATGAATCAGACTGAGACAGAAGTATAGTTAAATTACACTTGTTTACCTTATTATTATTATTATTAAACAGAGTAAGCGTAGTCAAAACAAGCCAGAGTTAAGTAACCGGATCGGGTAGTCAGCCAAGCAAATGTCAGAGAGCCAGAGATAAACGTAGCAGTACAGGAAGCAGGATCAGGAGCCAGAAGGAACGTCAGCCTAGCAAGTCTTCAACAGGAACGCAGGAGAAAGTCTCTGTGATGTTGACAAAGGTGAAGGCAGAGATCAAGTGAGCTGGACGACTTGCTGGGTAACTGTGGAGAGAAATGGGAGCTGACAATTAGCTGACAGCTGAGCGGCCAGCTCAGAGAAGGAAGGGCTGAGCCCAGCCCTGACACCTACATAACAACCATGGCCACCTAGGGCCCAAGAGGACTTTTCTCCTGGTGAGGGACCGGTTCTACTGGCCCTGCATGCAGGCTGAAGTTGAGGACTATTGCCACTCCTGCATCAGATGTATCCAAAGGAAGACTTTGCCTCACAAGCTGCCCCAATGGACCATCTTCAGAGTCAAGGACCCATGGAGCTGGTGTGCATTGACATTTTGTGCTTGGAGCCTGATCTGAGTGGGCAGGGAAATATCCTGATAGTGACTGACCATTTCACTCGGTATGCCCAGGCGTTTTCCATGAGGGACCAACAAGCATCCATGGTGGCCAAGATCTTCGCTGAGAAATTCTTTGTGCACTATGGTCTGTCCCAACGCATCCACTCTGATCAAGGGAGAGATTTCAAGAGTAGTGTCATCAAGAGACTTTCAGACCTGTTGGGCATCAGGAAGTCTAAAACCACCCCGTATCATCCTCAAGGGGATCCTCAACCAGAGATTCAACTGAACCCTCCTGGATATACTTGGAACTCTAAGTTTAGAACAAAAGCAGCACTGGAACAAGCATATAGTGGCTATTGTGCATGCTTATAACAGCATCGCCAATGATGTCACAGGTTACTCTCCCTATAGTTTGATGTTCGGACCGTAGGCCCGGCTGCCAGTAGACTTGGCCTTCGGCACATCCCTCGACCATACCTTAGCAACTTTCCACAGAGGGTATGTGGATCGCCTGCAGAGACGTCTGAAAACCACCTTTGATAAGGCTCAAGCTGCCTCATATGCCTGAAGACAGAGAAACAAAATAAACTTTGACCTTAGGGTACGAGTGCAGGACCTACAGCCGGATGACAAGGTACTGCTGAGAAACCTGGGTGTCCCTGGAAAGCACAAGTTGGCTAACCGCTGAAAGTCACAGCCCTATGTCGTTTGCAAGCATCTGCCCAGACACCCAGTATATCAAATTCGGCCAGAGGGAAGCACAGGCCTGCTGAAGACTTAGCATCACAATCATCTGTTGCCTCTGTCAAAAGCAGTTCATGTGCAGAGCCAGATTTACAGTCCACACCCACGGCCTCTCAAAGATCCCGGCCAGTGACTAGATCTCACTCTGTACCCCTTGCTGAAGATGAAAACAGTGAGGATGAAGAGAAAGATTGTCTGTGGCCATCTCAAATGCCAGAGCCTGCCACCCACCCCCACCCTCTTTCTTCTCCTCCCAAGGTGACTGAGGTGACTCTCAGGCCAGAGGCCCCTGAGTTTGTACCTCAAAGTCCACCTTTTGAAGAGTTGGAAGACCCTCAATCTTCCCTGCTGACAAGAGACCCCTAAGAATTTCCATCCTTCATTGAGGAAGCTGAAATGCAGGAAGAAGAAGAGACCGGTGTGCCTGTAACCACAGAACCTAAAGAACAGCGAGAGCGAAGGGTTATTCACCCGCCCAAAAGACTAACATATGATACTTTGGGTGAAAGCTCTGAGGAGGTCGTTCTCATTGCAAAAAGGACTCTTGAAGAAACTGACCCTTCCACCGCAGATTTGGTGGTGGACAATCCCAACTCACTGTCAGGGCTGGGCTCAGCCCTTCCTTCTCTGAGCTGGTCACTCAGCTGTCGGATAATTGCCAGCTCCTATCTCTCCACAGTTACTCAGATGTTGATGATATCCTGCTTGTCAGTCCTGCCTACTTAAGCCGTCCAGTCCAGAGGATCTCTGCCTTCGCCTTGGTCAACATCACAGAAACAATCTCCTGCGATCCTGTTCAAGACTTGCTTTGCTGACATCCCTTCTGGCTCCAGATCCTGCTTGCTGTTCCACTACATTGATCCCTGACTTCTGGCTTGGCTGACTATCCGTTCCGGTTACTGAACTTTGGCTATGTTTTGACTATGTTTGTTCTTTTTACTTTTATTATTAAACAAGTGTGATTTAACTGTACTTCTGTCTCGGCCTGATTTCTTGGTTTCTGACACTCAGCCCCTGGCACATCTAGCTGGGCCATTCCAGTTAACCTCCCCTCCTATGCTAATTGGTGGGATGTTCCTCTGCCAGGGTTTTATCCAGATGTAAATTGTATGGTTTCCTGTGCACACTAACCTGTTTTTTTTTCCGTGTGTATATCAAAAGCATGTAACAGGTCATAGACTCTTTACCTCCTTTGACGGACCAAAGGTTCTTTGGTGGGGGGAGTGTGTAGCGGAGGCTACTCTATCACCCATGGTCCCGCACCTCCCGCCATTCCTGCCAGCGACCACCAGACTGAATAGACACTGACACAGGCACTCATTGAGGGAGAGCACGCCTGTCAGTCCCTGTGGGGGGGTTTCTTCCCCTCCTTCTCCTCTTACTGTGTCCCTATTGGCAGGGAGAGGGAGCCAATCAAGCAGCAGCAGAGGACCACGGCCCACAATACAGACCCATTGATTTCTACAGGGCGTGGAACTACCAAGCCCAGCCTGCTTTGCAAGAAGGGGGGGCTAGCTAAAGACTTAAGCTTGTTGGTCTGAGGAGAGATCACCATGAGGCAGGGAGGTGAACAGAGGTGTGAGGAGAGACTACAGGCACCCGCTGAAGAACCATGCAAAGAAGGTTCCAGAGACCATCCAGAGACGGTTGAAGATGGATGTACCTTCTGTACCACCTAATATCTCTATTTTTTTATGGAATATCTCTGAAATGATGTGAGATCTAACGTTAAAAACACTTGATCTTACCGGATCTAACGAATATCTATTAGCCTGAATGATTTTTGACCAGACAATTTGATAAGGGGGGGCCAGCCCCCCTCATTAATCACTTAATAAGTCTCTAATTATGTGAGATCTAACGTTAAAACCACTTGATCTTACCGGATTTAACGAATATCTATTAGCCTGAATGATTTTTGACCAGAAAATGTGATAAGGGGGGCCAGCCCGTCCATATGTACCACCTAATATCTCTATTTTGATGTGGAATATCTCTGAAATGATGTGAGATCTAACGTTAAAAACACTTGATCTTACCGGATCTAACGAATATCTATTAGCCTGAATGATTTTTGGCCAGAAAATTTGATAAGGTGGGGCCAGCCCCCCCTCATTAATCACTTAAAGCGGAGTTCCACCCAAAAGTGGAACTTCTGCTCATCGGATTCCTCCCCCCCTCCGGTGTCATAGTTGGCACCTTTCAGGGGGGAGGGGGGTGCAGATACCTGTCTAAGACAGGTATCTGCACCCACTTCCGGGAATAGACTCCCGCGGGAGTCACGCCCCCTCCCGCACTCCCCCGCTGTCTCCTGGGAAAGACACAGGTCCCAGGAGATAGCGGGGACCATTGCGACTCGCGCATACGGAGTAGGGAATCGGGAAGTGAAGCCGCAATGCTTCACTTCCTGATTCTCTCACTGAGAATGGCGGCGGCAGCACCCGAGGATTGAGGGACGGTTCGGTCTCGGGTGCCGACATCGCTGGACCCCGGGACAGGTGAGTGACCTTATTTTAAAAGTCAGCAGCTGCAGTATTTGCAGCTGCTGACATCTAAAAAAAAATTTTCGCAGGTTTCCCGCTTTAATAAGTCTCTAATTATGTGAGATCTAATGTTAAAACCACTTGATCTTACCGGATCCAACAAATATCTATTAGCCTGAATGATTTTTGGCCAGAAAATTTGATAAGGGGGGGCCAGCCCGTCCATATGTACCACCTAATATCTCTATTTTGATGTGGAATATCTCTGAAATAATGTGAGATCTAACGTTAAAACCACTTGATCTTACCAGATCTAACGAATATCTATTAGCCTGAATGATTTTTGGCCAGAAAATTTGATAAGGAGGGACCAGCCCCCCTCATTAATCACTTAATAAGTCCCTAATTATGTGAGATCTAACGTTAAAACCACTTGATCTTACCGGATCTAACAAATTGCTTCCAAAATAGCTAACTTTTTGGTCAATTTTTTGATAAGGGGGGGCTGATGACGGGTTAGCCCCCCCCCAGCAAATAACTGTTAATATTGCTTATTCTGTGTGAGATCTAACGCAAACAACGGTTGATCCAACCTGATCTAACAAAGATCTAACAAACTGCTTAAGATTTTTTCAAAAATTTTGATATGGGGGGGCTAACCCGGCAGAGGTATTATATGATTTATACGATGATCTCTGTGTATAATATGTGATGTATATAACAATCTCTATGTATATTATTAGATGATGTATATAACGATATCCTTCTATATGTATAATATATGAGGTATATTGATCTGTATGTATATCATGTATATAATGATCTTTATGCCTTATATGATGTATGTAATGATCTGTATGTATTATACGAGGCATATAAAAATCTATGAAAATGATGGGATGCATATAACGATCCACATGTATCAGCGGAGTTGCGGCAGTCCGCTGACAGGCTCCCCCTCCTTTTCCCCCTCTTCCCGGATTGGTTCGCTCCTCCCTCCCCCTGTCTCCGCTCTCGGTGGAAGAGCCCACCGTCTGTCAGAGGGGGGGCAGGTAGTGACAGACCGGAGCCGGGCGGAGATGAGGAGTCATGGCCTCCAATACCACCGACATCGTCCGCCAAGGATACGTGAGGATGAAGAGCCGGAAACTGGGGGTGAGGGGAGAGGAGTGCGCCCACCGAACGTCTCATCATCACCCCAACACCTCCCATCCCCCCACACACTGAGCACCCCAACACTACAACCATCCACTCCCTTACTGAGCACCCCATACTGAGCACCCCAACACCACTAATCCACCCCCCATACTGAATCACCCCCACTCCACCCATTCCCCAATACTGAGCACCCCCACTCCACCCATCCCCCAATACTGAGCACCCCCACTCCACCCATCCCCCAATACTGAGCACCCCCACTCCACCCATCCCCCAATACTGAGCACCCCCACTCCACCCATCCCTCCATTATTGAGCACCCCCCACATTATTTAACACCCCCCCCCCATACTGAGCATCCCCACTCTGCCCATCCCTCCATTACTGAGCACCCCCACTTCATTCACCCCCCCTATACTGAGCACCCCCACTCCACCCATCCTTCCATTACTGAGCACCCCCCCTTCATGCACCCCCCCCCATAATGAGCACCCCCACTCCACCCATCCCTCCATTACTGAGCACCCCCACTTCATTCAACCCCACCATACTGAGCACCCCCACTCCACCCATCCCCTTACTACCGAGCACCCCCACTTAATTCACCCCCCCTATACTGAGCTCCCCCACTCCACCCATCCCTCCATTACTGAGCACCCCCACTTCATTCACCCCCCCATACTGAGCACCCCCACTCCACCCATTCCCCTACTACTGAGCACCCCCACTTCATTCAACCCCCCCATACTGAGCACCCCCACACCACCCATCCCTCCATTACTGAGCACCCCCCCTTCATGCACCCCCCCCCCATAATGAGCACCCCCACTCCACCCATCCCTCCATTACTGAGCATCCCCCACTTCATTCAACCCCACCATACTGAGCACCCCCACTCCACCCATCCCCTTACTACTGAGCACCCCCACTTCATTCACCCCCCTATACTGAGCTTCCCCCACTCCACCCATCCCTCCATTACTGAGCACCCCCACTCCACCCATCCCTCTATTACTGAGCACCCCCACTTCATGCACCCCCCCATACTGAGCACCCCCACTCCACCCATCCCCTTACTACCGAGCACCCCCACTTAATTCACCCCCCTATACTGAGCTCCCCCACTCCACCCATCCCTCCATTACTGAGCACCCCCACTTCATTCACCCCCCCCATACTGAGCACCCCCACTCCACCCATTCCCCTACTACTGAGCACCCCCACTTCATTCTAACCCTCCCATACTAAGCAACCCACTCCACCCATCCCCCTACTACTGAGCACCCCCACTCCACCCATCCCCCTACTACTGAGCACCCCCACTCCACCCATCCCCTTACTACCGAGCACCCCCACTTAATTCACCCCCCATACTGAGCACCCCCACTCCACCCATTCCCCTACTACTGAGCACCCCCACTTCATTCAACCCCCCCATACTGAGCACCCCCACTCCACCCATCCCCTTACTACTGAGCACCCCAACTTCATTCAACCCCCCCATACTGAGCACCCCCACTCCACCCATCCCCTTTCTACCGAGCACCCCCATTTCATTCACCCCCCCCTATACTGAGCTCCCCCCACTCCACCTATCCCTCCATTACTGAGCACCCCCACTTCATGCACCCCCCCCATACTGAGCACCCCCACTTCATTCACCCCCCCCCCGTACTGAGCACCCCCACTCCACCCATCCCCCTACTACTGAGCACCCCCACTTCATTCAACCCCCCCATACTGAGCACCCCCACTCCACCCATCCCCCTACTACTGAGCACCCCCACATCATTCACCCCCCATACTGAGCACCCCCACTCTGCCCATTCATCCATTACTGAGCACCCCCACTTCATTCAACCCCCCCATACTGAGCACCCCCACTCCACCCAATCCTCCTACTTCTTAGCACCCCCACTTCATTCACTTCCCCCATACTGAGCACCCCCACTCCACTAATCCCCCTACTACTGAGCACCCCCACTTCATTAACCCCCCTACTACTGAGCACCCCCACTTCATTCAACCCCTCCCATACTGAGCACCCCCACTCCACCCATCCCCCTACTACTGGACACCCCCACTTCATTCACCTCCCCCATACTGAGCACCCCCACTCCACCCCCTCATACTGAGCACCCCCACTTCATTCAATCCCCCCCATACTGAGCACCCCCACTCCACCCACCCCTTCATTACTGAGCAGCCCAACACCACTAATTCCCCCCCCCCATACTGAGCACCCCCACTCCACCTATCCCCCTACTACTGAGCACCCCACTTTATTCAACCCCCCCATACTGAGCACCCCCATTCCACCCATCCCTCTATTACTGAGCACCCCCACTCCACCTATACCTTCTACTACTGAGCACCCCCCACTATATTTACCCCCCCATACTGAGCGCCCGCACTCCACCCATCCCTCCATTACTGAGCACCCCCACTCCAACTATCCCCCTACTACTGAGCACCCCCACTTCATTCAAACCCCCCCACCTATACTGAGCACCCCCACTCCACCCATTACGCCATTACTGAATCACCCCATCCCTCCATTACTGAGCACCCCCACTCCACCTATCCCCTTCCTACTGAGCACCCCCACTCCACCTATCTCTCCATTACTGAGCACCCCACTCCACCTATCCCCCTACTACTGAGCAGCCCCATTTCATTCAACCCCCCCCCCCCATACTAAGCACCCCCACTCCACCCATTACTCGATTACTGAATCACCCCTACTCCACCCATCCCTCCATTACTGAGCACCCTCACTCCACCTATCCCCCTACTACTGAGCACCCTCACTCCACTTATCCCCCTACTACTGAGCACCACCACTCCACCCATCCGTCCATTGCTGAGCACCCCTTCTTCACCTATCCCCCTACTACTGAGCACCCCCACTCCACCCGTTACCCCCCCCCCCCCCATACTACCACTCCACCCCTTCCTTATATTGAGCACCCCCCATTCTGAGCAACCCCACTCCACCCATCTGCCCCCATACTGAGCAGCCCCACTCCACCCATCCCTCCCCCCCCATACTGAGCACCTCACTCCACCCATTACTTAGCACCCCCACTCTACCCATCCCCCCCTATACTGAGCATCCCAATGCCACCCATTTCCCCCCATACTGAGCACCGAACTCCACCCAGTACCCCATTACTGAGCACCTCCACTGCACCCATTTCCCTTTCTCTACTGAGCACCCCACTCCACCTATGCCACCATGACTGAGCACCCCTACTCCACTCATTCTGCCCCCCCATACTGAGCACCCCTATTCCACCCATTTTCTCCTCCCTATACTGAGCACCCCCATTCCCCCCATACCCCCACCTTTACTAAACTTCCCCACTCCACCCATTCACCTCCACCTTCCACCTCTCCACCCATCCCTCCCTATACTCCCACTCTACCTATCCCCCCATTACTGAGTACTCCCACTCTACCCCCCCCCCCCCCATACTGAATACCCCTACTCCACACATCACCAGCATTACTGAGCATCATCACTCTAACTCAATATTGAGCACTTCAACGCCACCCCTATTCCCTATGCTGTAAACCCTCAGGTCTCCGCCCCTTACACCCTACCCCTAGGCTAAAGGTCTTCAGAAATAATTTCTGACCTTCCCCCTATACTGAACACCCCCACTCCAACCATATACCTATTACTGAGCACCCCCACTCCACCCATTATCCACCCGCCATATTAAGCACTGCCACTCCACAAATCTATACACCCCCCATAATGAGCACCACCAATTTTCCACCCGATACTGTGCACACCACTCTACCTATTTCACCATTACTGAGCACCACCACTGCACCCATTCCCCTCTATACTGAGCACCCACACTCCAACCATACACCTATTACTGAGCACCCCCACTCCACCCATTATACACCCCCAATATTGAGCACTGACATTCCACCCATCTATTCCCCCCTCCCCCACCACCACTCCACCCATTCCCCTTTATACTGAGCACCCCACTCTACTCATTACCCCCCATACTAAGCACCCCCATTCCACCCATCCTACCCATGACCGAGCACCCCCAATCCACTCATCCCCCCCCCCCCCATACTGAGTACCACCATTCCACCCTTTTCCGCCTCCCTATACTGAGAGCACCCCCACTCTATCCATACCCCAACCACCCCCCCCCCCACATTACTGATCACCCCCATTGCACCCCCCCACTGGGTACCTCTACTTCACTCATCTCCCCATTACTGAGAACCACCACTCCTCTACCTATTACCCCCACTCCACGCATCCCCCCCCATACTGACCACCTCCACTCCACCGATTCCACCCGCCGGTCCATTTTGAGCACCCCCACTCCACCCATTCCCCCCTCATACTGACCACCCTCACACCACCACCTCCTCCCTCATTACTGATCACTTCAACACCCTCCTAACCCCCTATGTTGTGAACCCTCAGCTTGTCACCCTTTATATACCTCCCCCTAGGCTGTAGGTTTTCAGAAATTCCCCCCCCCCCCCGTTTACTTTTGACCTTCCCCCTTCTATACTGAGCACCCCCACTCCACCCATCTCCCCATTACTGAGCATTTCCGTTCCACCCATACCTGCCCCCCCCCCGTCCATACTGGCCATACCCTCCATCTATACTGGGCACCCCCACTCCACCCATTCCCCAGTTACGGAGCACTGTCGTTTATACCCTCCCCCTAGGCTGTATTTACTCATTCACCTCTGACCTTTCCTCTGCAGATATACCGCCGCTGTTGGTTGGTGTTAAGGAAATCTTCCAGTAAGGGGCCCTGGAGACTGGAGAAGTATCCGGACGAGCGGTCGGTTGTCTTGCGTACATCGCCGAAGGTGAGGGATTTCATTTTAGGGGCGCAGTGTTCAATCCAGCCTATCACATCTCTCTGTACATCTGATTGTACAATCCTGCCATACGGCCCTGGTATAGGCACTGTTATGATAGATGATAACATAAATATCCATGCCCCAAGATGGCGTCTTGCTCAGAGCATCCCCCAATCAGCTTGGTTGGTCTTTTATGGTTTTGTGAGGCTGGATATCCCCGGAGGGACACATAGCACCCAGGGACACCAGCTGGCAGGCGGTAACACGTGAAGAAAGCTGAGCAGAGTTGAGAAGTTGTGTGGGGGCTCCACTGGTGTAGTTGGTTCTGAATTAGTATACAAGCTTTCCGTTTCCACTGGGTTCAAATGCTGCTGATCCATCCCAACAGGAGGTTTCACAAGGAGCTTCCATGGCTGGCATAGACCGTGCTCTCCTCTGATCACAGGATAGAGGAGAGCATGGTCTAATAAGTGTAGACACTCGTTATATCTGTATCTTCTCTGTAACATGATGCCCCCTCTACCCCATGTCTCTCTCTGCAGGTGACGGAGATCAGTAATGTGAAGTGTATTATGCGGCTCCCAAAGGAGACTAAGAGGCAAGCAGTGGCCATTATATTCTGCGATGACTTAGCCCGAACCTTTACCTGCGACTCAGGTGAGCTGGAGATCCACTGGAGACACCCAACCACCGGTGTCAGTCAATGACGATGTCACTGGGCGGCAGTAGTGTGGTAGGTAACTGAGGTGACACACTGCATTATTGGGGGGAAGTGACAGTGTGGTGGAGTTATCAAGGTTGGTGGTGCTGTAGTTACATCAAGGATGACTGTACAGCAGCGTTGTCAGGGGTGATGGTGCATTAGGGTTATCTTGGGATGGTGGTGATGTCTAGTTATGAGGGGTGATGGTGCTGGTAGTGCTATAAGAGATGATGGTGTGGGAGCATTATTAGGGATAACGGTGTGGTAGAATTTACAGGGATGACAGTGCGGTAGTCTTGAGATCTATGGGGGAGCTATGGGGTGTAAAAGAACTATCAGGGCTGATAGTGTGGTAGCTTTATTGGGGTGATAGTGCAGTAGCTATGTTGGGGATGACAATGCAGTAGAGTTATGTGGGACGGTGTGGTAGAGCTATTTTGGATGCGGAGTTGGGGTTAACGTTGAGGTAGCCTTATTAGGGAAGATGGGGTGGTTGAACCATTGGGGATTATGGCAGCGTAGTTATGGGGGTGACAGTGCTGGAGAATTATTGGGGGTAACAATGCAGTGGGGTTATCAATGTTGCCTTGCAGTTGTGTCATCTGGGATGATGCTGCAGATGAGCTATTGTGGGTGACAATGCGGTAGAGCTATCCAGGATGATGGTGTAGTAGAGCTGTCATGGTGATGGTGTGGTAGCATTATTGGGGGTGACGGTGTGGTAGAGCTATCTTACATGATTGGATAAAGTTAATGGTACATTAGTGTTAATGGCGATGATATGGCAGACCTGTTGGTGATATTGGTGCAGCATGGCTTGTGGGATGATGGAGCGGTAGAACTGTTGAGGATGATGATGTACTAGAAGTATCGGTGATGATGGTGCAGTAGAGCTATTGACAATGATGGTGCAGTAGAACTATCAGTAATGATGGTGATGTACTAGAGGTATTGGCAATGATGGTGCAGTAGAGCTATTGACAATGATGGTGCAGTAGAACTATCAGTAATGATGATGATGCGGTGCAGCTGTTGAGGATGATGGTGCAGTAGTTAATTGGGGTGATGGTACAGCCCAGTAGACCTGTTGAGGATGATAGTTATTTTGGGGAGGACAGTGTTGGAGTCTATGCAATGCATGATGGGATTTACTCTCTTTTTTTTCATTTGCCAGAACTGGAGGCAGAGGAGTGGTACAAGGTGCTGTCCACGGAATGTCTGGGGTCAAGAGCCAATGAGTACAACCTGGGAGAACCAGACCTCCTCACCCCAGGAGTGCAGAGTGAACAGACAGGTAGGGGACTGATAAAGGCCTGGCCATAGACCACATGATCCAACAATTGTGCGGCCGGCACACTTTTCCTAAAATGATCTCAAACAATCGATAAAAAAAGCAAATGTTTCCTGCCTGGGTATTGTTGATGTTTTCGAAAGACGGGCAGTGGAATCCTTGTGGACTTTTGTGTAAGATTTGCCCAATCACTTCCACATTCAATCAGAACGATAAGGCTGCGTTCACATGTGTCCAGTGCGAATTGTATAACCATTTTCTTTGCAAATGGAAAAAAAAAGCATTTGTTCAGCGGTTCAGGTGCATTTTTGATGCGTTTCTGATGTGAATTTGCAAGGCTCAGGATGGATTTTTGTCACAGCTGCAATTTTTTTTTTTTTTTTTATCAAATACTTTTTTATTTTTTGTTGCAAAAACAAATATAACACATTAGTCCATATCATATCATAAAGTAATAAGTCAAGTAGAAAACAAAGACATAAACTAAGCATACTTTGCACCTCTCGGTGTGACTTAGCATATAATGAATAGAACATACTAAAATTATAAGTACATTCCGCACATCAGCTTGAATTCCCCCAGTGTCAATCATCAAGTTATAGCCATTTCCTCCAAGCAGCAACAAGTAATCTTTCTTTCTATGCCTCTCTTCTACTATTACTCCTTACTCCCGTCTATCTCCTCTACCTTCACTCCTCTCTACTAGACAAACCATTATATAATTCATCAGTAGGTTCTATCCAATGTAACCATATTTTATTAAATCTTTGGGGTGTACCTCTATGTTTGTATGTTAATTTTTCTCTTTTAAAGATGGAGTCCAACCAAAAAAAAAATATTAAAAGCCAGCAGCTACAAATGCTGTGCCTGCTGACTTTTAATACATGACCACTTACCTGTCCCAGGGTCCAGCGATGTCGGCAGCCGACGCCGATGAATCGTTGGACTCTCGGCAGCTGCCGCCGCCATCCTAGGTGAGGGAATCAGGAAGTGAAGCGTTGCGGCTTCACTTCCTGGTTCCCTACTGCGCATGCGCGAGTGGCGCTGCGCGTCGTAACTGGTCCCCGCTATCTCCTGGGACCTGTGTGTTTCCCAGGAGACAGCGCGGAGGGACAGGAAGAGGCATAGACTCCCATGGGAGTCTATGCCGGAAGTGGGTGCAAATACCTGTCTTAGACAGGTATCTGCACCCCCCTCCCCCCTGAAAGGTGCCAAATGTGACACCGGAGGGGGGGAGGGTTCCGAAAAGCAGAAGTTCCATTTTTCTGTGGAACTCCGCTTTAAGTATATAATTTTGTTTCTCAACCCATTGTTTATGGGTTGGAGAATCAGTGGATGTCCATTTTTGTAGAATAACTTTACGTGCTAAAGATAGGGATCTTATCCACATAATATGCATTTCTACTGGTAATGCTCCATCAGATATTATACCCAGTAGTGCCAGTTTGGGCACCCTTATTATCTCAGTTGAGCATACTAAGTTTAAGGTTTTAAATACTTTTTCCCAATAACGATAAAGCTTTGGACATCGCCAGAGCATATGGATAAGGGAACCATTGAATAGAGAGCATCACAGCAACACTGTATCCTGGCCTAGGCCAACAAGGCCCAGGCCTAGGGCAGCACTTTGCAGGGGGCCAGCACGGAAAAAGTCCCCGCCAGCTTCTGCTACACTGTTAGTGCAGCACCAGTCTTATGGAGGGGACTAGGCTGAGAGGCAAATTAGTCTAGCGTCCCCATAAAGTGGCCTCACTGCTTCCAGTATGCGGACAGCTGGCATTCTGCAACTGTGGGGGGGGTGCACTGCTTTTAATTCTGACTGTCCTTTCATCCTGGACCACAAACCTTCCTCACTGTGCCATATGTTTTCTGCTGCACCATTGGCATGGTTATATCTTCTTAGCCCTCTCCATAAAATTATCAGAAATTTGTGTTTAAAGTAGAACTATAGGCAACACTTTTTTTTTTCATTTTGGATAGAGTAAGGGAGGGTTATAACCCCTGTCAGTTTATTTTTTTTTCCATCCCTGTCCGATTGCAAAGGTTTCCCTTCACTTCCTGTCCCATAGCCAAACAGGAAGTGAGAGGAAAATCTGTGCAAATTAAGGGAATCCATTGTCCCCCCGGCCTTCAGAACTATTGTCCCCACTCGAACATTTCTTAAACAGCAAGGGGTATGGCCTTGACAGGAAGGGGTGGGTCATATTTAAATTAGGGGGGTGCACTAGTCAGCCTAGTCAGGCCTAGGACAGCACAAAATCTAAATACACTACTGCATCACAGACATAATGGTGATATATATTTTCCCCAGGCATAAAGTTTTTTTGGAGTATAATGAGCTCTATGTATAATAAAAAACTGAGATAGCATTTGAGACGGCGAGAGAGATGCGATTTCAGTGCTGACCAATACATAGTAGATAAAGGGAGTCAACTTCTGTAGTAGGAAGCTTGGAGGAAGGTAGAGTCCCAACTAGTGCCACCGAAGTAGTATTGAGGTGCCTGTTTCAGGTGTGAAAACTAATAGCACAGAAAAGGCAGGCAGAGATCCCCCCGACTGTGAAGAATTGGGTTGAGACTATCAATTCAATGATTTGGAGCGAGAGAGTGGCATGTATTAGGCAAGGCAACTATGGAAAGTTTGAAGGAATGTGGAGGCCTTGGCTAGACGAGATGGGGTGTCCCCTATGAGGGGATGGTGAGGAGTGGATGAGAGTTTCTCTCTCGTTCTTCACCATCCCCTCGCTTTTGCCTTTCTCTCCTACAAGATCCTGGACGTTCTCCTCTTTCATACTTCTTTTACCCCTAGAGGTGGATCCCCCCCCCCCCAGGTGGCTATGCAATTAATTAGAAGTACATGTACAATTAATGATTGAGTGGTGTGGGTGAGGGGGGGTGGGTGTAGGGTGAGGGAGAGGGAAGGAAAGTAATAATAGTTTTTTGTACCAAAAGACATTACATGATATTTTATGATGTTGTATGCTTTTTTTTTTCTATTTGCTACCTGAAAAACAATAAAAAGGCAAACAATAAAAAAAAATAAATAAAAAAATAAAAGCAAAAAGAACTTCTGTAGTAGGAGAGCAATCCGTGCTGAAATCCTGACCCAAAATCCTGCACACATGTGCGATTCAGAAGCGTTCCCATAGAAATCAATGAGCCTGGAATTTGCTCATGAACCGCACTGCAGTGCTCAGAAAATGCACAGGACTCTTTTTAAATTAGTACTGAGGATGCACTGCATATATGGGAACGGCTTCAATGGCAATACATTTTACTTTACATGTCATTGCGAATCGGATGTGGTTCAAAACGCATGCAATTGGCATATATGAGAACTGAGCCTAAACTCGTAAAACGTTCAGGTCTAAATCAGTTGTGATCTTGAGCCTTGGTACATTGTTTATAATTGTCCTACATCTAATTTGTTTAGTAGAATCTTGGTGGGACTGGGCTGATCTCTGGCCAGCCTAGACCCATCAACCTGTAATGATGCTGATCTTACAGGATGTCATTGCTTCTTTATTGTACATCCCAGGACATAGAGCATTTTCTTATCCATTACGATCAGGTTAGGCTGCCACTTTCAGGTGAATGAACACTGGAAAAAAAAAATAGACATGAATCCCCTCCCAGGTATAACCCCTCCCAGGCAAGACTTCAGTTTTTTGCTGGTATCTTAGATGATGTCCTTGTGAGGTTGCTACCTTTCGTTAGTGAGCCTTGCAGCGCTCACTGTGTGAGGTTCTATTCTGTTCTAGTTTAGTTGTTTGGGGCCTGTTGGGTTGTTGTCCTCCCCTCATATTCAGTGCTTTGGGACATCCCTATCATAATAGATATGAAGATACCCTGTGACCTGGGATATAGTCCAAGAAAAGGATTTAATAGGTAAAACAAATTCCCATTTTTCTTACAGAGCGTTTCAGTGTCTTCCTTCTGCCTTCCTCTAATTTGGACGTGTACGGAGAGTGCAAGCTGCAAATCACAGAAGAAAACCTCTACCTCTGGGACGCACACAACCCACACACTAAGCTGCTGTCATGGCCACTCTGCGCCCTGCGACGATATGGCAATGACTCCACACGCTTTACTTTTGAAGCAGAACGGTAAGAAAGCCATAGTGGGGTTTAACCTGTCCTCAAGCGGTCTCATAGATCTGGTAATGTGGGATACAGGCGAGATAGTGTCAATATATTGGTCATCACACCAGCAGAGGTCGGTAGGAAGTCACAAAGTGCTCAGAGCAGCCAGGAATAGAATATGATTTTTGTGCTTTCCATAAACACTTTGTACTGGAATTTCTGTATGCCTCAGTGGAGTTCAGAAAAGTTGGGTTGTATTGCTGCCTACAGGAAGTTGGGGCACTGGCAAATTGAATATGTTGTTAGCCAGACCTAATTTAACCCCTCATCTTCCCAGAGTGCCTTGGTTACTTGAGAAAGTAAACATAGGGATGGGACCTTTGCCCCTCAATGGACTTCAAGAAAAAGATTTCACCACAATCAAATTTTCCTTATGTATCATCCATTGAGGGACACCAGAATTTTCATAGTCGTTAAATCCAAAACGCAGTCCAGGTAAAGAGTGGGCAGCCACTGATAGGTCCAGTTAGAATTTGGGGACCAACTGCATGACAGAGGTATCTGCAGGAACCAACTTCCAAATCGGGAACAAATGAGAAGCCCAATTCAAGATGTTGGAACTGCTGTGACCAAATGGAGGACAGAAGATCATCCTGATGTTCCAAAACAAGACAAAGCAAACCACTGCCAAGGGACCCCTGCCAGTGAGAACTAGCGAGCCAACCAACAATTTGCCAAAAAGAGTGATAAAAAACACACTACCAAAACAGAAGTAAAATAGAACAATTGATAAGGTCAAGGTATGAAAACAATTGCTGGGCCCAGACCAAAGAAATAACAAATCTGTATAGGGAATATTTGAAGATCAAATAATTCCAAAAGAAAAGACCAGCTGGTCAAATTTTGAGAAATGGCCAAGCCTTGTACACTAATCCCTAGGTGCAAGAAAAGTTCCATGATAAGAAAGGGTCTGTCAGGCAACCAATTGTGTGGCACGATAGTAAAGTTGGAATAGCCCTCACAATGTGACATCCCAATAGACAGACCAATGACCCCCCTCCCCTTTCCCCGTAATGAACCAGCCCTGAAGCCATCTTGAAGGAGAAGAGGAGCGAACAAGTGGGACCATTATAAAGAAAAAAGGGGGATAGGCAACCAGTGCAGAAATACCATACCTGAAGGATGAGCGGATCTTTCCACCCAACATGTAGAAGTGTGCAGATAATCCTGCATACCTGCTTGACTAGTTCTGCAGCCATATTCTAGGAATCGGCTTGTTTCGCATCTATGCCACATTCTCTACCAAGGAGCAAGGGTCAGGAAACTCAGATCCACTATAAGAAGCATGTGTCTAAATGGGAACAGGAACAAGGAAAGTATCAGAAGGAACTTCCTCAGGAGGCTTCAAAACAGCCACAGGTCCTAAGGAGGCCTCTGGACTCATAGTATCCTTCATAAGGGTGATCCTAGCGTGTTCCTCCTGCTGACAGTCCAGGGCAGTGATGGGTCATTCAGTGATGCATACATCCTATCATGCAGGAAAAGATGAGCACACAGGTGCTGAACCCTCACACCTTGATGTGGTGGCTCCATCTGAGGAGATCCAGAAGGCAAAGCCTTGTCACCAGCAGACCCAGTGTGGTCAATAGGGACACAATTAGCGCTGTCCGGTATGGGGACCTGGTCACTTAATTCAACACAGGGAGAGTTCCAACCCTGCAACACTCAGGAGATGTCTGACAAACATCCAGTGAGCATACTGATTCTTCTGCCTGATGAAGCAGGAAATATCTGTTTTGGGGTGCCAGATGAAGAACCCACTTGTGGAGACACACCAGAGAAAATAGGCCCTCTCAGGGTGAAGAGAAGTCACCCCCCCCCCCCCCCCCCCCAATCTCCAACCAGACAATAAAAAGTAATTCCAGGGAATTCTTAGTCCAAAGAGACTTTCTGGATGGCTCTACCTGGGCTCAGACACTCCTGCACCGAAGGGGAGGCTAATGGTGACTGAGAGCCCACAAGAGAAGAGGGGGGGGGGGGCAAGGTAGGAAGATACTCCCTACCTGCCTCCAAAGGGGTAAATGGTGGGAATTTCCTTGACAGGTAAGAAGAAAGGCAAAGGTCCACAGGAAGAAGGGAACCTCTTTAGTGAGGGTTTAGGTCAAGCCACCTTGCATGTTGGTGAACACATTACCAGCATCCTACACTAGAGAGTCCATCTCCAAACAAGGCCTGCAGGTCCCTCATAAGGAACTGGACTGCAAGAGTTCAGAAAACAGACCCTCCTTAATGAGGGTCTCATGAGCGTTACGGATGCCAGGAGAAGATAAAAGAGTGGGACTAACATCGAATGCCTATAACAGGTACTTCTGCTTGACGCTCAATGGAAAGAACCTCACCATAAAAAAAGAATAGCCGGAGCTGACCCTCATCGACCTTGTAGGTCAGGGGACCCCTCACAGGAGGGATAGTAGAGATGCCGACGCTACCAAGAGAGGACACGGGGAGAACACTGCACAGGGTGAGTGCACCACTGGATCATGGGACAGGTGAGTGTCTGTTTGTTAAAAGTCAGCAGCTACACCTTTTGTAGCTGCTGACTTTCAATAAACAAAAATATGTCTGAAACTGCGCTTTAAGGTAGGAATCAGAGATCCCAGAGTGTGGGGAACTAAAAACAGATCTAGTCAGTCATACCACTGGGAGCAGTCATATCAGAGGATTGGTGAGGGGTAGCTGAATAAGATGCTAGACTCAGGGGTTTGGCCCGATAGCTACACAGGGTGGCCTGAGCCCCCAAACATTAGGAAGATACTGTATATTGGCCAGGGACCCAGTGGAAAAAACAAACAGACCCAACTTTAGGAAGTAGGGGTGCACCTTCATGCAGGAAAGTTATCAAAGTAGCTGGAAGATCTCTGGCTGTAAGCACTGCAATTTAGGGAGATGCAGGCTCTGATTGCCTATGTACAACTGCAGTAGTAGGATTAGGGTGTGGGGGGGAAGGGTGGGTATTTAACCGCCTCAATGTCTACAAATTGTCAGATAACTAAACATAAATGTTAGATTCTAAAAATGGACAAATAACAGATAATATGCCTTGCTTCAGTGGATGAGCCTTCATGGGGATACTGCACAATGTGGCAACCATGTATTATGTCTATACAACGTGGACCTTTGTGTTTCAGGGTGTGCGGTATTAACGAGGGGCTCTACACCTTCCAGACTGCAGAGGGGCAGCAGATCTACGAGCGCGTTCACAGCGCTGTGCTGGCATTGGCCGAGCAACACAAGAGTCTCCTTCTAGAGATGGAGAAGAACTCCCGGGTGAGTCTATTTGGCATTATTAAAGCGCAGTTCAACCCATAAGTGGAAGCTCTGCTTATCTGCTCCCCCCCCCCCTCTTCGGTGCCACATTTGGCACCTTTCGGGGGAAGCAGGTACCTGTTTTTGACAGGTACCCATCCCCACTTCTGCCACGGCGAGATCACTGGGAAGATCGCCCCCCCTCCTTCCCCTGCCACCGGGCCATTCAGAAAGCGCAGTGCGCTTCGCGCATGCACAGTAGGGAACTGGCTGTGAAGCTGAAAGGCTTCACTGCTGGTTTCCCTTGACCACGAATGGCGGTGGCAGCACCCAAGAGCCGATGGAAGCATCGGCTGGGGTGCCGACATCGCTGTATTCCAGGACAGGTAAGTGTTCTAATATTAAAAGTCAGCAGCTACATTATGTCTAGCTGCTGACATTGAATTTTTTGCTGGGGGAAGGGGGGGTCGGAACTCCTTTTTAACCTCATCATGACTCATTCCTACCACTCGCCCGATTATATCTCTCCTCTTAGCGATGGAGTGCCACCTCCTAGTGGACAGTGAGGAGAAAAGAGCATCCTATTGCCCATCAACAAAACAAATATCTTCGCTGTAACAAGCCTTGTGCCTCATCATCCTTCATTACATATCTTCTCCTGTCCTGCCCTAACCCCAATTATGTATCTTCTCCAAGAAGATGATGATCCTACCCCTCCACTGATCCCAAAATACATATCTCCTCCTAGAAAATGATGGTCCTATCCTTCCTCAATCTCGTACGAGAGTGAAGGGGGCTGAGAGCGCACAGATGTGAGGGGGGCTGAGAGCGCACAAATGTGAGGGGGGGCTGAGAGCGCACGGATGTGAGGGGGGGCTGAGAGCGTACAAGTGTGAGGGGGGCTGAGAGCGTACAGGTGTGAGGGGTGTGCTGAGAGCGTACGGGTGTGAGGGGGGCTGAGAGTGTACAAGTGTGGGGGGGCTAAGAGCGTACAGGTGTGAGGGGGGCAGAGAGCATACAAGTGTGAGGGGGCTGAGAGCGTACAGGTGTGAGGGGTGTGCTGAGAGCGTACAGGTGTGAGGGGGGCTGAGAGCGTACAAGTGTGGGGGGGCTGAGAGCGTACAGGTGTGAGGGGGGCTGAGAGCGTACAGGTGTGAGGGGGGGGCTGAGAGCGTACAGGTGTGAGGGGGGGCTGAGAGTGTACAGGTGTGAGGGGGCTCAGAGCGTACAGGTGTGAGGGGGGCTGAGGCACTGAAGGACTTGGTGGGATGGATAGTGAGTATATTCCATGGGGCGGCCAGTGGGCAGGACCCTGGGGAATGTTGGTGGTCAGGCTCGGGGGGGGAGGGGCCCAAGCCTAAAGTTGTGTAAGAGGCCCCACAATTTCTGATGGCTGCCCTGGTCCTATCCCTCTACACATTATATATCTCCTTCTAGAAGATGACGATTCTACCTCTCCACTGATCTCCTATTATATATCTCCTGAAAGATGAAAATCCCCCCCCCCTCCACCGATATCTAATTATATATGTCCTACCAAAAGATGACAATCCTACCCTTTCACTAATCCCTCATCTTACCTGATTATTTATCTCTTTCTAGCGACTCAACAAGGAGAACGAGAGCCTCTCGCAGCCTTGCCCCAGCACTTCCATGCTGCCCCGCAGTGCATACTGGCATCATATTACTAGTGGCCAAACCAGCGGCGAGTCTTCCTGCAGTAACAGTAAGTTCCTGAATGTGGCCGGACGTCTCTGTAGGAAGGAACATGGCGTAAAAAAAATCCCAAAATAATGTCACGTTAGTATTTTTGGTTTACCTGTAAAAGCCTTTTTTAGGAATACATCACAGGACACGGACCGACTTCATATTCACGGCTACTCGGGTTATGCTGCCACCTTCAGGTGTTGGACATTGACCCAAAAAAGACAGGAATCCTGTCCCAGGCATAACTTCACCCATCTTAGCTAAGCCTAAGTTTTGTAGCAAGCAGTGAGGAACACAAAGGGGGAAAGATTTCTGTGTCCTGTAATAGACTCAAGAATGGAATTTTACAGGTAAACCAGAAATCTTTATTTCTAAATGATACATCACAGGACACGGAGGACTTCATATTCATGACTGCTTGGAATATCACAAAGCACTGAACATGAGCTTTGAGCATTTGTGCCATTTCCCGTTTACTTGAAAGTGTAGAATTCGGCAGGCTTGCTGATTACTACATGCAGGGTATTCTTTGTCACATTAAGGGGACAAAGGGAAGCATTAAGGGGAGCGGGGCTGGCAAAAATGTGCGGTTGTGCCCCCTTTTTTTTTTTTTTTAATATCTGTTTATTAATATTTTTCTTCATCACAAACATGGAAAAAGAAATTCCAAAATACATACGACAATAACATATTACATTCTATACAGCAAAAAAAAAATACACCCCTCTCTAATGTATATAAGTTCTCTCTCCCTCACCCCCAACTCTTCCCGTTCAAAAATCCCCCCACACCCATCCTACCTTCTTGAGTTATCATACCTTAACTATTCTAACTAGTAAATAGTCTGTTAACCCCTATACTTCTGTCTGATCCCAAAATAAATGGTGTCAAACCTGGTAACATCAGCCATGGTTCCCACATTTCACTAAATGTATTTACTGAACCCCTATTTTTGTATACCTGCCATTCCTTTAGCAATGCACCATTCACCTGTATCCCCTATTCCTCATATGTTGGGCTTCTCAAGGATATCCATTTCATTGCTCTCAATTTTCGTGCAATAAATAGCATCCTGTCAATGGATATCCTAATTACCGGGGTATATACCGTATTTATCGGCGTATAACACGCACTTTTTTCCCCTTAAAATCAGGGGAAAGTTGCAGGTGCGTGTTATACGCCGATCCCTGCCGATCCGGAGCTGTCACTTCTTCAAAATCGCGGACCGCGATTTGAAAATGGCGGCGCCGGCGCCGAAGTACACAGAGCCGGTCCTCGGCTCTTTCCGGCGGCTCTCGTTTACTTTCGGCTCCACTCGTAGTCCCGAGCGGAGCTATCCGAACCTACTCGGATAGCTCCGCTCCGGACTACGAGTGAAACCGAAAGTAAACGAGAGCCGCCGGAAAGAGCCGAGGACCGGCTCTGTGTACTTCGGCGCCGGCGGCGCCATTTTCAAATCGCGGTCCGCGATTTTGAAGATGTGACAGCAGGGACAGGGGATCCCAGGCTGCACGGGGGGAAGGCTGCACGGGGGGAAGGCTGCACGGGGGGAAGGCTGCACGGGGGGAAGGCTGCACGGGGGGAAGGCTGCAGGGGGGAAGGCTGCACTGACAAGGCTGCACTAACATGGCTGCACTAACATGGCTGCACTAACATGGCTGCACTGACATGGCTGCACTGACAAGGCTGCACTGACAAGGCTGCACTGACAAGGCTGCACTGACATGGCTGCACTGACAAGGCTGCACTGACATGGCTGCACTGGGGAAGGCTGCACTGGGGAAGGCTGCACTGAGGAAGGCTGCACTGACAAGGCTGCACTGACATGGCTGCACTGACATGGCTGCACTGACATGGCTGCACTGACAAGGCTGCAATGAAGGGCATTTAAATGTAAGTTTTTTTCCCTTCAACTTCCCTCCTAAAAGTTTTTTTTCCTTAAAATTCCCTCCTAAATTGGGGTGCGTGTTATACGCCGGTGCGTGTTATACGCCGATAAATACGGTAGTTCTTTTTCTAATTGTCCTAGCAGGCATATTCCTGGGTCTACCTGTAACTGGGTTTGATACGCCTGATTAATGGTTTCTACCACATTCTGCCAATATCTAAACAATTTAAGGCAGTTCCAAATCATATGCATTAAATCAGCAGATGCTCTTGAACATCTCGGACATTCCGACGTATCCCGCCTCCCCCATTGGTATAGTTTAGCTGGTGTCCTGTACGCTCTATATATTATGTATAATTGGGTTAGGCATTGCTGTGGAGATGCTGATACGGACTGTACAAGTCATTTTTCCAAGATCTTTTTCCTATCCTTTTCTAGCTAAACAGCTATTTGTTTTTTATGACTGCTCAGTCAGGCGACCATAGAGAGTAGAGATTAAACTCCTCTTAACCTGTAACTTTGCTAAGGCATCCATAAGGGGCATATTTTGTATCTTAACTTTTTCGTCTTTAAACTGACTCTGTAACGCATGGCGCAATTGTAAATATTGGTCAAATGCGTGAGGGGGCAATAGATATTTTTTTATGTAGGTCTTGAAATGTTTTCAATATATTATCTGTATAAAGCTGTGCAGTGTATTTTATGCCCTTTTCTCTCCAAACCCTTTTAACCACTTGCCGTTCGTCCACCGTCAAATGACGGCGGGGCGGTGTGGCTCTCGTTCTGGGTGGACGTTATATGACAGCGCTCAGAACAGTCGCTCTCGCACACCCTCAGGGGACTGCAGAGCAGAGATTACGGCCGCGCCGTGTTGCTAGGACATGTCGTGACCCCGATCTCTGTAAAGAGCCGCAGCTGTGGCTTTTCAACCATGTGATCGGCTGTGTCCAATCACAGCCAGTCACATGTAAACATGGAGATGCCGGTAATCTGCTCTCCTCACCTCACACTGACAGAGTGTGAGGAGAGGAGAGCCGATCAGCGGCATCTCCTCACAGAGGACATCTAGGCATGTAATCAGGGCACTGATAATCAGTGCCCTGATTACAATAAAGCGCCCACAGTGCCAGCAGTGAGTGATCACCAGTGCCAGCAGTGAGTGCCCACCAGTGCCAGCAATCAGTGCCCATTAGTGATGCCAGTCAGTGCTGGCTATCACTGCTGCCCATCAATATCTATCACTGTTGCCTATCAATGCCACCCATCAGTGCCGCCCATCGGTGCTGCCTATCCGTGTCCCCTATCTGTGCCCACCAGTGCCACCCATCAGTGCTGCCTATCCGTGTCCCCTATCAGTGCTCATCAGTGCCACCTATCAGTGTCCATAAGTGCGGCATATTCGTGCCTCCTCATCAGTGCCACCTCATCGGTGCCCATAAGTGCCACCTCATCGGTGCCCATCGGTGCAGCCTATCAGTACCCATCAGTGCTGCCTCATCAGCGCCCATCAGTGAAGGAGAAAAATGACTTATTTACAAAATTTACTGACAGAAACTAAGAAAAACTTATTTTTTTTCAAAATTTTCAGTCTTTTTTTTTTTTTAGGAAAAAATAAAAAACCCAGAAGTGATTAAATACCACCAAAAGAAAGCTCTATTTGTGTGAAGAAAATGATAAAAAAATTTCACATGGGTACAGTGTAGCAATTGTCATTCACAGTGTGACAGTGCTGAAAGCTGAAAAATGGCCTGGGCAGGAAGGGGGTGTAAGTGCCCTGAAGCATTGAAGTAGTTAATTTACCTATTTCCTCGTAATTTTTATTTCTTCATAAGGGGGGAGTAAACTGAGATATAATTATATTGCATATTGCGTCTCATTTCCTGCCAGACTTTATGTATCAGTCCAAGGGTCAAATCCTGTGACGCATCACCAAAGTTACCTGATTCTAATTGAGCTATCAAATGGTATTGTGAGGATCTACTCAAAATTATCGCTTTGGATAGGATCTGTCCAATCTATCACTCGTCATCCTGCAACCTGCTGGAGTTGTGCTGCTAAGAAATACATTTTAGCATTTAGAACAGCTAGTCCCCCCCTTACTTTTGGGAAGTTGTAGTTGTTAAGTTTAATTCTAGCATTTTGTCCTTTCCATAGCAATGTTCGAAACAGGGGTCTATTTTTTTAAACCATTTAAGTGGTATCCAAATCAGTGAATTGTGTAAAACATAAAGTAGCTGTGGGGCCCAGATCATTTTTATTAAATTTGCACACCCTACCACTGATAAAGTTAATTTGGTCCATACATTACTCTTCATCTGAAATGTATCTAATATGGGGACTAAGTTATAATTAATATATTCCTTTATATTAGAAGAAACCAGTATACCTAGATATTTAAAGGTTGTGACAACTTGTATTTTATGGTCTATTTGTGCTAAAGCTAGTGTTAAATCGTCAACTGGAAGTACCGTATATACTCGAGTATAAGTCGAATTTTTCAGCACATTATTTAGTGCTGAAAGTGCCCCCCTCGACTTATACTCGAGTCAAGCACTTTTCTGCAGCAAAAAATTTCATTTTCCGAACCGACTTTGGGGCCCCGTATCTCAGGGCCACTTGGTGCTAGGAACTCCAAATTTGGTGTGCAAACCCAGTGGACCTGGTACCACAACATATCCAAAGCTGAAGTTCCTAGCACTAAGTGGCCCCGAGATACGGGGCCCCAAAATCGGTTCGGAAAATGTCATTCTCTGCTGCAGAAAAGTGCTTGACATTTTCTGAACCGAGTTTGAGGCCCCATATCTCAGGGCCACTTAGTGCTAGGAACCCCAAATTTGGTGTGCAAACCCAGTGGACCTGGTACCATAACATATCCAAAGCTGAAGTTCCTAGCACTAAGTGGCCCTGAGATACAGGGCCCCCAAACCGGTTCAGAAAATGTCATTCTCTGCTGTAGAAAAGTGCTTGACATTTTCTGAACTGATTTTTGGGGCCCTGTATCTCGGGGCCACTTGGTGCTAGAAACCCCAGCTTTGGAAATGTTATGTTGCTAGTTCCACTGGGTTTGCACACCAAATTTGGGGTTCTTAGCACTAAGTGACCCTAAGATACAGGGCCCCAAATTCGGTCAACTGTGTCCATCTGCTGCAATGTCATTTCGGGACCCTTTGGGTTCAGAGACCCCAAATTTTGGCTGCAGCTAGGGGGCATCTAGGAACCCTTAACTACCAAGTTTGAAGTTCAGGGGACCTATGGCTGCAAATGGGCACAGTGAGGCTGCAAATGGGCACAGTGAGGCTGCAAATGGGCATTGTTGACCCTCTTTTCCACTTACAGTAGCTGTGCATTTCTCACCCTCGTCTTATACTCGGGTCAATAAGTTTTTCCCATTTTTTTGTGGTAAATTAGGGCCTCGACTTATACTCGGAACGACTTATACTCGAGTATATACGGTAATACTGATTTTTTTTTCCCCCAATTTATAACAAACCCCGAAAATCTGCCAAAGGTCTTAATCAACTATATCACAGATGTTAGAGATTGATCTGTATCTCCCAAGAATAATAAAGCATTATCTGTGTATAAGAAAAATTTATCCACTCTTCCACCTCTCTCAAATCCCCTAATAATAGTTGTTTGTCTAATTGCTATAGCCAGTGCAAATAATAACGGTGACAATGGGCACCCCTGCCTAGTACCTCAAGACAGAGAAAAATCTGAGAAAAATGCTTGTGGAGCTGTGTATAGTAATTGAATCCACTTTGCAAATTCTCTACCCAACCCAAATTTCTTAAGGACCTCCCATAAATATATCCACTTGACGCAGTCAAATACTTTGGCTGCGTCTAGCAATAATATAGCTCTCTTTCCTACACTGTCTGATGGTATCTGTAAATTTAGAAATCGTCTTCTCAAATTCGTTGTTGTGGATCTTCCAGGTATAAAACCTGATTGGTCCATGTGCACCAGTTCATGTATAACTTTATTTAGTCTACATGCCAAGACTCTTGCCAGAATCTTAGCATCAGAATTTAATAATGAGATCGGATGATAAGATTCTGGCAATAGATGATCCTTATCTGGCTTAGGTAATACTATAATACAAGCATCATTCATAGATTCTGGAAACTTAAATGATGTATGTGCATGGTTCAGTACTTTCAGCAATTCTGGCAGCAAAATATTTCCGTAACTCTCATTCCGTAAACCATCTAAACCAGGAGCTGTCCCATTAGGGGAGTCTAATGCCACGTACACACGGTCGGATTTTCCGTCGAGAAATGTTAGATGTGAGCTTGTTGTCGGAAAGTCCGACCGTGTGTATGCTCCATCGAACATTTGGTGTTGGACTTTCCGCCAACAAATGTTGGCTAGCAGGTTCTCAAATTTTCCGTCAACAAAACTTTGTTGTCGGAAAGTCCAATCGCGTGTACACAAGTCCGCGCAGAAAAGTCCACGCATGCTCTGAAGCAGAAGCGGCTGGTCTTGTAAACTAGCGTTCGTAATGGAGAGTTAACATTCGTGATGTGGCAAATTATGAAATCTCGAAATGCAGCGCACAATTCTCTTCTTCTTTAATGGGATAATAATGAAGCTGCTTTGCTGGTGATACTGATGAAGTTATTGCAAACGAAGTTTCAAAGTTTTTTTTTCAAGTGATATCAAGAATAATAATAATAGCGCAAAATAAAAAAAACGCAAAAAGAAAAGCTCGAATCAACACTCACCAAACTTCTACTAACACGAAATTAGCAGAAGGAGCCCAAAGGGTGGCGCTAAAGAGCTGAAAAACCATGCAGTACGTCTAGTACGTCACTACGTTCGTAATCGTTACTGTGACCGTGTGTTTGCAAGACAAGTTTGAGCCAACATGCGTCGGAAATAAATCCACGGTTTTGTTGTCGCAATGTCCGATCGTGTGTACGTGGCATAAGACTGCTCTGGTTAGTTCATCTAATGTTAGAGGTGCGTCAAGGTATTCTCTTTCCTCTCTAGAAATAGATGGTATTTTTAAAGGGTTCGAAAAATCTATAAGTTCATTCGGATTATAAGTGGCCTTACTCTGGTATAAATCCTTGTAAAAAGTAGTAAATGAGGATAATATATCCTCTTGACTATGAGAAATATTCCCATTTGGTATACAAATACAGGAAATAAAGTTAGACTTAGTCTGGGATTTAACAATTACTGCTAACATTTTCCCACTTTTCTCTCCCTCCTCAAAATACTTACTCCTTACAAGAGATTGCTCCCTTTCAGCTTTTTCCATAGCTGTTCTTTTTATATAGAAGTTGTACCTCCTTCCATATAACTTGATTCCCAGGTGTAGGGTTCTGAACATATTGATATTCTTTATGTCGTACTTCTACTGCCAAAAGAGTTTCCCATTCCTTATTTGTCTTTTTAAATCTGCTTATAGCTTGTATCATTAACCCTCTTAAAAAAGCCTTCATAGTATCCCATACCATTTGTGGAGACGTTGATTCTGTATTATTAAGAAAAAATTTGGTAAGCGATTGTCCAATGGATTCACCCAGGCCTAACACCTGTAAACCATGAGGCATCCATATAAGCCAATAACTTTTATTATATGGTGTAATTTTTCTTATGGTCAACAAAACTGGAGAATGATGCCAGATCCCCCTTGCCAGACACTGTATATCTGAAACCAATGGGAGGGTTAACTCTGTACCCAGTTGTGCCCCTTAATCACGGCTAAAGAAGCCTAAATCTGGCTGATCTTGAAGAGCCCTCTACTTGTCTGCTAAGAGATCTATGATGTCGATGTACCACATTGTTTTTAGCCAGGCAGATGCGATCAGAGTCACTGGAATACCCTCCACCCTTATTCTGCACATCAGATGAAGAAGAAACTGGAGAGAAGGAAAAGCATCCACCACAAACATCTGATCCGGGACACAAACCTGGTCAGTTTGTTGTGGAATCTGAACACAGTAGAATGACATCTGGTGTCCACCACTACAGACGAATCTTTGTGAACATCTCTGAATGAAGGGCCCATTCTCCCAGCTGCTAATGAAAATCTGCCTGCCTACCTTCCACCATGGGAATGTGCACATCACAGAGGACTAGAATGTGAAATCCTGCCCAAGACAAGAGCAGGTCCCCTTCTTTCTGAGCACCACATCTGCCAGGAAGCCTACCGTGGTCTTCTATGGCTGAGACAACTTTGTTGGACCCTGAGATTCCTCCTAGGAGGACTCATCTACAGAGGATTCCTACTCCTCAACCGCATCTTCTCTTTCTCATGCAAAGGAACTTCCTCTGACACCTCATCCTCTCGCAAAGGGGAGGAGGGGAAGGAGAGTGCTCATATTTGTATCAGCAAGAGCTGATCATGCAGCTCAGAAAATTTCTCCCTTGACATAAAGAAAATGGAAGATTGTCCAGATAAGGGCAGAGCCATTGCAGGGCAAACTTTGTAGGGGGTCCTCCCTATCCTATCTTCAGCCACCACAGTGGTTGCTCCCCGCAGGGCCTTAAGAAGCTTGACTGACCTCTAGAGGGATTACTACCCTGTATACTATTTTGCCAGTGAGGTCACCAGATACTCTGTACCCCTGGGTTTGCTGCTCACAGGGTCCAGCACCTACAGACAGACATTACAGGCTGCCTCCGCTCTTGCATGTGGGGTCCAGTTCAGTCCCTCTTGACTATCAGGCTGTAGCAACCGATCTGGATGGAGTCCACCTGTACCCCATCAGGAGTGTTAGGAACAGGCCAGGAATTAGAGGAAACAAAGCCCACTACAGGAAATCTTCAGAGACATAGAAAGGCATCCATAACTAAGGTTGGGTTCACACTTAGTAGGGCCGTGGCTCACAGTAGGGGTCTGGTGCGTCCCTGTTCTCCATTTCAGGGACAAATCAAGCCTGAATTCGGACCTGAAACAGAGCCAAAGACACACAGGAGATGTGTGAACCAGCTCCATTGAGAGCCAGGCACACTCTCCTCTCATGCGAATTGGATGCGGAATAATCCAGAATCCAATTCGCACCAGTGTGAACCCAGTCTTAAGGATACTAGCCAAAAACTGAGGCTTAGTTGAGCTGGGAAGGGTTATCCCTGGATGGGGATTCATGATATTTTTTGGCCAGTGTCCAATCACCTGAAGGTGTTACCATAACCAGGTAGTCATGAATCTGACATCCTATGTGTCCTGTGTGGTAAAATTAAGAAATACATTTATATTGCTAGAGATGCATTTAAAGTGGAATTCCAAACAGCCACAAACACATCGTCTGAAATTTCATTGACCTAAGGATTTAATAATTCTTTTCAGCCAATCTGGTGATAATCACACTGCAAAGCCAGAAAGTTCACTCTAAAACTGCCCGAGGTCACCTCTCTCCTCATTGGATAGAGGTAATGATGATTAACAAAAATGGGAGACTAGCCAGGCTGGTAAAAATATCACAGATCCCTCATACAGGCACAAGCACTTGCCCTCCTCTCAAACTAGAACAGAGGTGCACCTGTCAGTACTGTTCCTGCCCTCCTCTCTACCTAAAACAGATCAGAGGAGCACCAGTCAATACTATTCCCACTTTCTCCTCCACCCAAACCAAGTCAGGGGCACCTGTCTGTCCTACACCCTTCCTCATCTCCACCCAAACCAGGTCAGAGGGACACCTGTCTGTCCTACACCCTCCCTCATCTCCACCCAAACCAGGTCAGAGGGGCACCTGTCTGTCCCACCCTTTTCTCCACCCCACACTACATCAGAGAGGCACCTGTCAGTACTATTCCTCCTAAACCAGATCAGAGGGACACTTCTCTGTCCTACACTCACTCTCATCTCCACCCAAACCAGATTAGAAGGACACCTGTCTGTCCTACACCCACCCCTAACTCCACCCAAACTAGTTTAGAGGGGCACCTGTCAGTACTACTCCTCCAGAATCAGATCAGAGGGGCAGCTGTCTGTGCTACTCTTCCAGAACCTGAGCAGAGGGTCACCTGTGGTAAGCTCTGGGGGATATTTTTCTGCTGTAGTGATTGAATTGTGTACATTAGAATATTTTTCTCAATTGGGTGAAATGATTCCATGTTCTGACTTGTCTTCCAGGATCATACAGCGGCCGAGACTCGGACCCTATAACTAGACGGATGATTGAGAGGAAACTGCCCACATCAGCCTCTCAGTGACCCCGTCACCGTGATTCCGGGATGATGGACACCATAGTCTGTGAACTAGATTTGGCTCATCTGGATTCTGGAAACATGAAGAACTCCGTCATTAAGGCACCACCCTCTCTGCACAGGGGATCTTATTGGACGAGTAGCTTGTGGAGGGACAACCCTGTATAAAGCCAATTTTGCACTATAAAAAAAGAACCAAGTTCTGACCTATCACGTCTCTTCATTTATATTGCCTATGTTTCTTAACCACGCACGGGCCCCAAGTATAGAGGGGCCCAATTATAGTTGCTATTTATAAGCAGTTTGTCCTTAATTATCCCTATGCACCCACAGAAGTTTCCGCTGGAATCTCTTTCAACTGATACATTTACTCCGTCATAAATAAAGCCAATAATCATTTGTGATGGAGAAGGCACTTTACTCAAAGCAAACTATTTTCAATCTCGTTCATTCAGGGACATGGGATATCAAATACTGGCAGGTTATACTGCTGCCGACAAGGAGATTGGACACAGGCAAATGAAAAAATTGTAGGCCAGCTCAGTATAGCCCGTATAGGATGGCATTTCTCAACTTTTCTTTTGTCACGACACACATTAAAAGTATGCAAAATCCCCTGTATACTCATTCACAAAATAAATAAAAAAAAAACACAGATTAAACATACAGGCACTGTGACAAAGTCCTTTAAAAAAAAATAAAAATCTTATGGTGTGAATCCATCATCAATCACATCATCCAGCAATGTAGATCAATAATGATGATTTGGCGCCCAGCAAAAACAAAACACGATGACCTGCTAAAATGATCCATTCCCAATGGATGCTCACCACAATGGACATTTCTCCTGCATTAGCTCAATGTAAGCAAAGAGGCCAGGGATATCACGATCATGTTTGGTTGATGACATCTCCCTGGGTGCCTGCCCGTCAGCTTGTTTACAATATTAAACCACCTGTAACCTGGTAGCCAATGATGTTATTGAAGCCAGATTGTTGACATTTTCTGGAATTTTAATGGAACCCTGGTTGAGATAGGCTGTCCTAAGAGGGTAAACATCTTTTCTCCATCTCTGCTGAGAAAAGTCTGACTCTTTGCTACTTTGATTTGATTTTTGGATTCTTCTTCTTTCCACTTCAATCCAGATTACTCACTATGTTGCTGTTGAGCTGGTCCATAACCCCACTGGACTGGCAGTGCTAGCCTGAACTGTGACCTTCAGGCAGTGGGTTTCACTTGTGGCCCTTTCCAAACTTCAAATACTGGTCTTCCAGGAACATTTGTTAACCATGGAGCGTCTTCCAGACCTGTGGCATTGCCTCAGCACTTGCTCTGTCTCTGAAGATCTACTGTTGGGTAGTCTGTTTGGGCTGAACACTGAGAGTTACATCCTTGTTTGCACGGCTGGGCACCTAAATTTTGTTACTGCTGGTTTTACCTCAGAAAGGGTTAACACTGAGGGATGGGGCATCTGCTGGGTGGAGTGTCACATGCTCTCCTTCCTGACATTCAGTGTAAAGGAAGCATCATTCTGAGCACCACATGGTATTCTGGTCTTTTCCGACTACCCGCTTACAGTGACCCTATTTACCTCCAGCCACCTGGGTTCAGAAGCTCCCAAGACCTTGTCTCGCACTTTGGGTCTCTTTGCATCACTGCCACAAGGTTGCACTATGTACCCAGACACCGAGGACACAGTCCACAGCTCACACTCTCCTAATGTCTGGGGACGTTTACCCTGTACACTATGGGGGCACTGACATCTGTAACCTAGAAACCAGTGACCCTATCGTTAAGGGCTGTACCTCTTTTGAGTCCTATCTTTCTCCATTGAGTGAGGCCGAGTCCTCTACCCTACTGTTAGGAGCCTCTACTGCAGTCACTCAACACTTTGTGGCCCTGCCACAAATGTCACCGGTTGCAGTAACCATCTCTAACTTAGACATGGATTCAGTAGAGTCTGAAAAGACTCTTTTTGAGGCACTGTCTCCTGCCCTAACCTCAGAATTGCAAGAGGTTATTGTGGCCCTTATTTATGCAATATCCTGATATCTCCAGCCTTGGGTCCTTAAGGGCTTCTACAGCTGCAAAGATCTTTCTATTACACCCACTTTTTGAGATCTTACCCTATGCAAACTGGAAGCACCCTGAAAGGTTCTGGTCCACACTGGAATTTGTTAAATGTTGACTCCTGTGTTGTGTTATGGGTCTAATGCCTTTTCCTGGCATCCCCAAAGTGGGATATTTATGCCTACTTTCCTCACATTGTCCCTAAAGGACAATGTCCCCCAAAAGGTCTAACACCTGTACAATGTGATCAAATCTGGCCTGATCAGGTTTCAGCATTGGAAACAGTCACCTGTAGACAAGGGTATCCAACACAGTTCCTCACAGCAAAGGGCCATAGCATGCTTGCCTTCAGGCCTTTTGTTATCAGACAGTGACTTTAGTTACCCCTCATCGAAGAAGCATCAGGCGTTGGAGGACCTTCCTCTGAGTCATCCTCTTTCACTTGTCTAGCCCCTTTCTCCACTATTGCACATCTAATGTATGCCTCTATGGACCTGGTAGTCCCTGGTGCGATTACTCAGCCTTTTCTTCATGGGACTGGTACAGATTCTTCTCCCATCAAGAGGGTTTCTTTCTTTGGAGAATCATAATCTCAAGGGCTGCAGTCTGGCCTTACAGAACAAGGGGTTCATTCCCCATAATTTGATCCCTCAATGTGTAGGTCTCCTGGTTCAGATGGCGTTGGACATCATCTAAGTATTGCTGTGTCCTCACCACTTAGAAGTAATAGGAGCTCTTCCTGCACCAGGAGCGCCTGGCTCAGAGGCTGGACAATACCATGAGTCTCAGTCTCACCCACACTGCTCTCCCAAATGGCTATTCCCCAGCATCCAGTTCCTATTAGTAACCTCTGATCATATAGAAGAGGCCCACACATTTCAGTGCATCTCTGACCCTGAAAAACTGGAGGAGGACCCCGTGTCTCACTGAACTGTCAGCAGGCAAAACACCCCAGTCTCCCGCTGCTGGTATCCTTCGACAGGAATGAACCAGCATTTTGGGCTCTGTCAACCTGGGGTTAGTTGTTCTTTCCTTGGCTAGTTTGCAGCCTCTTGAAGGTCCTTCAGATGCATTTCCGGTTGTGCTCTCAATCAGGCAGATACTCTTCGCGGTACTAAGATTCCTGTTCTTTGCTCCATGAATGTTGATGCTTCTCTGGATTTAGCAGATCAGGAGCATTCCTAGACCTATGGCTCAAGGTCAGAAATAAGCACGATTGTTCTTTAGATTTATCCCAGAGGAACTTCTTGCGTTCCATCGAGGAGGCATTGGCTTCATCATCAGACCAAACTTATTCTGTCTATCCTTGTGAGGATGATTTCCATGCACCCTACACTTGCAGGCATGCTGACTTCATCCGATTGACATTTTTGAGTTTTCAAGCATTGCTTCACACTCCTTGTAGGGAGTTTTCAAGTAAACCCCTGATTCAGAAGACAAGTCCTGCCTAGCAGGCTTAGTTGTCTGTCCAGACAAGCTGTATAGACGTGGAGCTCCCATCCCTTCATTCTAGGCTTAGGTTCTTCCTGTTTAGACCAGCTGATCTTCTCACCAGAATCTGTTTGCTCTTGGTTTCCCGCGTCAGGTTATGGGTCTTTTCTTCCCTACATGGGATTTGCAGTAGTTCCGTCTGTGGTGGTGGGTTGTGGTTTATCAGCCTTTTACTTGGTGCAAGGTTTTTGGTGTTCCCTAACATTTAGAATAACTCTGGTGGGGACCTTTCTATTTGGGTCTTGAACGTCAGGATGATTTTCTTTGTCCTCCCTCTGGCTATATAGGCAATTCACCTATCAGGCTTGTTTTATTTCTCTGTGAAAGGAGGAGAGAGGGGCATTGTATTTCTCTCTCCTTGCAAAGTAAAAGAAAAAAAAGTGTGTAAAAAATAAAATAAAAAATATACCAAGCTCAAGGTTTGATCTAGGTCAGTGCCAGTGTGTTTGGGTCAAGGTCAATATCAGTATTTTTTGGACAGAATTTTTTAATTAGTACCAGTGTGATTTAGGTAGGATTAAAAAAAAAGCAAAATGTGCACTATTGTTTTTGGGGGTATCGCATGTGGTATCGCTAGGATCGTCAGGAGCAGGAGAATTCAATTTGGGTTGTTCTTTGGTGGAAGTTTATGGTAGTACCAAGAGATATACAATAAAAAAAAAAAAAATATATATATATATATATATATATATATATATATTTTGGGCCAGTTTTCCTTTAATAATAATAAAAATACCTTTTACAACCAGGCCCAATTTGTCCTGGAAAAAACAGGGATAATCCACGTGGCTGCACAAAGTAGTTGTGATGCTACTGTATGTAGTTTTACTAACACATGTCAAAGTAGGCATTTAGATCTGTTTTACCCCATACGCAATGGGGTTAATGTTGCCCACCCCTCAGTCAAACTGTTTTTAGATGTCCCGACAGTATCCAAACACTTTCATCCCTCAATGTACAAAAGAGAGAGAAAAACAGAGATCCTTTCCTTTGAAGTCCATAGAGCCCCCCCCTCTGTGTTTATGATCATGTGCTCCTTGCTACAAAACTGATGACTGCTGAGTAGAGGAGGGATTATACTGGGGGGAGGTTGGCCTACATTCCTTTTGTTTGCCATCTTCCAGTCTGCCTGTAGGCAGCAGTATAATCCACCTGCATCTCCTGTGTCCCTCGATAGATTCCAAGAACAGAATTTTATGGCGAGTACAATCCTTTTTTTCCCCCATCCTTCGTTCACTGGTGGACATATTTTATTCATGATAGATGGGTTTGATGTTGCCACCTACAGGTGCAGGACACTAGGTGCAACTAAACTGAAAGCACTTTTTTCTTTCCTCTCACCCACATCACACCAAATCTTCATCACACTACACAAAACATCACCAAATACAGAGAACACTTTATTACAAAAAAAGACAGGTGTGTGGAATGGGGGAGGGGGGTGATGGTGCCAGTTTATTCAGTTTATAGTGAGTACATCACTCTGAATTTCATGACTCAGCTGTGTCTGCAGGTCACTCAGCTTCCTCTTCAGACCAGACAGTGCAGACAGGACAATATTCTCCGGCCGCATAGAGCCGCAGGACTCCACGTTATAGTAAAATCTGCAGGACAGAAGTGTTTAGTTAATACAACCCTACAGGGAACCAAGAACACATTCACAAGAACGACTAGCTCATATAATTTATATTGAAGGGGATGGTCCAAAGAACTGACAAGGGAGGGGAAGTGAACAGGCAGGAAAACTGAACAACAAAGGAATTTCAGACCACACCCCTTTAGAATGACAACACAACTCCTCTACGGACATATGGAGGGTAGAATCATATACAGCTTGGGAGTCACTCACCTCTCTGGCTTCCCATTGGGATCATAAGGAGCCTCCGCCTCCTCTTCATCAATTTCAGAATATTCACTCTTGGGCCTGGGTGGAGACACAGACATCACGTAAAGCGACCAATCACAGATAAGTGCCTGAGAGCCCCCATACCTAACAGGCCCAGCCATTTCATTGTCCTAAAGTGCATCCAACTTGACAGGAATGCAGGGCTGCCATTGCAGACTCCCGAATATGCCAGCTGCCTGGTGTCAGTGCTCTTGAGATGGGGGGATAGAATTCATGTCTATAATTGGTCCTGGTCAGTGCCCCAAAGAAGCCAAGATGGCATTAGAGTTGGAAAACTTGTACTTTCAGGAGGGGCCAGTACTGGAAACTCATAATGCTTTCATGCTCCCTCTGAGAATAATTTCTCCAATCAGATTCAAAGTCCAAAATGGCAGCTGAATGGATTTGGTTGGCTGCTGGAGGACAACCTAGGACAATGAAAATACTCTGACTGTGTGTTGGTACAATATTGGACCATTACCCTAGAGCAGTGATGGCGAACCTTGGCACTCCAGATGTTTTGGAACATTTCCCATGATGCTCAACTACACTTCAGAGTGCAAGAACATCATGGGAAATGTAGTTCAAAAACATCTGGAGTGCCAAGGTTAGCCATCACTGCCCTAGAGAGTCCTCCCTCACAGCAGATTCCAGACCTATCCATACCCTTACAAGACCTGGAAGTGGGCAGGGACTGAACATGAACATACCATTCTTCCGGTTTGGGGTAGACTGTGTGCCGCAGTGCATTGTCTGGGTCATATTCAAAAGATACCCCCGCTGTTGGGTTCCACTTAGCGTGTTCCTTTCCAAACCCTTTCTTCGCATAAGCTCGGAGACGCAATTCCTGCCCTTTCCGCAGCTTCACCAGGAGGATGTCTACAGCAAGAGGATAGATATGTATCACACCACAGCCCCAGACTGTCTGGAACCTTCCCTATAGTCTGCTGAGCACACCACTCTCCACCCGGAGCCATGAGCCCACCAATCCTTTCCCCCCTGAGCTTGGGAGCCACTGATACTATCCACCCCTCTGTCAACACCATACTGCACTTTCCACCCTGAGCCTAGGACCCACCCAATCCATCATCCTGTGTCCACCCTGAGCCGAGGGATAACTCGATTCATCTCAACATGTCCACACCACACTTCACTATCCACCATGATCTTTATGCCTAGGGCCTACAGATCCACCACCCTGTGTCCACGCCATACTTCACTATCCACCCAGACCATTAGGCTCACCCAATCCTCCTTAGTGTGCCCATATCACAATCCACTGTCCACCCTGATACCTGAGCCTAAGGCCTACCAATCCATCATCCCCACCTCAAAGTCTACTGTCCACCTTGATCAATGGGCCCACCCAATCTGTCCTGCTGTGCCCAAGCCACTGTCCATCCTGATCTTTGATCCCCAACCCACACTATTCCTGAGCCTAGGGTCCACCAATTTATCACCTTGTGTCCACAACACACTCCACTGTCTGTCCTGATCTCTGACCACCCTTCCATACCCTATGTTCACCCTGACCACCAACAAACAGACCCACCCAATCCATAAACACAACACTCCGCTGCCCACCTTGACCCCCAACTCTCAATACACTCCCCTATGCCTGCACCACAACCACACTCAACTGTGCACCCCGACCTTCAGGCCCACCAATATATCTCCACATCCACACCACCTACCGCCATCCATCCCCCTAATTCACACTACCTACCCCAATGTTTGCCCTCACTTCATTCAGACCACATACCACCATTCACCCTACCCCCATCCACACCATATTCTTTTAGCGTATTGGCAGAGTCTGACTGGCTGCCACAGATTACTATACAAATGAAGAGCACTCACTCCCAGGAACCATGCTCACCATCTTGTTCTACGTAGTCATTGGGATCACTGTCTCTACTACGTGATGTAACCTGGAAGACAAAATTACAGATGAAACAAAGCACGTGGGCTGGCACTCACCCAGGCTCTCCATAGACACATGGCATCCAGGCCGACACTCATCCTGGCTCTCTTTACAGCCACATGACACCCAGGCCGAAATGTGCTCCGGTTGCTCTACAACCAAATGGCACCCAGGTCGACACTCACCCTGACTTTCTACAGCAAAATGACACCCTGGCTTCGTAACCCTGGTTCCCTACCGCCAGACATATGATGTCACCTCTTCCCCCTTTCTTTGTCAGTGGGCTCACCTCCAGGTCTACACCACATTCTTCATTATTAGATTATTGGAACAATGGCTAGCACAACACAAAATTCTACCATGTGATGGTGAGTGACAATAGCAGTGATTTGGGTTTAGGTGAAGCCTGGCTGTAACAATCACCTTTCTCATGTCTTTATGAATTACATTGTTTGCTATAATATTCTGAAAGGAAACTTAGACTAAACAAGCTGCATGTACACCAATCATACAGCAGCTCCCCTACCCCTCTCTGCTGTGCTGGTTACAGAAGTAAGTCAGTGATGAGAGGTGGGGGTGGAGAAACGACACTAGTGTGTTGAATGCCTAGCTCCACCCATCAGGTTACCATCAGTATGGACCGCCGTGACATTTACCGGGATGACGCGAGCATTGTTTGAAATGAGATCACGAGAGGTCACATGACGCGTCTGGTCTTCAGTACATCGAACGTCCAACGTGAACTCCACTGAGCACTCCGCGCAGAACTCCTCGCATGTGCAATCCTGTGCAAGGGGACAAAAGGTCAGGACTTATCCGTTCCAGGCCCCTAAAGACACCCATGTATCCCGGGCTGGGGCATCGATATAAAAAAAACCTAAAAACTGGAGACATTACGTATGAGGACACCTAGGTACCCCAACTGGAGCAAAGATATATGAAACCTTATCCCCTGAGGACACCCATGTATCCTGGGCTGGTACAGTGATATGAAATGGGAGACATTAGGACACCCATGCAGCTCAGGCTGGGGCAATGCTATAAGGAATAGGCGATATTACCCCGCTGATGACACCCATGTACCCCAGGCTGGGACAAAAAGGAACAGGAGACATACCCGGGAATACTGCAGCTTGTCCACAATGTCATCGCTGGTGAGGGGGACGAGCCCTGCAGAGGGGAACAGATAGTTAGTAGGGTGCAATGGGTGGAGTCTAGAGCTGCATGATTCTGGCCAAAATGAGAATCACGATTTTTTGGCTTAGATTAAAGATCACGATTCTTGCGACGTAACCATCTTTCACATTATACAATTGGGCCAACATTACGGTTTAATGTTTAATAATTCATGAGAGTGTTTTTTTTTACCAAAAAATTGCGTTTGAAAGACCGCTGCGCAAAATATTGCAACAACCGCCAATTTAGTCTCTAGGGTCTCCGCTAAAAGCCATTCTTTGCGATACGGCACTGCGTCGCTTTAACAGACAATTGCGTGGTAATGCGACACTGTACACAATGAAAATTGGTGTCCTTTTTTTCCACAAATAGAGCTTTCTTTTGGTGGTATTTGATAAACTCTGCGGTTTTTATTTTTTGCGCTATAAAACAAAAAAAGACCGACAATTTTGAAAAAAAAAAAAAAAAAAATCAATATTTTTTACTTTTTGCTATAATAAATATCCCATAAAAAAAAAAAAACAAAAAATAAAAAAAAACATTTCTTCATCAGTTTAGGCCGATATGTATTCTTCTACATATTTTTGGGAAAAAAAATAGCAATAAGCGTTTATTGATTGGTTTGCACAAAAGTTATAGCGTCTACAAAACAGGGGATATATTTATGGCATTTTTATTATTCATTTTTTTTCTTTACTAGTAATGGTGGTAAACAGCAATATTTAGTGGGACTGCGACATTGCGGCAGACAGATCACTTTTTTTGGAACCAGTAACGTTTATACAGCGATCAGTGCTAAAAAATAGCCACCGATTACTGTATAAATATCACTAGCAGGGAAGGGGTTAACACTAGGGGGGATCAAGGGGTTAAGGCCTCATGTACACTGCTGCTGGTAAACGGACATTTAGGAGCAGTTGTTATCTTATCAGTACTGTACACAGGGTCGTTTATAGTTGTTTCTAGGCAGTTGTGTTTAGAAGCATTTTTTGGAACGCAAAAAAATGTGTTCAGGAGGGATGTTCAGAGGCATTTGAAACGCCAAACTCCTGTAACAGCTTGTAAACGCTGCTAAACGCGGTAACTCGCTTTTAGCAGCATTTCATTTACACATGTTTTTCATTTTAACAAAAAAAAAAAAAAAAAAAAAAAAGGAGGTTGGTTTCTAGGTGTCAAGTTAAATCTTTCAGGAGAGGTTAAACAATGTCCCATGTACATGAAGCCTAAGGCCCCTTTCACACAGTGGCGGTAGGGGGCGTCGGCGTTAAAACATCGCTATTTTTAGCGGTTTTACCACGGTATTCGGCCGCTAGCGGTGCGGTTTTAACCCCCCGCTGGTGGCCGAAAAAGGGTTAAAACCACTCGTACAGCGCGGCTATTGCCGCGCTGTCCCATTGATTTCAATGGGCAAGAGCGGTGAAGGAGCGGTGAATACACTGCTCCTTCACCGCTCCAAACATGCGGCTCGCAGGAGATTTTTTCTTCTCCTGCCAGCGCAGTGCTTCAGTGTGAAAGCCCTCGGGCTTTCACACTGAACAAACAGCGGAGGCTGTTTAGGGGCGGTTTGCAGGCGGTATTTTTAGCGCAATAACGCCTGCAAACCGCCCCAGTGTGAAAGGGGCCTTAGTGTGTCCTAGGGTGGTGGTGCTAACTGTGGGGGGGGGTGTACTACTGACTGGGAGTAGAGAGAGAGCGCTGTTCCTGATCACTAGGAACAGCAGATCTCTCTCTACTCCTCTGACAGAACGGGAATCTGTTTGTTTACATTGACAGATCCCCATTCTGGCTCTCTGTGGAGCAATTGCAGGTGATCAGCGGACATTGCGGCTGCCGGCAACGCGCATTGGCGCCGCGGGCGGGTGCGCGCCTCCTACAGCTCTTATAGCGGTTGACGTACACCGTTCGCAATTCGCGCAGCCGTGCCAACCTGCCGCAGCATAATGATGGCGGCTGGTCGGCAAGCAGTTAAGTGGTTAAACTGACCTCATCTAAATAGAACATCTAAATAGAACAGAAGATACAAAGTTTTTCTTCATCTCTGTCTAAGGAGGTTGTGAGAAACTTGGCAGGCTGCAGAGAACTTTCTGTACTAAATCGGGAAAATGCTGTGTTGGATCGCGAGGGGGGGTAGAATCACGATCTCGATTCTTTAATGAATAATCATGCAGCTCTGATGGAGTCCTGATATATAAATCACCTGATACTCACCCACTCTGTGCGCTATGAACTCATCATGGAGAACAGAGGAATTGGCGTCTATCTGCACCCAGTCAATGGCTGGAATAGAAAAGATATCATGTTATTAGGAGGACATATCGGTCCTCTTCTTCCCTCATAAGCAGAAGGGATAGGGTGGAGATCCTCCTCAGATCTGAGCAAACAAATACGGGAACGGTTCTATTTGTCCATCCAGTTCTGAGATTTACAAAACTCTGTCACACAGCACAGCCATAATTTTTCTCTGCAGCAGTTCATAACACTTACAGGTCTTGTCCCTTCCACAGCCTGTGATTAGACAGGGGAAGGAAAAGCAGCACAGTGATGAGTTATTCTCTCTGACACTCTGCTCTCTCCTATCAGCATGTTCCTTGCTCGCAGATGAGCACGCCGGTGCAGCCGAATGGCTCCTTGGGCTGCTTCCCCCTCCCCCACTCTGAGCTCTGCTGTACAGAAATTCAGAGGGCCGATACCAGGTCCCGTTCAGGTACTTACACTACCTGCAGTTATGACCGGAATCCTGGCAGATCATTATTAAAATTCCTCTGAAAACTGTCCATCACCTGGCCACCTCCCTCAATATGGAGACACTCTACCTGCAGGGGATTGAGTAGGAGGCAAGAAGCACAGATTGGGCAGCCCAGAGATTGTACCGAGTACAGGGCTCCTTCTAGAGATTATTATGACTGAAGCCATGACATGGAGACCAGAGGGGGGGAGGTGGTGGAGGGGAGAAGGTGGGGTGGTGGAGGGGCCCTGCCCCCACATCTCCATTCTTTAATATACAATGCAGCCTTCAAGAAGGTCAGAGAAAGGGAAGACCGACTACAGCCGACACTCACCAATCGTCGGGACTTCCGCTATAAACACACGCCGGATGGAGTTAGCGATCCTGCAATATACAAAGAGATTATATCTTAGATTGTAATGTCTGCCCTAACGTTGCAAAGCGCTGTGCAAACTGTTGGCGCTATAAAAATCCTGTATAATAATAATATGAGGGGCAGAGACAGAGAAGAGATTGGGGGGGGCAGAGAAAAAGAAGGAATTGGGGGGGCAGAGAAAAAGAAGGAATTGGGGGGGGGGGTGTGATAGAAGAGATGAAGGGGAAGCAGAAGAAGAAGGCAGGTAACTACTACTAGATCCTGAGAAGAGGTCTGTACATGGAGGGGGGAGGGGAATGTACAGACAGGTCCCACTCTTACGCCAGGTCGGTGTTCTCGACAATAAATTTGACATTTTCATCGGTCAGTTCAGTGATGCGGACGGTCGGCTGGTTGGCATACGGCATCTTCCCTCCAACCGGAAACAGGCATGAGACAGCCCCAGAGTACCGGAAGTTACGGTGATAGAGTCGTTGTTATGGATAGAGAAAACAGGAAATCAGAATGATAGAGTGCATGTTAGAGATAGAAATTCCCGGAAGTAAGGGTGATAGAGCGCAAAGGGGCGTTGACAAGGGGGGAGTCACATGTTCCCCCATAGAGAAGCAGCATGGCTGAGTTCGTACAGCGCCGGGTAGAGGAGTTAATCCCCGAACTAGAACAGCTGGAGAGAGTGGGTCTGCTTACCCGGGGGGAGGTCAGGTGAGAGAGGCCAGCCCACCCCTACCGCTCCATAACCCACCACTAGATATATCTGTTTGTAACTCTAAACCTTCTATTTAATCCTCCGGAGGACCTCCCAGTCATTGGGGGGCAGAGCGTGTCCCCTCCAGGGGACCTCCCAGTCATTGGGGGAGCAGAGCGTGTCCCCTCCGGAGGACCTCCCAGTCATTGGGGGGGCAGAGCGTGTCCCCTCCGGAGGACCTCCCAGTTATTGGGGGGGCAGAGCGTGTCCCCTCCGGAGGACCTCCCAGTCATTGGGGGGGCAGAGCGTGTCCCCTCCGGAGGACCTCCCTGTCATTGGGGGGGCAGAGCGTGTCCCCTCCGGAGGACTTCCCTGTCATTGGGGGGGCAGAGCGTGTCCCCTCCGGAGGACCTCCCTGTCATTGGGGGAGCAGAGCGTGTCCCCTCCGGAGGACCTCCCAGTCATTGGGGGGGGGGGCAGAGCGTGTCCCCTCCGGAGGACCTCCCAGTCATTGGGGGGGCAGAGCGTGTTCCCTCCGGAGGACCTCCCTGTCATTGGGGGGACAGAGCGTGTCCCCTCCGGAGGACCTCCCTGTCATTGGGGGGGCAGAGCGTGTCCCCTCCGGAGGACCTCCCTGTCATTGGGGGAGCAGAGCGTGTCCCCTCCGGAGGACCTCCCTGTCATTGGGGGGGCAGAGCGTGTCCCCTCCGGAGGACCTGCCTGTCATTGGGGGAGCAGAGCGTGTCCCCTCCGGAGGACCTCTCAGTCATTGGGGGGGGGGCAGAGCGTGTCCCCTCCACAGGACCTCCCTGTCATTGGGGGGGCAGAGCGTGTTCCCTCCGGAGGACCTCCCTGTCATTGGGGGAGCAGAGCGTGTCCCCTCCGGAGGACCTCCCTGTCATTGGGGGGGCAGAGCGTGTCCCCTCCGGAGGACCTGCCTGTCATTGGGGGAGCAGAGCGTGTCCCCTCCGGAGGACCTCTCAGTCATTGGGGGGGGGGGGGGCAGAGCGTGTCCCCTCCACAGGACCTCCCTGTCATTGGGGGAGCAGAGCGTGTCCCCTCCGGAGGACCTCCCTGTCATTGGGGGGCAGAGCGTATCTCTCCTGGAGGACCTCCCTGTCATTGGGGGGCAGAGCGTATCTCCTCCGGAGGACCTCCCTGTCATTGGGGGGCAGAGCGTGTCCCCTCCGGAGGACCTCCTCATCACCAGGTGCAGAGTGTCCTCTCTCTAGGACTTCCCTTCACCGGGTAATTGTCCTTCTTCTGGATCTCCTGCGATCACCTCATTATTCTTGATGTTTCAGATCTGTCATTAAGAAGAGGACTTCTCTGGAGTACAAACTGAAGAGGAGGGTCGTGGAAAAGGAGGATTTCATTGGCTACGTACAGGTACTGCTCTGTATAATAATCTGAATGAGGCACAAGGCTTCTACTGTAAGAGTATATCAGAGCGAGGTATGAGGAATCTAATGATCATTTCTCTCTCTGCAGTATGAGATCAACTTCCTGGAGCTCCTGAAGAAGAGGCGTCAGGTGAGCAAAAGTACCTCGCCTCACCTTATAGATGTGATTGGGGGGTCAGTGATTGCATGGGAACTGCCCCCACGTCAGCTGACCCATGTGAGGGTGTCAATATCAAGAGAGATTTATGAGGCCCCATGTGTCAAGACATACAGGGTGTGGGTATGCAGTAGAGATTTGTATGGGGCCTTGTATATTCGGGGCCTGTTGTGTCCCTATATACAGGGTGTGGGCAGGCAGTGGAGATTGTTTGTTTAGGGTGCAGTGTCACTATATCCATGGTGAATCGTGTCCTCTTCTCCTCAGCGGATTGGTTACTCCTTTAAGAAGGATGAGATTGAATACGTCATTGTACAGAGGATCCACCAGTTGTTTGGCCGGGCCACCAACAAATGGAAGGTAGGTGTTGGGTGGTTGGGGCCCCTGTGCAGTCATGCTGGTCTCCAGTTCTCCCTTTCAGTGCTGTCATGTCAGTTCTGTGTTTCTTGTGTTCCAGGAGGACCTCCAGCTCTGGATGTCACATATTGCATTCTGCAAGAAATGGGTGAGTTGTCTTGTCCTCAAGGTATGTTTACTCCCGGGTGATCTCATGTCTCAGAATTTCCTGTTTTTGGTGTTTTCAGAACTGCCGACCTCAGCTGAGTAAAATCTTCTCCTCCCTGCTGGCTGTCAACTCAGATAAACCAGGTAGGAGCAGAGATTGGAGATAGAGGGTTGCTGTAATTGTATGACCGTACATGCTAACCCCATATTCTCCTTCTCTCCAGCGCTGTGGATAATGGCGGCAAAGTGGGAGTTTGAGGATCAGCTTTCAACCGAGAGCGCCCGACACCTTTTCCTGCGAGCACTCCGATTCCACCCGGACTCTGCCAAGGTGTACCAAGAGGTTAGTACAACCCATATGCTGGACAGGGAACCCCTTTACTGTGGTGGTTCTCCCACCAGCTCTGCTCTGTGTGTGTCATATAAAAGTGTGTGTGTAGTTTTGTTCATACATATATATAGATAGAGATATAGATCTATATATAGAAGATGTCCACAATTTCCAATAAATGGTATGTACCTTGTCTTCTGTCCTTTTTTTAGTATTTCCGGATGGAGCTGATGAACGCTGAGAAACAGAGAATTGAGAAGGAAATGCTGGACAAAGCCAAGATGGATGTTGTAAGGCTGAGCGGTGCCATGTTTTTTCTACATGTTGGGGAGTTGTGTTGGGTTACCCTTATTAATGCCCAGCAAGAAAGGGGGACTATTTGACCTGACATTAATTGGGGAGGTGGGTGGTGGCTGCCAATTTTGAGATTTGTTCATAGCGCCTTCATATCATCTAGGAAGTGCAGGGAGGACCCCACTGTCGCAAAGCTGTAGGAGTGCAGGGAGGACCCCCGCTGTGACGAAGCTGTAGGGGTGCAGGGAGGACCCCCGCTGTGACGAAGCTGTAGGGGTGCGGGGAGGACCCCCGCTGTGACGAAGCTGTAGGGGTGCAGGGAGGACCCCCGCTGTGACAAAGCTGTAGGGGTGCAGGGAGGACCCCCGCTGTGACGAAGCTGTAGGAGTGCAGGGATGACCACCTTTTCATGTAGCTATAGGACGCAGGGAGCACCCTGTGTAGGGTGCAGGGAGGACCCCGCTGTCATGAGGGGTCATAGAGTGCGATGTCACTGTGTGTGCAGAGTGTCTTTGAACCATTATTTGTGTTGTCATGTCACAGGGTGAAGCTGGTTACTCGGATGCCATCTTGAATGGAGAATTGGCCCGGGTGGTTTATAAAGCTGCAGTGGAAAAGATAAAAGGTAAGCATGGCTTATTGCAGTGTTTCTCAACTCCAGTCCTCAAGCAGCCCCAACAGGTCATGTTTTCAGGATTTCCCTCGGATGAAACAGCTGTGGTAATTACTAAGGCAGTGAAACTGATCAAATGACCTGTGCAAAATAATGGTAAGCCTGAAAACACGACCTGTTGGGGCGCCGTGAAGACTGGAGTTGAGAAACACTGGCTTATTGGATGAATTTGACAAGAGATCATTGTCGGATGACTAATATCATTGTGTTCTCAGGGGCCGAGTTCCACCTGTCACTGCTGACAATTGTGAAGAAGTTTCAGTTCTTAGAAGAGCTGCAGAAGGAGATTCTGTCTGAGTAAGTCTGATTCAGGTACTATTTACTAGCTGTAGGTTCTGATCGGAGCAGATGATCCCAGCACGGTCCTGGCTGCCATCTTATGAAAGCTTTATAGACCCCCCCCCCCCCCCATGGGTGAGGCATTTACAGAAATGCTGCAGGAGCGCTGACCACCTTCTGAAAATGCTAACCACCTGACCTCTGGGTTCAGTACTTATCCTGAACAAGCCTTGAACTTCTGAACTGCATGTTTGCACTTGGTCAGTGATTTAAGTAGTGTTGAAGCCACGAGATCAGTTTGACAGCCAGACAGCTAGAATTTTCAGAGGGGTCTTCAGTGGTAGCCTCCATATTCCTCTCTGAAAAGGTTTACTATAGAGGTCTGCCAGAAATAAAGTAAAAATGTAATCTTGGACGGAATTGTGGTTATGTGGTTGAGTTAAGTTAGGTTGTTTTGTGATTGGGGGTGTATGGTCCAGTTGGGTCAGCCTGTAGTAGATGTGATTGGGAATGTAGGATCCAGTTGGGTCAGCCTGTAGTAGATGTGATTGGGGATGTAGGATCCAGTTGGGTCAGCCTGTAGTAGGTGTTATTGACGGTGTAGGATCCAGTTTGGTCAGCCTGTAGTAGGTGTGATTGGGGGTGTAGGTTCCAGTCCGGTTAGGTTGTTTTAGGTGTGATTGGGATGAAAAGTTAAATTGGGTCAGGCTGCTATAGGCGTGATTGGGGGTATAGGGACCAATAGTTTCAGCTTGTTTCATTAGTATCATACTGTTTTTATGTAGGTTGTTATGGTGGATGTAGGATCCAGTCTGGTCAGGTTGTTGTACGTATGAGTGAGGGTGTAGGGCATAGTTTGGTCAGGCTGTAGTAGGTGTGATTGAGAGTGTAGGGCCTAGGTTGGTCAGACTGTGTAGTAGGTGTGAGGGTGTACGGTCCAGTTTGGTCAGGCTGTAGTGGGTGTGATTGCGGGTGTAGGATCCAGTTGAGTCAGGCTGTAGGTGGTAGTCGGGTCAGGTTGTTAAGGTGTGATTGGGGGTGCAAGGTCCAGTTTGGTCAGGCTGCTGTAGGTGCGATTAGGGGTATAGGGACCAATAGTTTCAGGTTGTTGTATTAGTATTGTCCTGTTCATTTAGGTTGTTATGGTGGGTGCAAGGTCCACTCCGGTCAGGTTGTTGTACGTGTGATTGGGGGTGTAGGATCTAGTTGGATCATGTTGTAGTAGGTGTGATTGAGAGTGCAGGTTCCAGTCTTGTCAGGTTGTTTTAGGTGTGGTTGGGGGTGCAAGGTCCAGTTGGGTCAGCCTGCTGTGGGCTGTGTGTGTATAGTGATCAGTTTGTTCAGGCTTGCCATACAGTTGGGTAAGGCTGTTGTAGGTATGTAGAGACCAGTAGTTTCAGGTTGCTGCATGTGTACCATCCAGTTGGCTTAGGTTGTTCTGAGTTATGATGGTGGGTGTAGGGTTCAGTTTGGTCAGGCTATTGTGGGTAGCGTGATAATTTTTTTTCAGGTTGTTTTAGGTTTACCATCCGGTTGGGTTAAGCTGTGTACTGTTGTATGTTAATATAGTGATCAGTTGGTTTATGTAGTTCTGAATTGGTGATGGTGGATGTAGGGACAAGTTTTTGTAGTTGTGATTGGGAGTGTATGTTCCAGTTGGTCAAGTTGTAGGTGTTGTTGGGGGGGTGTAGGATCCATTTGGGTCAGATTGGAGTCTTCAACATTGATCTCATCTACAACAGTTGGTCAGGTCTGTGTAATGGTAATGAATTAAATTCTTATTCTTCAGCCTGCAGACACTCCATGCGGATGATCCTGTCACTTGGGACTTCTTGGCACGTCAGGAACTGTTAATCAAAGCTCCAACATCAGCAGAGTCTACGCCCAAACAGGCAAAAGTCCAGGAAGCCGCGCGACAAGAGGAGCGATGCAGCCAAGTATATGAGACAGCTCTGAGTTCTCTCCACAAAGGTCTGAAATCTCTTCTGGAATGATATGATCTGTAGAGTGTATAGCAGGCTGGTGTGTATAGATATGTCCTTCTCTTCCTGTAGAATCCATGTGGGATCTGTACATCGCCTTCTGTTTAGAGAGATACAAACGTCAAACCAACAGCAAACAACTGAAACAACAGGTAAGTAAAGACTTGAACAGGTCCCACTTTTTAGCTCTTTGCCAATCCCCAGGCCATCTCATGTGCTAGATCGCTGCTCCTCCATCCATCATCCCACATTCTAGATCTCTGTCCCTTCATCTGTCATATACCACGTTCTATATCTCTGTCCTTCCATCTGTCATATCCATTGTCAGGTTGTCGGTCTTCTCTTTATATGTATTTCATGGTTGGATCACATTTCTGTTGTACCTGTGATATTGTCTGAGAATGTTCTCATGGTTCCGGGTCTTAAGTAGAGATTTGTTGTCATGCTAAGTGAACCTTTTACACCCAAGTCCAAGATCAGCTCTTCAGCTTTGGCTTAATAAATATCTCTTCTGGTTTCAGAGGACGGAGAGACTACTGTCTGCATTCAGCAAAGCACATGAAGCAGCCTTATTACCACCAGCAAGATACAAGGAGTGGGTGAGTGCAAGGACTGAATCCCTTTTTATAAGAACTGAGTATCATTCTTTATATGTAAGGTGGTTTATATTAAAAGGGAATTCCCCTTCCCTTCCCCATAGATTATGACTCTATTCTTTTTCTTCCTCTTTTTTTTTTTTTTTTTTTTTTTATTAATTTTTTTTTTTTATTAAATTTATTAATTTAAAGTTATTTTTTTTTTCATAATCTCACCTGTGCAGTACAGCGTCATCAAATGACTGGCATGGCGATGATCAGGGATGCTGACTGGTGACAGTATGCAAAAATGAAAAATTCTTTTTTTTTTTTTTTTTTTTTTTTTTTTTTTTTTTTATATACTAATTTTGCTTGATGATCACTGTTGTAAGCAATAGTTTTAGCTGTCATGAATGGTTTTCATTTGACAGCTTGTGATCTGTGATTGGCTACAGCTAATTACATGGTACAGTATTCTGTCATTGGTCCAGATACTGTATGATGCCTGTGGGCCAATCCACAGCATCGCAATAGTAAGAGAAATAACAGTCATAAATAGTCAAGACTGGCTTCTGTTTTTTTGTTTACATTGTAATCATGTGTTCGCTATGCCCATAGCGATTTACATGATACCCTTGCCACTGCAATCCTCTGTGTCCACCAGACACAGAGGTCAGGGGATCGCAACCGATGTGTGCCCCCAGGGGGACACACTAGTGCGCATGTTCTCAGCAATGTACTTGCAGCTGCCGCAGTAGATGTACTGGGGCAGCAAGTGGTTAAATGTAAAAAGGCCTGTGGGATGGGGAGGGGTATTTCCTTTTTAATATAGATGAGATTGGCAATCTGTGATCTTTACTTTTGAGAATTGGAATTTTTATGTCTGATTTTTATAATTTAGATTTCACACCTAGTGGAGCTTGGGCAGATGGAATTGGCAATAGATGTATCCTCTGCGGCCACTGACAGGTTTGGCTCATCTGTGGACATGTGGAGGATAAGATTGGAGGTTCTTATCGCTGTAAAGGTTGGGGATGTGGAGCAAGTGTTTAAGAAGGCATTTACAGAAGTGAAGCCCAAGGTATGTGCTCTCTGTTCATGGGGTTGGTGTCTTTTGGAAGGAATTGTTCAGCAGACACATGGAATGGCTCAGTGTTTGTGACCTTAGTATGTGTCTTGGTTCTCCACAGGACAGTCCACCTCTCTGGACAATAATGGTGGAATGGAGTGAGAAGGAGAGGAGTACAGGAGACACGGAGGCCTTGTACCAGGTAAAATGTGCTGCCCTTGAGTTCAGAGGTTATTTGTCAAGTTTTATGGGGGGGTGGTGTCAAGTTTTAGGGGTTTAATAATCCTGTTTCCTGCAGAAACTGGTCTTAAACCCAATAGTCACCAAGGCCATGAAGGTGAAATATTTGGATTGGACCTACCGGACTCAGGGTTACAAGAAAGCCAAGAAAGTCTTCAGCAGGTGAGTGGAACATTAGACCACATTAGATGGTATGACCAGCTGGTGAGCAGAACATTGGGTCCCATTAGTTGGTATGGCCTGGCGGTGAGCAGAGCATTGGATCACATTAGATGGCATGGCCTGGCGGTGAGCTGACACAATAGGTGATATGGCCAGGTGAGTGGAGCATTGGGCCACAGACAGTATGGCCAGGTAATGAGCAGAGCATTGGGCCATATAGAGTGGAGACATAAGTAAATATAGATTCTCAGTCTCTCTGCATCTTGTAAAAGACCTTTTAAGAATGGAAAGTGCAGTGCTGCTGTGATGTTACTAATATGTATCAATATACACAATAAATGGATACTATGTGAGATCATACAATGAATAAAAGTTTAAGAGGTGTTCCAGCCTGGGGGAAAAAAAAAATTAAGTCAGCAGCTACAACTACTGTAGCTGCTGACTTTTAATATATGGACACTTACCTGTCCAGGGTTCCTGCGATGTCGGCACCCCAGCTGTCAGGTGCCGCCATCCCCACTAAGGGAAACCGCGCTGCTCTAATTGGTCCAGCGGCCGAACTTCTGAGGGACAGCGCCGCCTCCGGAAGGGGGACCTATCAAAAACAGGTCCCTGTTCCTCCCTCCCCCTGAAAGGTGCCAAATGTGGCACCGGAGGGGGGGGCAAATAAGCAGAAGTTCCACTTTTGAGTGGAACCTCCGCTTTAATAACTGGTGCTCCTACATAAATACAATCTAATCCAGTTTTCCTTTTTTAAATGCAATTAAATCCAGTGTAGGAACATCCAAATCGCCATTCAATGATGGTGTATTTCTAATGTGTGAAATAATCTACTCACTTTGTCTCCTTGAGTGCCAAAACCACTATAGGTATGTCCTTCACCAAGTGATATTTTAAAATTAAGAAATGAAGACACTATGGGGGTTATTTACTAAAGGAAAATCCACTTTGCACTGCAAGTGCACTTGAAAGTAAAGTCGCTGTAGATCCAAGGCGGACATGCAAGGAAAATAAAAAAACAGCATTTTAGCTTGCACATGATTGGATGATAAAATCAGCAGAGCTTCCACTCGTTTCAGATCTATCCCTTAGATTTAGAGCGACTGCACTTCCAAGTGCATTTGCAGTGCAAAGTGGATTTGCCTTTTGTAAATAACCCCCTATGGGTTTGTTTTAAGACCCAAATCCAAGTGCTGCTGTATCTTCAGTGCTCCACCAATCTGTGAAATAAATAAGGGTGGCCCCATACCTGTCCCCTAGACCTATAGCATAGGTCTACAAATGCCTGCTCCCCAATGTCAAGGGTAATCGGATGTATAGACTCTTTAGGGAATAGTCACCACTCAGCTCCTTCAGTTTCTCCTCTTTCTATATTAAATTGGCCACATAGATATCGCAATAGTAATCTCTAGCCAGAGCTCAAGATCACAAAGACTGCCATGATGTAGTATGTAAGAACTCCCAATGAATTTATTAAGAAACAAACATTACACTCACAGGTTAAATACTTGTAAAATCGCATTCAAATGAACTAAAATAGATCCGGCATAATCTGAATACAACTTGCTGTTGCTCCTCCCCACACGTATCATCACTAACCATGTGACTTCATTAGGGGTCTTAATTGTTATCATATGTGAAGTACGCACGTTCAATGATTGCGGCGGCTGTCCAATTAACACAGTTTTTTTATTTTTTTTTCCACTCTTATCACATTTTTGGCAGCGCACAGGTTTTTTCTTGTACGCTGTATTTGTAAGAGACCATATTTAAGCAGGATCAGTAACTAGATAGTGGATAGGTAAGGGAGTGCGATATCGGATAATATTCCTACTGATCACAATGAAGTGTCTCACTCCTGTCTCTCTCTCTAGCTTACATGAGAATCGCCCATTTTCCGAGGAGTTTTTCCAGAAGATGATTGACATTGAGAAAGAGCAGGTGTGTGTTGTGATCTGGGAATTGGTGCAGCTACTCAGGTCTGTTCTTACCCAGCCAATCACTGATCAGCCTTTTTTCTTCCCTCTTAGGAACAAAGCAAGATGGAAAACTTACGGGAGTGTTATGAACGGGCATTGCGAGAATTTGGCTCTACAAACCCCGGTGAGTTCTCTGTGAAAAATTTTTCAGAAATATTGCCCAATTTTCCTGCTCTGGTAACACTCCATTGTAGTGCAGACAGGATTCTGGCAGACAATGAATGAGTTCATCCAGCTCCACCCAAGACATGGCAGACCAGAGGGGAGGACACTAGATTGTAGCTGCTGGAACTCTGCAGGGTGCAGACATATCTTTGATAGGCCTATTTATCAAAAACAACTAAACCTTTTCTCCTGAGAATAAGTCTGTGAAATGGTTGCCAGGTCTGGTGAGGAACGCTGTCACTGATCTTTTAATATCCTCAAAGGAAGTGGCTGTTCCCGACTTTTACTATTCAGGCCGAAGCAATGTCTGTCCGTCCATGAATTTGCCTCCCAAGAAAAATCGATGCTTTTATACATTTGAAGAAATTGTTTAAATCTGAGAAAATGCAGAAAAAAAAATGAAAGGGTTTGATGGGATGGTATGGTGGAGCTACAGTACACTTGGATCTAGAGCTGCACGATTAATTGTTAAGAATCGTTATCATGATTTTTTTTTTTTTTCCCCTTGCGGTTTTGACAAAGTATTTCCCGATTTTTCTTTCTATGCAGAGAATTTGCTCTGCTAAAGCCGACAGCTGTCAAAAGAAATGGGGGGGGGTGAAGAAACGGGCAGTCTGCCAAGAATCACAACATTTTTTAGCAGTGGAACTTACATATAAACACTTTGTCCTTTAGATCAAAGGAATACACTTTGGTGTGTAAATGATGATTTTTCAAGTTAAAATCATTTTTTTTTTTTGCTAGAACAATTAAAAGAACCCCCAAACTAAATTTTTTTTTATATATATATATATATATATATATATATATATATATATATATATATATATATATTCACACTGTATTTGGCGCAGCAGTCGTTCAAATGCAATTTTTTTGGGGAAAAAAATTACACTTTAATGAATTAAAAAACTAACCAGTAAAGTTAGCCCAATTTTTTTTTTTGTATAATGTGAAAGATTTTACCCCGTGAGAATCGTAATCTTTATATTCTAAGCAAAAAAAAAAAAATCATGATTCTCATTTTGGCCTGAATCGTGCAGCTCTACTTTTATCCCAATTAGTGGCCTCTTTAGGAATACTTAGATAATCCAGTAAAATGCTTAGGAACCTAAAGTCCCAGCATATGTAGGGGCTCTATTATGGGGAGCGTAATCGGCTCCTATGTGATGTTATCTGATAGTCAGACCCACCCCACCCCCAGAATTCATCAGTTGTTTTTTTTTTTTTTTTCTGTTTCCCCCAGATTTGTGGCTTTCTTATATGAAAGAAGAATTAAGCCATTCAGATGGGAAACCAGAGAACTGCAGTACCATCCACTGGAGAGCCATGAAAGTGCTGCAGGGGGAGAACGTTGAACAATTTATAAATAAATACACCCTGCTACAGACTGGACACTTATAGCTGAACATTTTCACGTCGGATGGTGTCTTTCTCTGTGGTTTTGAATCTTGTTCGCTGTGCTCTCTGATCAATATTTTCTAATAAAAATGATCGTCCTGGATCTTCATCAAAGAATTGTCACAGCAATGTGTGAGAGCATGATGGCTGTCTTCCAGAGTTTGGACACTGTGCCCTGGCCAGGCTGGGTGGCAGACTGCAGTGATGGAAAATGCAGGACCAGGGGCAGTGTGCTGCGTCTGACTTGTGGCTGGGATTTGTAACCTCCACTGCACATCTTTAGCTGCTTCTGTAAAGTAGCTGTGCTCATGTTGAATAAGGGTTAGGGTTACTCTCTGACCCAGAGCAAGTACAAAGCACTCGGCAAGAATGAGAGTTAGGGTTACCCTTTGACCCCAAACAAGTACACAGCACTCAGGAGGAAGAAGAGTTAGGATTACTCTCTGGTGCAGGAGATATAAAAGGTTAGGGTTAACCCCTGTCCGCGTACACGCAGGGTTAGGGTTAACCCCTGTCCGCGTACACGCAGGGTTAGGGTTAACCCCTGTCCGCGTACACGCAGGGTTAGGGTTAACCCCTGTCCGCGTACACGCAGGGTTAGGGTTAACCCCTGTCCGCGTACACGCAGGGTTAGGGTTAACCCCTGTCCGCGTACACGCAGGGTTAGGGTTAACCCCTGTCCGCGTACACGCAGGGTTAGGGTTAACCCCTGTCCGCGTACACGCAGGGTTAGGGTTAACCCCTGTCCGCGTACACGCAGGGTTAGGGTTAACCCCTGTCCGCGTACACGCAGGGTTAGGGTTAACCCCTGTCCGCGTACACGCAGGGTTAGGGTTAACCCCTGTCCGCGTACACGCAGGGTTAGGGTTAACCCCTGTCCGCGTACACGCAGGGTTAGGGTTAACCCCTGTCCGCGTACACGCAGGGTTAGGGTTAACCCCTGTCCGCGTACACGCAGGGTTAGGGTTAACCCCTGTCCGCGTACACGCAGGGTTAGGGTTAACCCCTGTCCGCGTACACGCAGGGTTAGGGTTAACCCCTGTCCGCGTACACGCAGGGTTAGGGTTAACCCCTGTCCGCGTACACGCAGGGTTAGGGTTAACCCCTGTCCGCGTACACGCAGGGTTAGGGTTGCCCTCTGATCCTCTTGGGAGAAATACGGGTTAGCATTACCCTTTGACCCCAAACAAGTAGACAGTACCCAGGAATAAGGGTTACCCTCAGACCCAGAACAAGTACTCCCCATCCAAGAGGAATAAGGGGTTAATGTTACCCACTGTCCCTGAACAAGTACTTAGAACCCCAGAGGAATAAGAGTTTGGGGGGTACACTGACTCCACCCAAATACTCAGTTCCAGGTGATATTAAAGGGGTTGTAAAGTCAGAAGTTTTTGTTTTTTTTCCCTCAAAGCATTAATAAAATGATATGATAAAAAGCCTTCTGTGTGCAGCAGCGACCCCAGCACCCCTTAATACTTACCTGAGCCCCATCTCTGTCCACAAGTGTCTCAGCCGTCTGAGACACAGCAGCGGAGCCATTGGCTCGTTCTGCAGTCAGTCAGTCAGCCAATCAGGAGAGATGGAGGGGTAGGGCCAGGCTGCAGCTCTGTGTCTGAATGGATACAGGTATGAAGTTTTGAATCCAGAGGACCATTGTGACAGGCTGGAAATAAGCAGTGTCAGTCTCTTCCAGGACAGGTTTCATTCAAGGCTCATACCCATGTGTTAGTGCGCTGTGATGCAATTCATTTCAAGTGTATGCCAATAGTCATGTTGCTTAAAATGGTGCATGCCCTTTTAGTCTGTTCTGGCGCATTTTCAGACCGCTTTAATGCTACAAACCAGAATAGAAAAGGGGTGAATAAGCCTTGCCACAACTAATAAGCTGGAGAGGCTGCTTTTACTGCAAACACCTCACCGTAAAATGTGCAGAGCTGCCATCACTACATTCAACCTGATCATAACTGAGAGAGCCTTCCTTTACTACACTCACCTGATCACAAGTAGGAGGGCCTTCCTTCACTAAATAAACGGGATGGGTAACGGATCGCTCAGTAAAATAGCGCCACTCATCTCCTCCTCACCATTCATGTCTATGGAGTGACTGACAGTCTGATTGTACCAGCAGGTCTAAGATTTGTAGACTTTTTTTTTAAACATATTTTTATTGCATTTTCTTAACAAACAGACATGTATACACAAAAAAACTCGCACAAAGTACAGAAGGCTCCTATTCCAGCTTATAACAAAGGGGAAATGTGCATTATATAGGCCCAATACTAGGCAGTGCAAAATATGTCCGATACGGGTATCAATCTTGGGAGGAAAGTACTATAGTTCCAAACATTATACCCATGGCAGAATTCAGTGTAGTAGTGCGATAAATTCCCAGTGAGATCTTCAATTATGGCAGTATGGGGGAGAAGGTCAGAGGACTAGCGAGCCATCTGCCCCAGATTTTGTGGAATGTTTTTTTCCTCTTTCGCATATCAAAGGTAAGCTTGTATAGAGGCAGAGACTCTGCAGCGGGGTCGCTGATCCCTTCCATGTCAGTAAAAGGGACTTCTTTGCATAAAAAGAGAGGATACAAAGCAGTCTCTTGGCCTAAGAGGGAATAGTGAGGCCACCAAAGATCCCCAGTAGACAATTCTTGGGGTTGACTATATTTGGGAGACCCAGTGCTGAAGAGATGAAGGAGCCTATGTTCGCCCAGAAATCTTGTACTGTGGGACAGGTCCAATAGCAATGGAGAAAATGAGCTGTTTGGCCACATCCCCGGAAGCATTCAGCAGAAGGGGATATTCCAATTTTATGCATTCTAGCCAGGGTGAGGTGTGAATGGTGAAAGATTTTAATTTGGATTACCCTGTCCCTGGAGGAGATAACAGAGATCTTAAATGTGTCACAGAATTCAGACCAGTCTTCTTCTGTAATAGGGATATCTAGGGAGTCCCATTTCTTTTGTGTTGTCCTAAATCTAGGTTTGGTGTGTGTCACGAGGGCTGAGTAATAGGTGGAAATGAGTTTTGTCTGATCTGGGGATCTCGGAAGTTTTTCCAAGTCAGGTGTCCTAATAGGGCTGTCCAGGGAACCAAACTGTGTTCGTACTGCATGCCTAAGCTGCTAATAATAAAATAGATAGGTTTGTGGTAGGTCAAAGTCTAGACGCAGCTGAGAGAAGGATTTGAAACCCTGAGGGGTGTATATGTGGCATAAATACTTAATTCCCTTGGACGTCCATCTTTTGGGGTCCAGCAGGGAATATAATTCTTTAAAAGTAGGGTTGAACTACAGTGGACCATTGGGAGAGGCCATCCAGGAATCAGTGGAAAGCTTCGCTACCACAGTTTGGAAGAGGGATCGAGAGGTACGTACAATAGACACACCTGGTCCAAGTGGTGTGCATCCTCTATATACATATATATGTTATGGAGTGTTTCAAATGAGGAGACTATAGCTCCTTCGGTAGTGGTACAGGCATTATTAGAGTTGGGGTGAAGCCAATCATGAATATTAACCAGCTGGGATGCCAGATAGTAAAGGTAGAAGTTGGGGAAGGCCAAGCCAGCCATCTGGCATGGGGGGTGTAGTGTCTCCAGTGCAACTCTAGGAGTCGTCTGTTCCAGAGGAACGCAGTACAAATAGTCAATACTTTTAAAAATAGATTTGGGAATTTTACAAGGGGAATTAGCCAAGACATACAGTAATTTAGAAAGTAAATCTTCTTAAGGATATTGGCTCTTCACATGAGGTCTAGGGGTAAATCCTTCCACTGTTTGGTTTGTAATTGGAGCAGTAAGGGGCACAGGTTATTGGTTACCTATAGGGATAATGGCAATTGAATTGTAACTCCTAAGTACCTGAAGGAGGTGGCGACTTGTAGTAGACAGTAGTCTGATCGAATCTCCGACGTAGTAGCTTGGTCTAAGGAAAAAAAAATTGATTTGTCCCAATTCACTCGGAATCTGGATAAGTCACCAAATGTATTAATTTCAGCTAAAAGGGCGGTGAGGGAGTTGCTGGGGTCTGCTAGGTAAACTAGGGTATCATCTGCGTATAGGGATATCCACTCTTCTATAGCATTTATAAAGGAGGCCCTTAGCTGATAGAGTTACGGATCCGAACAGCAAGGGGCTCCTAAGAGAGCAAATAAGAGGGGTGATAAAGGGCATCCTTTTCTGGTGCCTGGGAATGTCTCAGTGACATGAGAATTAATTTGTATGCGGGCTAGAGGTAAAGTACAGAGGAGACGTATAGTTGTGGCACCCGAAACAGGCCATCCACACTGTCAAAAGCTTTGCAGGTGTCCAGTCACACAACACAGGTAGGCGAGCAGTCATGTGGGTAAGTCAGATTGTGAAATAGTCTACGAATGTGCATTCTGGTTGAGCGGCCTGGTATGAAGCCCTCGTAGTCACTCCCAACCAATTTCACAACCACTTTGTTCAGACTTTTGGCCGGAATTTTGACATCTATATTAATAAGGAATATCGGCCAATAGGAGTCGCATTTAAGAGGATCTTTCCGAGGTTTTAGTATCAAAATAATCAATGCCTTTCTCATTGAGGGAGGTAGTACTCCGCCATTCAAGGCCTCATTATATGTATTGGATAGGATCCAGGAGGTGCCGAAAGTGTGTATCCCATTCAGCTGGAAAACCATCCAAGTCTGGCGTCTTTTGGGTCGGTAGCTGCAAAATTGCAAGGGAGAGCTCCTCTAGAGAGAGAGGCTCATCTAGATCATCACGATCTTGGTACGACAACTGGGGAAGTGTTGATTGGGTTAAGTATTCGTCGAGTAGTGGGCCTTGGTAGTGTAAAGGTCGCGATAGGAAAGCTTCTGTTATTTCCTGAGGGATGTCGCTAATCTTATCCTGGGAGATCAGGATCCTAGGAATTGAGATAGGGGTACGGTCGGATCTAGTTAGGTAGGTGAGTAAGTGACCCGCCTTATTGCCATGTTCAAATGTTTTCTGGGCGACATAGAGCATTCGTTTTTTAGTAAGGTCCAGCAAGTGGAGCTCATACTCCCTACGGCTGTGCAACCACAGGGTTAGCGTAGCTGTACAAGGGTTCTGAGCATAGACCGTCTCTGAGGCTGTCATTGCATTTTCTAGTTCTTCAGTGCGCTGTTGGGCATTATACCAGTAATGGACATAAAGGTGCCCCTCAGCACAGCTTTGGAGGCCTCCCAGGCAGCGGAAGGCCAAGTAGTACCCTGATTTGCATGCCAGTAGTCGGTAATACTCTTCTGGCATTGATTCTGTACAATCTCATCCTCCAACCAATGAGAGTTTAGTCGCCAAATGTAGGGGCCTGCACTTGGCAGGGGGAGGAGATCCACAGAAAGAGGGGTCTGGTCAGAAATTCCCCATGGTAGATAGGAGACTGTGGACCATAGGGAGCACATCAGCAGGGGTAAATGCCAGATCTATACGAGACATGGTGTGGAAGGAGTCAGAGTGGCAGGAGAAGTGACGCTCATCTGGGTGCTTCCACCGCCATATCTCAGTAAGGCTATACACTTGAGTTCAGTCAACAATAGAGGGATAGGGTATGCCCCCACCCCTCATGCGGTCCATGGCAGGGTCGAGCACAGCATTAAAGTCTCCTACGAACAGAAGGGGACCATGGGATCTAGACAGTAAGAGCCAGTTCACACGGGGGCGACTTGTCAGGCGACCTAGCCGCCTGACAAGTCGCCTCCCATTCTGTACAATGGAACCGTTCTAATCGGAGCGACGCAAGTCGCTCTGACTTTGAAAAAGGTTCCTGTACTACTTTGGGGGCGACTTGCATAGACTTCTATACAGAAGTCGTTTTGCAAGTCGCCGTGGCCTCGGTGAGGCGACTTGCAAGTCGTGCCGCCCCTAGTGTGAACCGATCCTAATAAGAGGGACAAGTGAGAGAGTAAATCTGGGGAGAATGGAGGTGGGACATATACATTTACTAATGTAAAAACAATATGGAGAGTGATTATAATGAATCTCCCTTCAGGGTCTGTCTTTACCAGCAGAATTTCAGCCAGGAGGGACTTTGCTACCAAGATAGAGACCCCGCGGGAGTAGTTAGTGTGGGTGGCGTGGTATTGTGTAGCCAACCAGGGACATTTAAGGGTCCGCAGTGTGGTATTGATAAGGTGGGTTTCTTGATGATATGGGGTTTATATTTTTTTTAATAGGAGAATACCAGGGACCACTTGTGAGGTGAATTCAGACCCCTAACATTCCAAGAAATCAGTTTTAACACATTAGGCATAGGAAACTATATCTAGCATAGTAGCATAGGGAGAGTCATAAGGAAATGTAACATACGTGACATATATGACGTTGCCTATAGTATAAACTGGAGTAAAAGTGTAATAACATCAAATAATAAGCATCCATAGGAGCATAAAAAAAACGTGAATGTCCAGTCTTTCTCAGCAACTAGACTCTAGAGCATGAGAAGGGACCGTAGTGAAAAACAACCCTCCATCCCCACACTTGGCTCCACCATCCCAAAACACAGTGAGCTTTGGTTCCCTGAACAGCAAAAAACCCTCAGCAACAGTCATGAGAGGTAACAAAAAAACCTGCAGCCTCGCCGCCTACTGGTATGGGGGAGGTAGTAGGTCTAAGGAAGCTCTCTATTAAGGTGCATGTGTCCATCTTGCAGGATATAGGATTTACCTGTAATATAAGGCACAAACAGTAGCAGTCTTGTAAGGCACAACATGCACAAGCGTTAGGAATATCAAGTGACAGAACTGGCTAAGGCATCCACCAGGCCTTCTGCAGGGTAGCTAGTGAAAAGGGGCAGTAAAAGTACAGTGCACAGAGTAGTCCCAGCATCAGAGATGTAGGTATTAATCAGATTGAGAAATCCTGTAGGTGTTCCAGCAGACATCAGGTAGGATAAGGAGAGAGATAGGGGGAACTATAAGAACAGTGGCCTCAATTGCGGCGTTGTCTGAGTTGTTTTCCAAAGCGAGCGTCTAGCCAGGCCATGGCTTCTTTAGAGCAGAAGTGAGCTTTACCTTCATAGATGATCCTCAGTTTAGCAGGGTAGGGGAGTCCTTCAGTGCAGAGTCGGTCTTTCGCCGCCAAAAGACCGGCTCAGGGTAAATGGAGATATTGATGCTGTTAAACTTGAGCGGCTTTTTTTCTCTGGCAAGACGGAGGATAGCACGAAACTTGAGGATTTTTGCAACCAGGGATCTTGGAGGGGGGCGCGGTGCGCACGTTTAATCTCAAAGGCATGGGAAAGCACCTCTACCCCAAGAACATCCCGCAGCCATGTATGGAGGAATCGTTCAGGACGCAATCCTTCAGAGTGTTCCGGGTACCCCACAAAACGGAGATTTTTCCTTTCAGAACGGTTCTCTAAATCATCCAACTTGGCTCTGAGGGTCACCAGCTCATCTGTAGCTGTACATACTGTAGTAGCTGAGGGGTGCACTGTGTCCTCTAGGGAGCTGATACGTTCTTCCGCCTCCCCTGTCCTTTCCCACAGGTTTTGTATATCCTGCTTCAGTAGGGAAAAATCAATATGGATGCTTTCCATTTGAACAGTGAGGGAGGCCTTACAGTCTTTTATAGCCAGCATTATTTCTGCCAGTGTAGGCTCATCTAGAGAGGGGCCAGGTGAATTGCAATCCGCTGAGCATGTAGGGGTGTTAGGTGGTCAGCCTGGGTGCGGAAGGCTATAGGCAGAGTCACTCACCCCTTGTGCAGAAAGCTGAGCTGAAGTGAGAAAGGGCTGCAGCGTGGCTTCATGCATGGCTGAGGGATCGGCGCCATCTAGCCTCCTGAACTGAGCCAGGTGTTCTGCTGCGGACTGGGGTATGGGTGGCCCGTATTTATTCACATCATACCTGGAACGGGTACCAGCCATCCTTAGAAAAGGGGTCGGTGCCACTTGGGAGAATTTTGGACTCAGGATGAGAAGATAGAGCCGGAGCTGTAGATCTAAACAGCCGCTCTCATGAACCTCAAATGATTTGTAGACCTCCTTGCAGACTCTGAGGAAAAGCAGGAAGATGAGAATTCTGGGGAGTTCTGCACTATAGTTACATGAAAGAAATTCATTTTATTCACGATTTATCAAATCAGAGGTGCAGTGATCCAACAATTTATTAACCTTAAATTACAGAATGGTGTGTGTAACCATTTGTAGACTGGTGTTTTGCCTTAGAAGAAATCTTTGTCAGAAATAAGCCCATCTACCTGTAAACAATTCTTTCTCTCTAGAGATATGGACACATCTGTGTGGACACTGAGTCTTCGCAGAAGGAACTGACACTCTAATGTACCCAAACCCTCTCACCAAGAAAGTTGACACACTAATATCCCCAAACACCCTCGCCAAGAAAGCTTACACTCGAATGCACCCAGCACACGTGTTCACAACTTTAGAAACCATTTTGCTTTGAAAAAATAGATTTTTTTCATTTTTTTTTTCCATTATTGTACAGTCTTCACATATTAAAGCAGAACTAAACCCCAAAACAATATGCCATATATTGCAGATTACCGTTCCTTAAAAGGTGGCTGCATTTGTTTTATTTTTTCAGTCTATAAATATTATAAGCAACTACAGAAAATACTTGTTTCTGCCAGAAATGCTCTGTCTGTGTCACCTCCTGTGAGCCAAGCAGTCTGATAACACAATCTTATCGCTTCTGTAAACTACTGATCCCATAAACCCCCTTACTATTGAAATGAATGGAAAGGCAAACCATCCTGGGTGACCACCATGAATATTGTAGGATGAGAGAGTGTCCCCACCCAGGGGGAAGGAAGTATGTTACCAGCATTTCCTTCCTGATTTATGTTCTATTAGCAAGAAGCGCTATCATGTGAGGACAGAGAATCTTCACCCGAGAAGTAAAACAGTCACTGGCCGGATAGCAGCATACAAAGATTTAATAGTAAGGTGCAAACATTGCTAAGGTGAGCAGAGCGCAGAAAACACTGCTGGTTCAGTCCCATCAGGATCTAATGTGAGCGGAGTGCAGAATTCACCGCTGCTGATTCAGTCCCATCAGATTCTAATGTAAGTGGAGCGCAGAATTCACCGCCGCTGGTTGAGTCCCGTCAGATTCTTCAACTGGAAAAGAAAAAAAAAAAAAAAAGGCGTAGTGAGAGCTGGCACCGGTTCAGATGTGAGATATTTCATATAAATGGGACAATGCAGGATTACAATGGATAGCCGGCAGTTTTTAATAAGAGAAGTTGTTTTAATATCAATGGCCAAAAGGAGAAAAAGAATAGAGGAATTCTGACTTGCCTGTAAATTTCACATGTTGGAGTACAGGACAGGACACTGGCAGAATATTCATACACACTGGGTTATAGGCATGTACCTCCAGGTGATTGGACCCCCCCCCCCCCACCTTTTCCTTCTTGGGCATCTATAACCCTACCAACCCCCGCAAGTCCTCAATTTTGCAATTTTGTACTAAGCAATGCAGAGCAACACAGGAATAGAATGTCCTATACTGTACTCAAAATTTGAAACTTACAGGTAGGTCAAAATTTCTCTAAAATTAGAGAAGTACAGCCAAAGCTCGTTGGAATGTACTCCTCCTGTGGATCACAGGAGTACAGTTCGTTCTGCACTCCTGTGACCCGTTTTGAGCTAACGGCGGTCTGAAGCCCACTCTGAGCTGACGTCATAGAGCCGGTCCAGGATTGGGCTAGATTGTGACAATGAAGTCAGGATCTGCCAACATGCCTGGACCGGCCCTCCGCTCAACTTCTCAGCGAGTCGCTGAGAGCCTGAGCCGGGGGGGGAATGGGTCAGAGCAGAGAGTGGTGACTGAACTGAGCGATCGGCGCAGTATTTAATCACTCAGTTCTCAGCGTAAGAGACGGCATCGGACCGGTGCTGCATCCACCTAGGCAAGTATGATTCGGGGGGGGTGGGGGTGGGGAGGGAGTCCATACTTTTCTTTTAAGTCGTACAGGCAACTTATTTATACACCACAGGACGTCCCCAAGCAAGTCCAATAACAACAGGGGTTAAAGAGGAAGTAAACTTTTTCTGCTGACATTTACCTATAGGTAAGCCTATAACAAGGCTTACCTATAGGTAGTGTAAATCTCTCATAAATGTGTACGGTTTAGGAGATATTTACTATACATGCTACTGGCTACGTCACTGGCACACGAGCTCTGAAGGAACGGCCACGGGTGCCGTTCCTTCCGAGCCCTGTGCTATGAACGGCGTCTCCCTCGCAAATGTGCGGGAGTGATATCATCGCAGCTCCGCCCACTTACAGTGCCAGAGCTCGCAAACCCAGAAGTAACTCCAGGAAATATGTCAGCCATTTCAGCGGTGGAAGGCTTCGTCCTAAGGTAAGTATTTCATAATGAGCTAGGATGCGATGCATCCTAGCTCATTATGCCTTTGTCTTACATGGGTTTTGTTTTTTTTTTTGTTTCTTTTTTGGAATATACAACCTCTTTAAAAGACCCCAGGTTTAGAGTGCCCCTACAAAAACCTTGCAGCTGAAAGCTGCATCTACAGAAGATTGGACCTCCACTTAGTAAAATTTGGAGAAAGTATGAACTGAAGACCAAGTAGTGTCCTTACATAGTTGGACGACAGAGGTTTGGTGCCTAAAGGTCCAGCATGCTCTAACACAGTGGTCCCTAACCTCTCCAGTTCATATGACGTCGTCCCAGAACAAAAGTTGCACTGCTTCGCAGTCATTTTACTATACAGCTGGCTGGAAATGGTTAAATATAAAAAAAAAAAAAAGTGCGGAAACTTTTTGAAGACCCCTTTGTATTTTTAGTTATTTATTTAACCAAATACAAATTATTTACCAGTATTAGCTCTAAGCCCGACAGTACTCACCGTAACAGCAGCTCCCATCAGCCCCTGAATGACTGCTTCCCCCGTGGAGGACACCTACAAAGACATTACAAATATGACAATTCTCCTCTGAAATGGGTTCTCTTTCTACAAGATGTATTCTCTATATAGCTAATATCCACTGAGTAAAGCAGGACATGCATTATCCAGTATATGGACGAGGTATCTGTGGGTGTTAGTGGGAGGGCTGTGTTAGCTCACCGCCTATAAGACAAATCTATGGAAAGCCTGTGAAAGCAGATGATTTCTCTGTACCTGTTTCATAGAATTGCCAGCAGTCATGGCATCAGATATGCGATTTTGCAGGAAGTTCCAGGTATCCTCGAAGTCTGGAGAATTGTCTTGCATTATGACCAGCTCTGTGGTGTTATAAATGCCTGCAAGAACTGCCCTGCGTGTGTACCAGCTGACCTATGGAACAAACGCCCAGCCAGTCAAATAACAATACTGTATCTCCGAACTCCCCCTTTACTACTCAATGGTGCACTCACATCTGTAGACTGGTCGCCAGCATAATGCCAGATGTCATCCACCATGGTGGTCAGTAGCTTTAAGCTGGTAGGAATATTTTGTGGTAAGAGAAGAATTCCCAATGCCTGGAAGAGAGATTCAGCAATTACCACATGTAACGTCACTCCTACTGAGCAGGACACCCTTCCAAAGCCACCCTCTGACCCGTTATCAAAAGACACCCTCTCACCCTTTAACCAAAGACACCCTCTGACCCGTTATTAAGAGATGTCCTCTCATTCACTATCCAAAGCCACCCTCTGAACCCATTATCCAAGGACATCCTCTGCCCTGTTATCTAGAGATGCCTTCTCATCCGTTAATTAAACAACAACCTCTCGTATGTTCTCCAAAGGCAACCTCTCACCCGCTATCCAAAGGTGACCTCTCTCACCCGCTAGCCAAACCCTGCGGTTGAGTCGCAGTTTTACCGCCCCCAATCCCTACCCCCTTTAGCTGCTGAGGCACCATCCAAAGTGTACACGTGCCGCAGCAGGAATTAAGCCCCCTGTTGCTTATGGTTGGTGCTACTGCCTGCAAGTAGTGACCCATTCAAGTAAATAAGGCCACTCTACAAGCGCCCAGCAACTGCATGCTTCTGCTGGGTCCAAGGGGTTAAAACAGGTGGTGAGAAAGCAACACAATGCTGCCTGCTTAAACCCCTTGTTTGCAGTACTGCACTGCACAAGGTTGCAGGGCATTTGCAGAGTGGTCTCATTCATTTAAATGGGTCATGCTTGACAGGTGCTACACGCACCAACCATGATAAGGCGTATAGCTCTTGCAGGGGCATGTGTACATCCCTGGCCACCACAGATAAAAGGTGGTGCTGTTAGGTTGGGGGTGGTAAAAAAAAACACATCTTATCTATGGGGTTTTACCACACTACAAATGTAAAAGAACCCCTCCTGAGCCCCCTATAAGGCTGCTTTCACACCAATGTGCTGCAGTTTACGTGCACCCCAGGTGCAGCGCAGTGCATCTACAACTTTCCTGTGCTATTCTATAGACTTCTATTATATCATGCAAGTGTTGTGCACTTTCCGAAAGCGCACCAAAACTCCTGCATTCAGAAAGTGCACCAAACCCGCAGGATATAATAGAAATCTATGGCTAAGCGCAGCAAACCTGCAGAAAAGCTGCAGGTACACTGTACTGGACTCACGGTGTGGGAAAACTGCAGCATATCAGTGTGAAAGCAGCCCTATATTGTTATGCCCAGTGTATTCCTTCACACTGACCTGAAGAGCTCCTCTTTCCCGCTGCTGGCACCACTCTGGAGACCGCTAGCCGGAACAAGAGGTGGAGTGCACTTGGTTTCACTCCGCATGGGACAGGAGCCGGCACTACAGAGGAGGCACTGGCTTATGCGGCTCTTGCTCTCTACCACAGCTCCAACTTTACAAGTAGTCCCTCTGCGTTGCACTCTCTATGATGCTCTGGAATAGTGGGTCAGCAAGCCCAGACCGCGATCTACCAGTCACCTGGCTGCGCTCTACTGGTAGACCACGATCTATGGGTTGCTTGACCCCCGCTCTACATCCTCTGAAGGGGACCCCCCCCCCCACACACCTCCCTTCACTGAGTGGGGCAGACTTGTCCCCTGTACCTGAGGCCATTGTCCAATATAGGGGATGAGCATCCTCAGACGAGCTTCCAAAGCGTCTCTCATGAAATCAGCTTTTGGTTTCTTCCTGAAACAAAGGAAATGAGAAGACAGTTACCAAGATGTAAAAATTCTTTGAACTCCAGGAGACAAAACATCCGACCCTCCGCTCTACATTAATGGTAGATTTTCCTTCCTCCACACACAGCGACATCCTATTGTACATGGTGTGACTTGTATATATTGAGTGTCCTGTACATGGTGTGACCTGTATATAGTGAGCGTCCTGTATATGGTGTGACCTGTATATAGTGAGCGTTCTGTACATGGTGTGACCTGTATATAGTGAGCGTTCTGTACATGGTGTGACCTGTATATAGTGAGCGTCCTGTATATGGTGTGACCTGTATATAGTGAGCGTTCTGTACATGGTGTGACCTGTATATAGTGAGTGTCCTGTACATGGTGTGACCTGTATATAGTGAGTGTCCTGTACATGGTGTGACCTGTATATAGTGAGTGTCCTGTACATGGTGTGACCTGTATATAGTGAGTGTCCTGTACATGGTGGGACTTGTATATAGTGAGACCTGTATATAGTGAGAGTCCTGTACATGGTGTGACCTGTATATAGAGAGTATCCTGTACAAGGTGTGACCTGTATATAGCGAGGGTTGTGCACATGGTGTGACCTGTATATAGTGAGTGTCCTGTACGTGGTGTGACCTGTATATAGCGAGTGTCCTGTACATGGTGTGACCTGTATATAGTGAGTGTCCTGTACATGGTGGGACTTGTATATAGTGAGACCTGTATATAGTGAGTGTCCTGTACGTGGTGTGACCTGTATAAAGTGAGTGTCCTGTACATGGTATGACCTGTATATAGTGAGTGTCCTGTACGTGGTGTGACCTGTATAAAGTGAGTGTTGTGTGGATGGTGAGACCTGTATATAGTGAGTGTCCTGTACGTGGTGTGACCTGTATATAGTGAGTGTCCTGTACATGGTATGACCTGTATATAGTGAGTGTCCTGTACGTGGTGTGACCTGTATATAGTGAGTGTCCTGTACGTGGTGTGACCTGTATATAGTGAGTGTCCTGTACGTGGTGTGACCTGTATATAGTGAGTGTCCTGTACGTGGTGTGACCTGTATATAGTGAGTGTCCTGTACGTGGTGTGACCTGTATATAGTGAGTGTCCTGTACGTGGTGTGACCTGTATATAGTGAGTGTCCTGTAGATGGTGTGACCTGTATATAGTGAGTGTCCTGTAGATGGTGTGACCTGTATATAGTGAGTGTCCTGTACGTGGTCTGATCTGTATATAGTGAGTGTCCTGTACGTGGTGTGACCTGTATATAGTGAGTGTCCTGTACGTGGTGTGACCTGTATATAGTGAGTGTCCTGTAGAGGGTGTGACCTGTATATAGCGAGGGTTTTGTACATAGTGTGACCTGTATATAGTGAGTTTCCTGTACGTGGTGTGACCTGTATATAGTGAGTTTCCTATACGTGGTGTGACCTGTATATAGTGAGTGTCCTGTAGATGGTGTGACCTGTATATAGCGAGTGTCCTGTACATGGTGTAATCTGTATATAGTGAGTGTCCTGTACGTGGTGTAATCTGTATATAGTGAGTGTCCTGTACGTGGTGTGACCTGTATATAGTGAGTGTCCTGTAGATGGTGTGACCTGTATATAGTGAGTGTCCTGTACGTGGTGTGACCTGTATATAGTGAGTGTCCTGTACGTGGTGTGACCTGTATATAGTGAGTGTCCTGTAGATGGTGTGACCTGTATATAGTGAGTGTCCTGTACGTGGTGTGACCTGTATATAGTGAGTGTCCTGTACGTGGTGTGACCTGTATATAGTGAGTGTCCTGTACGTGGTGTGACCTGTATATAGTGAGTGTCCTGTAGAGGGTGTGACCTGTATATAGTGAGCGTCCTGTAGGGGGCACTCACTCTGCGTTGTTCAGTTGCACCAGTTTGTGCTCCTCCTCCAGCAGTTGGACCAGTCTGGCGTTACAATCGGACACAAAGTGCAGGACAAGCTCACTCCCGCCGTTCTCGAACATTCCCGCTGCAGCCACAGATAGGTCCAGAGCCTGCGCAGAGGGGAACTCGGGTTACACAAAGCTCCGGCACTACAACATGTAAAGTGAGCGGAGCACAAAACAACGGATTACCTTGGCGCCTTCAGCAATGGCCTCAGAGCTCCACCCATACTGCGGTACAAAGGCCACCGCTGCAGATAGAATGCGTTGCTGCAGCTGCTCCTCGCTCTCGTAGCCTTCAGACTCGTCTCCTCCTTGGTCTGTATACCTGAAGGACAGGATGGGGACCTTATATGACCAGACTGAGAAGAAGTGAAGAAGCCTAGCCAGAAGAGATAGCAATCTATCTGGACACAGGAAAGGGGTGATTGGACCCTACCTGGGAGGCGGGGAGCTCTCCTCTTCAGCCTTGTGAACGGAGTCAGTGTGATCAAATGATGGCGGAGGCGTCTTCTGATCCTCATATCTGAGGGGCGAAACCCACAAGTGGCGCGCTGAGCGCACTGCCAGGCCTGGAAGGTAAAAGGAAGGAGAAGACAGCCAATCAGAGAATCTGGAAAATTTGGCAGAAGAGGTGGAGGGGTATATTTGGTAGAAGTGCAGAGGGGTAATGGGGGTATCTGGGGTAGAGGTTGAATTGGGGGGGGGGGGGGTAATGGGGTATATTTTTGGTGGAGGGGGGTAATGCGGGGTATATTTGGTAGGGGTTGAGGGGGTGGGGGGTATAGGTGGTACAGGAGGAGGGTGGAGTAAAATGGGGGTGGGGATGTGATATTTAGTGGGGGTGGAGGGAGTGGGGGTATATTTGGAAGAGGGAGGAGGGGTGGGGGTACTTTTGGTAGAGGTGGACGGGGGTAATGCAGTGCAGTGGCGGCTGGCGCTCAAAATTTTTTTTGGGGAGGGGGCAAACATACTAAAAAATACTGAAACCCCCCCCCCCCAAGCAATTGCAGCCTCACTGTGCCCATCATACACAGCCACCTGTGCCCATCATAGAGGTGGAGGGCAGTTAATGGGGGTATATTTAGTAGAGGAGGAGGGTGAAGTATAATAAGGGTATATTTGATGGAGGAGGGGGATTTGGTGGAGTATAATAGGGGTATATACAGTAGAGAGAGGGGAGGATAACTGAGGTCAGTTGGGGGGCTCAGTAAAGTTGGGGGTCATTTAGGGGTGAGTGGTGACGTCATTCATTGCAGACACTTCCTGGCGAGCGTCCTCCGTGTCACCGTACCCTCTCCCTATGCTCACCCGCTCCTGGGCGGCCCCTCAGCAGTAGAAGCCCCGCCCCGCTCGCTGCTCTCAGAGCCCGAAGAGCCGCCATAGTGGTAGTAGCCGGGAGGGGGCGTGTCCTCTGAAGGATTCAGCGAGAAGACGTCGTTTCCGGGAGGGAGAGAGAAAGATCGGAACCGGAAGTATTCGGAGAGGAGTTGCAGGTGAGTCGCAGAGCGTCCTAAGGGGTAAGGTATGTCATGTGATCACTAGAGGGGTTTTTTTCCCATAGCAACCATCACATAACTACCCCTCCTCCCCCATACACAGCTGTGAGGTATATACTGAGTTATCTGTATGTATACACTGAGGGGATTCTTAGTATCAGCGTTCCTCCATATCTCACTATTCTGGGAAATTCGCTATCTATTCTGACCACCCTCACCTAGAGCCCAACGGTCCGCCCCTCGTCCAGAGCCCGACAGCCCGCCTGTCCCCCCGAGCCCAACGGTCCGCCCCTCATCCCGTCGCCCAGAGCCCAACAGTCCACCACTCGCCCCGAGCCCCACGGTCCGCCCCGAGCCCAACGGTCCGCCCCTCGTCCAGAGCCCAACGGTCCGCCCCTCGTCCAGAGCCCAACGGTCCGCCCCTCGTCCAGAGCCCAACGGTCCGCCCCTCGTCCAGAGCCCAACGGTCCGCCCCTCGTCCAGAGCCCAACGGTCCGCCCCTCGTCCAGAGCCCAACAGTCCGCCCCTCGTCCTGAGCCCAGAGCCCAACGGTCCGCCCCGAGCCCAACAGTCCGCTCGTCGTCCCGAGCCCAGAGCCCGACGGTCCGCCCGTCGTCCCGAGCCCAGAGCCCGACGGTCCGACTGTCCCAAGCCCAGAGCCCGATGGTCCGCCCCTGGTCCCGAGCCCAGAGCCCGACGGCCCGCCCATCGCCCCGAACCCGACGGTCCGCCCCTGGTCCAGAGCCCGACGGTCCGCCCCTGGTCCCGAGCCCAGAGCCCGACAGTCCGCCCCTGGTCCGAGCCCAGAGCCCGACGGCCCACCCGTCGTCCCGAGCCCAACGATCCGCCTGTCACCTCGAGACCACAACTGACCAAGGGAGTCCTTCCCCACTGTCCATGAATGTAAAGGGAAGCCATTGTCCCCCGAGCTCAGGTATAAGAAATGTATCCTCCCACTGCCCAGTTCACAATCACTGGCCAGACAGGCTCTGTACTCAATAATGTATATAGAATGTACAATGTGTGTATAAATAATGTACATCTCTCTCATTTGATGTAGGATGGGCAGTTTAGGTGACTCCGTTTCACCTGGTCAACATGTGGCAGTAACATGGGATGGCTCCTCCTCCATAGAGAGTCTTCAGGAGCTTGTAGCACAAGTGCAGACCGCAGTGGCCCCAGATGGGAAGGTTTCTGTAGAGAATGTGGAACGCCTGTTGATGTGTAAGTTTTAGCATAACCCTCTCCTCTGATGGTACCTCTCGAATATGATAAGACGTGTCCACTCTCCTCTGGTGCACTGATCACATCCTCTCCTTATAGCGGCTCACCATGATTCCTGCTTTGACGGCATCCTCCTCGGTTTAGTTCCAGGAAGTACAACTATTCACAGTTCTGACATTCTGGTGGAAGCAGCTCGAATTCTGAAGCCGGGGGGTACAATGATCATCCAGGAGCCAGTGGATCTCCAAGCCGGTGAGATTTGTGTTCGTGGTATAGGGATTATTACTCCCTCGGTGGTTGGTTGTGTTGGATGCTCCCATTAGCTAATAACATGTTGTATGCACTTTCCAGGTCACCTGATAATGTCAGAAGGCATAGTGTTGTCATTGTACCCTCCAATATCTGCATACTTCCTGCCTGACATCTCACTTCTGACATGATGAGGGAGACGTTTTCGAGCCAACACAGTTTACTTTAATTTTATGAGAGAATGAAAACCTGATGTCACTGTCTCCCTCTTCCACTGTAATTTGTAGAGTGGAGTCATCCATGTAGTAGAGTGTCCGCTCCTTTGGCCAGGTGATGTCACATCCCCGATATACCATGCGTGATGCTGATCTTTGTCTCTTCATTAGATCACGGTGCCCGTCTGCGGTCACCGGCCCAGCTCTCCTCTGCTATCACCCTTTCTGGAATGACCAGCGTGACACAGGTAGGTGATGATGGAGTTGGCAATTTTCCTGGAGTCCAGGAGTAGACCTAGCATTGTATAGAGCTTGGCTGTGCGGTAGGCACTGTACGTTGCTCATACTTTATAACTGATTGACGTTGAAACCTCACATATGATGTATCATTCTTCCACTGCTACCCATGGGGTGGAATGTCATTATGTGTAACAAAGCTCCACCTCTTTTCACCACCTGCGTTATGATGTATGGAAGGTTATTTCTGTCCGGTGAAGAAAGGTCCACACTTCGTACATCACCAGAATCCTTAATTTTAGCCAAAGAGATGAGAATATGACAGTCACATGTCTGGAAGGGAAGATATTCATCCTGTGAAGGAGATGCAGATGAGCAAAAATGGTCAGCGGCATAGAAGATTTCACATACAGCTGTTCTTCTCCGCCCGACTCATTGATATTCAGGGATCAGAGAGGGAGTGATCACTGACTGGGTACTTCATAGAGGGAGTGGTCATAGCATCTGCTGTGTGTTCAAGTTAGATGGGGGGGGGGGGCTAGGCTGTCATGCTGTGGACTGAAAAGATTCACTTTATAATGCATTTTGTGAGGTTTGTTGTAGGGATGCGCCGATATATCGGCCACCAAGAATTATTGGCAGAAAACAGGGTTACCAGCTTTTACCGATAAAAAAGTTACCGATAATGGCTGCTGAAAGACACATGCAATTTTACGGCATTTATGGTGCATATTTCATAGGTCACGTGACTCGAAAATCGCATTAAAAAAAACGCAACAAGGGTGCATTTTTTTATGTGTTTTTACCACGTTGTCAATGGGGAGGGGAGTTTTTTTTGTGTGTGGTTTTTTTTTTTTTTTTTTTTTTTTTGAACCAGCCAAAAATGCTGCAAAAAATTACCGCAAAAGCGCTTCAAAAACTGCTCAGTGCGAAAGCCGATAATGGCTGGAAATTCATATTCATTTAAATTCATGATATTAAAAAGTTGAATATAATACAATTTTATATATAGAGTTGTCCCGATACCGAGCATTTGCCCAAGTACTTGTACTCGGGCAAATGCTCCCGATGCTTCCTCCGATACCTAAACTGATCGGCGCGTGGGGGAGTTACAAGTTTCCCCCCCCCCCCCCCCCCCCCCCCCCCCCCCCGCGGCTTTCAGCTGCTTAGTGACATTCACCACATCCTCTGCCCCCCTCTGCTGTCCCTCTTCGTTCCTCTGTCCCCCTCCGCTGTCCCTCTTCGTTCCGCTGTCCCCCTCCATTCCTCTGTCCCGCCGTACTGCTGTCCCCCTCCGCTGTCCCTCTTCATTCCGCTGTCCCCCTCCGTTCCTCTGTCCCGCCGTTCCGCTGTCCCTCTCTCTTCCTCTGTCCCCCTCCCGTTCCGCTGTCCCTCTCTCTTCCTCTGTCCCCCTCCTTTGTGCTGTCCCTCTCTGCTGTTTGAATGGACAGAGTCAGCTGACTCTGTCCATTCACATAACTGAAATATTGTAATCTCCTGTGATTACGATGTGTCAGTTTATGAATGGAGAGGAGCCGCTGTCTTCTCTCCATTCATTCTCAGTGCGGCTGAGGCTGCAGAGAAAGGGACTGGGGAATCTCTATCCTCGGTCTCTTTCTCTGTGTCAAGGAGGAGATATCAGGGGTCTGTTAAGACCTCTGATATCTCACCAAAGCCCCCCAACAGGGCTGATTAAAAAAAACACATATTGCAAAATATAATAAAAAAAATATTATTGTAAAAAATAATAAAAATGTAAACAAAAAAAACACACAGACACCGTTCACCCCCTCCCTCCCCCCCCCCCCCCCCTAAAAAAAAAAAAGAAAAAAAAAACCACTGTCACGTGACATTTTTAAAAAAGTATCGGTAATCGGCGAGTACTTGAAAAAAAGTATCGATACTTGTACTCGGTCCTAAAAAAGTGGTATCGGGACAACCCTAATTATATATAAAAAATGTTAGTTTCTCTCTCTCTCTGGGCCAACAAGGTATGGGATTGTTGTAGTGTGGAATGTGTTTGGCTGCCTCCATAGTGATGTAATTTCCTCTGCAGATCCTGAATGTAGCCCTGACAAGTGAACAGACGCAACATGTGAAGGAAACGCTCGGCCACTCTGGGACTGACCTGACCTCCGTTAGAATCCGAGCTACAAAAACCCAATTATGAAGTTGGATCTTCCCGACCGCTGGCACTTCTCAGACGCCCTGTGACAGGTATGGGACCACATGGGAGAAATGGAAGGGTCCATCCTAGGGGGGCCACAGGGGAATCATATCATGACGAGCCCTTCTGAGAGGGCCATATGAGGAAATCATATCATGAAGGTTCAGTCCAGAGGGCCCACAGTGCTCAGGGGAATCGTATAATGAAAGGCCCATCCGAGGGGGCCATAGAGGAATCATATCATGAAGGGTCTGTCTGAGGGGGGGGGGGTCACATAAGGCCGCACTGGGGAGTCTTATTATGAAGAGTCTATCCAAGGAGGGGCACAGTGCTCAGGGGAATTGTATCATAAATGGTTTGTCAGAGGGGGACTCAGAAAGCTGCAGTGCCCAGGTTACTCTCTTATCTTGAAGACTATGCCTGAGGGGACAACAAAAGGCTGCACAGAGGAATCATATTATAAAGGGTACACCCGAGGGAGGCCACAGAAAACCACACAGGTTACTCATATCATTGCTAGTCTTGCATGCAGGCAATGAGATCACGTTATGCTGGGCTTGCTGCAGACAATGAAATCGCTTATACTAGGCTTTCTGCAGGCAATGGTGCATTGTATAAACAATATAAAGAACAGTGTAGCGCTGGACTAGTAAAGAAGAGCACATATATTGATATATGCAAATATACCAGGACCCACAAAATTATCATGGGTCAATAAGTGATACTTATCACTTATTGACCCATGATAATTTTGTGGGTCCTGGTATATTTGCATATATCAATATATGTCTATATTGTTTATTCCATGTGCCCTTGTATTGGGGTTATTGTGTTTTAGCTGCAGGACTTCCTTCACGGTCCCTTATTTCAGTTTTCATTATCATTTTATATTGAGCACCGAGCGCAATTTCTTTCTCTTTTTTGTTAATGGTGCATTGTAATTATGGGGAGAGAAGGGGAGGCTGCAGAGGACTGCATAATTCCATAGATAGAAGATAATGTATGAGCCACAGAGTCAGATCTGTTTACATGCACCATGTTCATTCTGTGTTATAAAGGCAGCATGGAGGACTGTGTGTGGATGTCGGGTGATGGTCTGACTCTTCTCTTCCTCTCTCAGGGAAGCCGGCTGTAGATCCAGCTGCAGTGAAACTCTGGACGCTGTCGGCAAATGATATGAATGATGAAGAAGTGGTGAGTATCTATCACTGAGTGTCCTGTCTACAATCCGCGGGCAGTACTAAGTATAATTGATACACATAAGATACAACTCTCACCAGGCTCTGGTACTAACTTTAACTGACAAACATAAGATACAGCCCCAGCAGGCTCCTGTACTAACTGTAACTGACACACATAGATTAGATTGTAATGGGACACACAAGCAATGATGGTACTTCTCCTCTAAGGATCTCTTGGACTCAGATGATCTTCTGGATCCGGATGACATGAAGAAGCCCCTCCCCTCCACACTGAGAGCTCAGGGCTGTGGAGAGGGTGCTGAGAAGAAACGCAAAGCCTGCAAGAACTGGTAAGTACACTGCCTTCTGCACAGGGGCCCCCACAGAGACCCAATCTTCCCTCTTGATTTGTAGATAACAGATCCTGCCTTGTTGTCTAAGGTGTTGAGGAGGGATCCTGCCCTCATGTCTGATGAATTGAGGAGAGGTCCCACCCTCATGTCTGATGAATTGAGGAGAGGTCCCACCCTCATGTCTGATGAATTGAGGAGAGGTCCCACCCTCATGTCTGATGAATTGAGGAGAGGTCCCACCCTCATGTCTGATGAATTGAGGAGAGGTCCCACCCTCATGTCTGATGACTTCAGGAGAGGTCCCGCCTTCAGCTGTGGGGTGTTGAGGAGGGGTCCCGCCCCCAGGTCTGATGTCTTGAGGGGGGGGGGGGTTGCAGCCTTCATTAGGATTATTGGTTGGTAACAAAGCTTGTGACATTTGATGTTGATCTCACACAGCACATGTGGATTAGCAGATGAACTGGAAGACAAAAAGAAGAATTCTGCCCCCACACCTACCCCATCAGCATGTGGCAATGTGAGTATAAAGTTGTTCTTGAAAGAAGATTGGGATGTTATTCAAGAGCATGGAGTTTGTGTGTATGTATGATATATATTGTTATATGGGGGGGGTAATTAATAGAGGGATAGGAGACGACTGATTATGTGGATCTGGCAGCTCACTTCGGTGGTTTATATATACAGTAATGTGCAAACGTTTTAGGCAGGTGTGAAAAAATGCTGTAAACGAAGAATGCCTTCAGAAATAGTGTTAATAGTTTATGTTCATCAATTACCAAAATTTAAAGTGAATGAACAGAAGAGAAATCTAAACCAAATCAATATTTCGGGTGACCAGCTTTTGCCTTCAAAGCAGCATCAATTCTTCTAGGTACACTTCCATAGTTCCACAGTTTTTGAAGGAACTTCACAAGTCGTTTGTTCCAAACATCTTGGAGAACTAACCACAGATCTTCTGTGGATGTAGGCTGCCTCAAATCCTTCTGTCTCTCTATGTAATCCCAGACAGACTCCATGATGTTGAGATCAGGCCTTTGTGGGGGGCCAAACCATCACTTCCAGGACGCCATGATGTTCTGTATGCTGAAGATGGTTCTTAATGACATTGGCTATATGTTTGTTTGAGGTCATTGTCCTGCTGCAGAATACATTTGGGGCCAATCACATGCCCCCCTGATGGTATAACATGATAGATATGTGTCTGCCTGTATTTCTCAGCATCTAGGACACCATTAATCTTGACTAACTCCAACTCCATTTGCAGAAATGCAGCCCCAAACTTGCAAGGAATCTCCACCATGCTTCACAGTTGCCTTCAGACACTCATTACTGTACCGCTCTTCAGCCCTTCCCCCAACAAACTGCCTCCTGCTACAGCCAAATATTTCACATTTTGACTCATCAGTCCAGAGCATTGATGTCATTTTTCTGCACCCCCAGATCCAATGTTTTTGTGCACATTTGAGTCCCTTATCCTTGTTTTCACATCAAAGGGTATGGCTTTTTTGGCTGCAGTTCTTCCCTGAAGACCACTTCTGGCTAGACTTCTCTGGGCAGTAGATGGCTGTAGCTGGGTCCCACTGGTTCCCACCAGTTCTGTGCTGATGGCACTGCTGGACATCTTCTAATGTTGAAGGGAAGTAAACACGATGTGTCTCATCTGCTGCATTGTTTCCTTGGCCGACCACTGCGTCTACAATCCTCTACATTGCCCTTTTCTTTGTGCTTCTTCAAAAGAGCTCAAACAGCACATCATGAAACCCCAGTCTGTTTTGAAATCTTTGCCTAGGAGAGACCTTGCTGATGCAGCATAACTACCTTGTGTCTTGGTGCCGTGCTCAGTCTTGTCATGTTGTATAACCTGTGACAGGAAACTGTCTTCCACAACCTCGCTTTGGTAGCAGAGTTTGGCTGTTCCTTACCCAGGTTTAAGCCTCCTACACAGCTGTTTCTTTTTCAACCCACATATGAAATTGTTGATCATTAGCACCTGCTTGATATAATTGGTTACTTATACACCTGAGACTATTCCTACAAAATCCCTCACTTTGTGCATGTGTAGGAAAGGAATTGATGCTGGCTTAAAGCAAAAGTGTAGCCGCACCAAATATTGATTGGATTTAGATTTTTTTTTTCTGTGCGCTCACATTGCATTTTGTAAATTTATAAAATTAAGATTTATTTTTGAAAGCATTCTTTACAGCATTTCTTCACACCTGCTTAAAACTTGTGCACAGTACTGTATATGGTAGAAGGTTTGGGAGGGAAGTTTATTACTAGAAGGCTAGGAGCAGGAGGTGACAGATGATGTGGATCTATACACAATATCGGGGGGGGGGGGATAGGAGATGACAGTTGATGAAGCCCTGGTAGCTGACATCAGTGGTTTATACAGTATCTCACAAAAGTGAGAACAACCCTCACATTTTTGTAAATATTTTATTCTATCTTTTCATGTGACAACACTGAAGAAATGACACTTTGCTACAATGTAAAGTAGTGAGTGTACAGCTTGTATAACAATGTAAATTTGCTGTCCCCTCAAAATAACTGAACACACAGACATTAATATGTAAACTGCTGGCAACAAAAGTGAGTACGCCCCTAAGTAAAAATTTCCAAATTGGGCCCAAAGTGTCAATATTTTATGTGGCCACCATTATTTTCCAGCACTGCCTTAACCCTCTTGGGCATGGAGTTTACCAGAGCTTCACAGGCTGCCACTAGAGTCCTCTTCCACTCCTCTATGACGACATCACAGAGCTGTTGGAAGTTAGAGACCTTGCGCTCCTCCACCTTCCATTTGAGGATGCCCCACAGATGCTCAATAGTGTTTAGGTCTAGAGACATGCTTGGCCAGTCCATCACCTTTACCCTCTGCTTCTTTAGCAAGGCAGTGGTCGTCTTGGAGATGTGTTTGGGGTCGTTATCATGTTGGAATACTGCCCTGTTCCCCAGTCTCCGAAGAAAGGGGTTCATGCTCTGCTTCAGTATGTCACAGTACATGTTGGCATTTATGGTTCCCTCAATGAACTGTAGCTCCCCAGTGCTGGCAGCACTCATGCAGCCCCAGGCAGACCATGACACTCCCACCACCATGTTTGAATGTAGGCAAGACACACTTGTCTTTGTACTCCTCACCTGGTTGCCGCCACACACACGCTTGACACCATCTGAACCAAATAAGTTTATCTTGGTGTGGACCACAGGACATGGTTCCAGTAATCCATGTCCTTAGTCTGCTTGTCTTCAGCTAACTGTTTGCGGGCTTTCTTGTGCATTATCTTTGGAAGAAGCTTCCTTCTGGGACGACAGCCATGCAGACCGATGCATTGTGTGGCGTATGGTCTGAGCACTGACAGGCTGACCCCCCACCCCTTCAACCTCTGCAGCAATGCTGGCAGCAATCATATGTCTATTTCCCAAAGACAACCTCTGGATATGATGCTGAGCACGTGCACTCAACTTCTTTGGTTGACCATTGCGAGGCCTGTTCTGAGTGGAACCTGTCCTGTTAAACCGCTGTATGGTCTTGGCCACCGTGCTGCAGCTCAGGGTCTTGGCAATCTTCTTATAGCCTAGGCCATCTTTATGTAGAGCAGCAATTTTGTTTTCAGATCCTCAGGGAGATCTTTGCCATGAGGTGCCATGTTGAACTTCCAGTGACCAGTATGAGAGAGTGAGAGTGATAAAATTCAAATTTAACACACCTGATCCCCATTCACACCCGAGACCTTGTAACACTAATGAGTCACATGACACCAATAAGGGAAAATGGCTAATTGGGCCCAATTTGGACATTTTCACTTAGGGGTGTACTCACTTTTGTTGCCAGCAGTTTAGACATTAATGGCTGTGTGCTGAGTTATTTTGAGGGGACAGCAAATTTACACTGTTATACAAGAAGCTGTACACTTACTACTTTACATTGTAGCAAAGTGTCATTTCTTCAGTGTTGTCACATGAAAAGATATAATAAAATATTTACAAAAATGCGAGGGGTGTACTCACTTTTGTGAGATACTGTATATTGGGGATAGGAGATGTCAGATGTTTATGTATTGGGGGTAGGAGATGTCGGTGGTTTATATATTGGGGGTAGGAGATGTCGGTGGTTTACAGATGATGGGTATTGGTAGCTCACTTTTTAGGTGTTTTCCTTCCCAGTGTTATCTCGGAGACGCATTCCGCTGTGCCAGTTGCCCATATATGGGAATGCCGGCATTCAAACCGGGTGAGAAGATTCTCTTGAATTCCAGCCAGCTCCAAGACAAATTGTGACTTTCGATCTCTGTGTGTGTATGTGTATATAATGTTCAATAAAGATTCAATGTCACCTCTCTTGTGTCTGGCCTTCATTTAAAGTGACAGATGTGTCACATGATCCTGTTATGTGAGAGCACTGATGAGATGGCATAATGGTGTGCCTTCAGTCATTTCCTCCTCATGCTGAGAAATTGGCACGTGATGTCAGGGCAATGTATTGATTGGATGCAGGGAGAGATCATCTGCAGGTCATTGATTGGTTAGGGTTAGAGAATTCATTGTCAGGGATCAATGCTGGTATTCCATGACTGAGGGTTTATGTGCAGGAAGACATATTCCTCTTTTTTTCAGCACACTATTGCATTCTGTGTACATACCGGCAGGCAGCCGCCACAGATCAGTCCTTATCTTCTGCAGCCAGGGGGACTCTAATCTCTTCTCCAGTCACTGGTTCTCTTATCTCTCCAGAAATACTTTATCATCTCTCATCAGCTGTGTTGAAGCCGCTCACCCAGAAGCAGAATAAGCAGAATCCGGAGGACTGCTGTCATACTGAGTGCAGTTACATTGGTTGGTGTAGTAATCATGCCTGTTATCTAGCAGTGGAAAGGTCATATAGTTACTCATTAGGCCCTGACACACCTTCATTCAGTACCAGAGTCCTCTGGTAGCAGGCAGTCCCAGTACACACGGAGATCTTACATGGAGGGACCAGTATCTGGGCCAGGTGAGTTCTGGATCATTCCTATTTCTGCCTAGCATGAGGGGGTGGATTACACCCTGTATGAGATGTCCCATTATTTATTTTTCCTCTTACTGTAGTGATGCTGACAGGTCATCTACTAACAGGCAAGCAGTAGATCTCAACTGATGTGCAACTACAAGTCACATTATGCCCTGCTACTATTGAAGAATAAGTTCAAACTTTTATAGAAAAAAAATGCATCTTTTTGCAGGTAAAAAAAATTTTTTTTTTTTTTTACTTGAAGCCTATAAAGCATTGCACCCACGTTCAGCAGATTTGCGGGTGCCATGCAGACTTGGCTGTGTATCTGTCTGCTTGTACCGTGTATAGGCAGACAGATACACACTGACGGTAAGAGAGAATGAACTACCAAAGTGCTTGACAGAGCCCTGGTAGTTCATTGAAACAAGCCGACAGCCGTAAAGACTGTCGGTACTTGTGGTTTCCCATTCACAGAACATTGTGAATGAATGATGTGGGCGGAGCCCCGCCACATTTTCGAACAGTGACAGCGGGCGTCTGGAGAAGCTGCCTGCTTGCTGTCAGTGGGTGGGAGGGAGGTAGAGAGGCTGCAGCAGCTGGAACATGTTCTATCCTAAATATGGGTGGAACATGTAACATGTTCCAAAAGGTAAACATGCTTTACGCTAAGGTGCTATGCGGGATGCTGGAATTAAAAGGACTTGTGCATTCATTGTAAAATCGTTTTCCTGGAGAGTCACAGGTCACTGTTTTTGGGTTATTTTGCCACCATTGTGAGAAATGGACATTGACTAACACCAAAAAAAAGCTGTAGGCCAGCCCCAGTACAACCCCCTTGCCACTACTACGTCTCAGTTCTGTAGCAAAGCAGTACCAAGAGCATGATCACATACATAAGAGGGGACGGTCCCTCTATGGACTCCAAGAAAAGTAACTTCCAGAAAATACAAAAAACATTTTATTCTTTCTCATCCACTAAGGGATACAGACTGTTGGGGTGGCCAAAAGCAGCCCAACTAACTAGACTGCCTGCAGGATTTTTGTCACCTGATGCTGGCATCAGATGAGGCCTGATTAAACTTGTGTGAGCAGAAGGTCAAGGGGCAGCCTTACAAATCTAGGAAACAGCAGTCTGATGCCAAAAAGCCCAAGAGGGGCCCACATATCTAGAAGAGTGCAACCTAATAAGAAAGGGTGGAACCTGTTCATTAAGACCATAGGCTTGTATGTGGTCTGTCTAAACCTTCCAGAAATGGTGGAATGGGAACGCTGAAGCTCCCTTGCCGGAATGACAAAAAAATATATAACTATATAGATATCAACCTTTCCTAAAGCAGCAGCTCAGAGACTCTGATAGCCAGAATCTCATCCAGGCAATGGCGGTAAATTTCCTTTTGGTGAACTGGAGCCAGCCAGAGGGACAGATGCTACCTTGGGTAGGAAGTAAGAAACTGAGCCTCAACACCATTTTGCCCTTATGCAAGACCAGGACAGGTTCCTTCTGAGACATGGCCCCCAGTTCAGACACTTGCTTTACAAAGGTGATAGCAACAAGAAACACCAAATGGGCGCAACATGAGAGACAAGGTTCTTCATCAAGGAGTGAAAGGTCATTGGTCTCTGAAAAAATATGGCAAGCATGGAGACCCAACCTTTTGATGGTGCTGACATCCAAACGTTTGTCCAGAATCAGCTGTAGGAAGGAAAGGAATCATCCCACAAAGAATCTTCTATTCCTTGCATGGTGATAGACCTTACAAGAAGTAGACGTCCTAGCTTCTAACATTATTGGAATCACCTGTCCAGGTTTTTTGTTGAATCTGGAGCCCAGTACATTTACATACAGTGTACCCCCGCCTAGGATGTAAACAAGTCTGAATCTTGATATACACCACTGCTGTGGCATTGTCCAAGTAAATCCAGATCAAATGATCTTCCAACACAATGGTCCAAGGCTCCTGAACTAAGAAGGTGAAAACCTCTTCCTGTGTCCACAGAGGTTTAAAAAATGTCACCCTACTTTGGAAAGTTGTGGTGCAACTTAATGCAGGGGAAGGTTTGGTGGACCTGGAGCCCAGGCCATGTGAGTGGGCTGGGAGCCAAGTTTGGTGGGTTTGGGTGTGGATGTTGCAGTAGTGGTGAAACAAAACGACTTTTCTTAACCACCAGTAATGAATGAACTTTACCGGGCTGTGGCTTAGGCAGCTTCTGCTGAGAAAGATGGGTGATCTTGCCACCAGTAGCATCCAGACAAGATCTGAGGAGGGGTAATCCCTTTGAGGGCCATGAAGATCATATGATTCTTTAGATTCAGGTTCCACAGTCCGAACACTTTCACCAAAATGTCCTTTGCATGAGATCTATGCAGGAGGTGAGACCGGAGACACTTATAGGAAAAGTCCAGCAACCCATCACAACTATAGCTTAAAGTGATAGTAAAGGCTTAAAAAAAAAAAAAAAGTTATACCCGCATGCTCTGTGCAATGGCTTTGCACAGAGTAGCCCTGATCCTTCTCTTCTAGCGTCCTCCGCCAGTGCTCTTGGCTCCTTCTCTTCTACCAGTGCCCCCAAAACAAACTGCTTGCTATGGGGGCACTCGAGTGGGCCCAATCCTGAGCTGGGCTGTGTGCAGCCATTGACACACACACAGCATGGCTCAGCCCTGCCCCCCACTCCCTCCTCACTGGCTTTGACTGACAGCAGCAGGAACCAATGGCTCTCGCTGCTGCTGAATCCCCTGTGAGAAGAGAGGGAGGGGAGTAGAGCTACTGCAGACAGACAATGCTGGATCGATATTGGGCTCAGGTAAGTGTTGAAGGGGGGAGCAGTTTTTAAAAAAAAAAATTAAGGTTAAAAAAAAACAAAAAACTTTTACCTTTACAACCACTTGTTCTAAACATTCTATAACAGGATCAACTGCAGTGCTCTTTACCAAGTCAGCCCTGGTTTGGCAAAGCCAGGTCACAGCTATTATGGGATAAAGAGCAGGACCTGCAAATTAGAAAAGAACTCCAAAGAGGGCTTTTAACTGCTTATTGGTTGAGTCTTTTAAGACAGGTGCATCCTCCCCCAGCCCAGCATGGTGGTTGCTGGATGCAAGGATAATAAATGCTTGGGGGGCAAACATCTCTGTGTGCTATATTAGAATAAGAGCGCCTGTTGCAGCAAGACTGTCCAAAGATTGGAGCTCTACATGGCTCCTTGCAAAGCAACAGCAGAAGTGGGGAGATGCGTCTTCAATGCTGAATGGCAGAAAGGAGCATGGGAACGTGACACTCAACCCAGCAGATGACAGTGATCCCTATCCTTGGTGGAAAGCAAAGCTTTCTAAGGTGCCCAGTGAACAAGTAAATTAGGTAGCTCCCAGCTCTCTGCTTGATCAGGCTTCTCGCTGAGCAAAACTTCAGATACAGGCAAGCTCTGAGGCCAATGCCAATGGCTCAAGCCCCACAATGTCCAGTGGAGTGGCACAGGACCCAGCCCTCCAAAGTCAAGCTGCAATTACACAACTAAAAACTACAAACCTTGCTAAAAAGCATAAATTGGGATAAAATATTAGGAACAAAGAATACGGAGGAGAGATGGGTTTGCTTTAAGAGCATATTAAATAAGGGCATTAGCCAATGTATCCCATTGGGTAATACATTTAAAAGAGCGAACAAAAATCCTGGATGGCTTAACTCCAATGTAAAAATGCATATAAAAGCAAAAGGAGAAGGCCTTCAAAAAATACAAGGTTGAGGGATCATCCTCAGCATTCAGACTTTATAAAGAATGCAACAAGAAATGTAAGGGTGCAATTAGGATGGCTAAGATAGAACATGAAAGACACATAGCAGAGGAGAGCAAAAAAAATCCCAAGAAATTATTTAAGTATGTAAACAGTAAAAAGGTGAGGACAGACCATATTGGCCCCATAAAGAATGAGGAAGGACATCTGGTTACAAAGGATGGGGAGATGGCGAAGGTATTGAATTTATTCTTCTCCTCAGTCTTCACAAGTGAATCAGGGGGGCTTCAGTAACCAAAACTGCAGTGTTTATCCTCATGACACAACACAGGAAGCACCTCCATGGTTAACAGAGGACAGAATTTAAATTAGACTTGAGAAACTTAACATTAATAAATCACCGGGACCAGATGGCTTGCATCCGAGGGTACTTAGGGAACTCAGTCAAGTGATTGCCAGACCGTTGTTCCTAATTTTTACAGACAGTCTATTGACTGGAATGGTACCAGCTGATTGGAGAAAAGCCAATGTAGCACCAATATTTAAAAAGGGCCCAAAATACATCCCTGGGAATTACAGACCAGTTAGCCTAACATCAATAGTATGTAAACTCTTGGAGGAGATGATAAGGGACTATATACAAGATTTTAGTAATAAGAACGATATCATTAGCAGTAATCAGCATGGATTCATGAAGAATCGTTCTTGCCAAACCAATCTATTAACCTTCTATGAGGAGGTGAGTTGCCATCTAGATAAAGGATGGCCCGTAGACGTGGTGTATCTGGATTTTGCAAAAGCAATTGACACAGTTCCCCATAAACGTTTACTGTACAAAATAAGGTCCGTTGGCATGGACCATAGGGTGAGTTCATGGATTGAAAACTGGCTACAAGGGTGAGTTCAGAGGGTGGTGATAAATGGGGAGTACTCAGAATGGTCAGGGGTGGGTAGTGGGGTTCCCCAGGGTTCTGTGCTGGGACCAATCCTATTTAATTTGTTTATAAATGACCTGGAGGATGGGATAAACAGTTTAATCTCTGTATTTGCAGACAATACTAAGCTAAGCAGGGCAATAACTTCTCCGCAGGATGTGGAAACCTTGCAAAAAGACCTGAATAAATTAATGGGGTGGGCGACTACATGGCAAATGAGGATCAATGTAGAAAAATGTAAAATAATGCATTTGGGTGGCAAAAATATGAATGCAATCTATACACTGGGGGGAGAACCTCTGGGGGAATCTAGGATGGAAAAGGACCTGGGGGTCCTAGTAGATGATAGGCTCAGCAATGGCATGCAATGCCAAGCTGCTGCTAATAAAGCAAACTGAATATTGGCATGCATTAAAAGGGGGATCAACGCAAGAGATAAAACGATAATTCTCCCGCTCTACAAGGCTGTAGTCCGGCCGCACCTGGAGTATGCTGTCCAGTTCTGGGCACCAGTCCTCAGGAAGGATGTACTGGAAATGGAGCGAGTACAAAGAAGGGCAACAAAGCTAATAAAGGGTCTGGAGGATCTTAGTTATGAGGAAAGGTTGCAAGCACTGAACTTATTCTCTCTGGAGAAGAGACGCTTGAGAGGGGAAAGGATTTAAATTTACAAATACTGTACTGGTGACCCCACAATAGGGATAAAACTTTTTCGCAGAAGAGAGTTTAATAAGACTCGTGGCCACTCATTACAATTAGAAGAAAAGAGGTTTAACCTTAAACTACGTAGAGGGTTCTTTACTGTAAGATCGGCAAGGATGTGGAATTCCCTTCCACAGGCGGTGGTCTCAGCGGGGAGCATTGATAGCTTCAAGAAACTATTAGATAATCACCTGAATGACCGCAACATACAGGGATATATAACGTAATACTGACACATAATCACACACATAGGTTGGACTTGATGGACTTGTGTCTTTTTTCAACCTCACCTACTATGTAACTATGTAACTATGTAATTGAGGAGACCAGCTTTGCTACGGCGAAAAAAGAAGTGTTCGGACTGCAGCCAAGAAAACAAAAATCTTGATTAAAGGAAAAAAAGTTTTTAGAAAAAAAAAAAAAAAAAAAAAAAAAGAAGAAAAGAGAAAAATCCCCTTGTGGTGGACTTTTAAGGCACAATATATTAGAAAGGATTTTGTTATATGTAAAGTTTCAAAAGTATTTATTTAGAAAAGTATATAGAAAACATATAAAAACAGGGAATGCTTGACATGTCAAACAATATAACGGTCATTAAATAAAAAAGTACAATCTATACTTCTTGCACCCGACGCGTTTCAGAGCACAGATGGTCTCCTTCTTCAGGGGTATATATTTGCAAGAAGCATTTGTGTTCTAGACTAGAGTAATAAATAAGTGAGTACATAGCATTTACATTAATGTGTATAAATGTACACATAATTTGAATAAATTGTCGAAATGTACTTACATACAGTATGACGATATAGATAACATTCCAATATATTGTTTTGTTTTTTTTAAAAAGCTGAAAAAAGATGTTCATCTTCACAGGGCACTAGCAAGTAACTGAGGCATGCTGGTAGTAGGAGAGGTTATCCAGAGCTGGCCTCAATGCCTTATTCGTCTGTAGGCTGCATAATTACCTGAAGGTGAGTGGCTTCCTGTGTTCCTCAATGGACGAAAAATTTATATGGGTTTCCTGTCCTGGTTTCCACAATACAGAAAGCAGATTAAAAAAAAATTCACAGATGTAGCTGTTGGCCAAAACTAAACTGAACTTTTTAAAATAAATTTTTCGATTGAAACAATTTTCCATAATAAAGATTCATCCGAGTTTGTTCAGATTCATTATCAAGCTCAGTCTTTTTAATTAAATTTACATCTATTCAGTGGTCAATGGTTGCACGATGATGGTTGATTTTTTTGATAAGACATTTCCTTCATTAAACAAACAATCTTGTTGTTACATGTACAGTGCCTTGAAAAAATATTCATACCCCTTGAAGTTTTCCACATTTTGTCATGTTACAACCAAAAACGTAAATGTATTTTATTGGGATTTTATGTGATAGACCAACACAAAGTGGCACATAATTGTGAAGTGGAAGAAAAAATGATAAATGGTTTTCAAATTTTTTTTACAAATAAATATGTGAAAAGTATGGCATGCATTTGTATTCAGCCCCCTTTACTCTGATACCCCTAACTAAAGTCTATCTGAGCCAATTGCCTTCAGAAGTCACCTAATTAGTAAATAGAGTCCACCTGTGTATAATTTTATCTCAGTATACATACAGCTGTTCTGTAAAGCCCTCAGAGGTTTGTTAGAGAACAAACAGCATCATGAAGGCCAAGGAACACACCAGAAAGGTCAGGGATAAAGTTGTGGAGAAATTTAAAGCAGGGTTAGGTTATAAAAAAAAATATCCCAAGCATTGAACATCTCACAGAGCACTGTTCAATCTATCATCCGAAAATGGAAAGAGTATGGCACAACTGCAAACCTACCAAGACATGGCCATCCAACTAAACTGACAGACCGGGCAAGGAGAGCATTCATCAGAGAAGGAGCCAAGAAGCCCATGGTAACTCTGGAGGAGCTGCAGAGATCCACAGCTCAGGTGGAAGAATCTGTCCACAGGACAACTATTAGTCGTGCACTCCACAAATCTGGCCTTTATGGAAGAGTGGCAAGAAGAAAGCCATTGTTCAAAGAGAGACATAAGAAGTCCCGTTTGCGAGAAGACATGTGGGGGACACAGCAAACATGTGGAAGAAGGTGCTCTGGTCAGATGAGACTAAAATTGAACTTTTGGGCCTAAAAGCAAAACACTATGGGTGGCAGAAAACTAACACTGCACATCACCCTGAACACACCCTGAACACACCCACTGTGAAACATGGTGGTGGCAGCATTATGTTGTGGGGATGCTGTTCTTCAGCAGGGACAGGGAAGCTGGTCAGAGTTGATGGGAAGATGGATAGAGCCAAATACAGGGCAATCTTAGAAGAAAACCTGTCTGAGTTTGCAAAACATACAGCCAGAGCTACAATGGAATGGTTTAGTTCAAAGCATATTCATGTGTTAGAATGGCCCAGTCAAAGTCCAGACCTAAATCCAATTGACAATCTGTGGCAAGACTTGAAAATTGCTGTTCACAGACGCTCTCCATCCAATCTGACAGAGCTTGAGCTATTTTGCAAAGAACGGGAAAAAATGTCATCATCTAGATGTGCAAAGCTGCTAGAAACATCCCCAAGAAGACTTGCAGCTGTAATTGCAGTGAAAGGCGGTTCTACAAAGTATTGACTCAGGGGGGCTGAATACAAATGCACGCCACACTTTTCACAGATTTATTTGTAAAACATTTTGAAAACCATCATTTTATCATTTTCCTTCCACTTCACAATTATGTGCCACTTTGCGTTGGTCTATCACATAAAATACATTTACGTTTTTGGTTGTAACATGACAAAATGTGGAAAATGTCAAGGGGTATGAATACTTTTTCAAGGCACTGTACGTCTGACAATAGAGTGTGGAAGGGAAAATATCAGTGCTCACTACAGTATTTTCTCTCTGGTAAACCCCCATATAGATTCCGTGTCACCGTCCAGGCATGGGTGCCACTGTCAGCTGCAGAACAGGAAACCATAGACGGCAGCCCTCAACTAGGCCATCTGTAGCCCCAGAAAGTCTCCTGGACATTAACCTGGCCACAGAGGAGGAACTAATGACTCTACCGGGTGTCAATCGAGCCTTGGCGCAAAGCATCACAGCACATCGGCGTAAAATTCGCAGCTTCCGCAGAGTGGAAGATCTCGCACTGGTAACGGGTGTAGGAGCTGAACACATGCTGAAGCTACGACCAGAGATTACCGTGAGAGAAATCCCCCCACAGCAGGCAGTGACTGAAGGAGAGATGACACCATGTGATGACACAAAGGAAGAAGGCATTGATCAACAAGAGACAGAAGTAGGACTCCTGAACCAAAGTTAAAGATAAGACAATGTAAATAAAGTTTATTCAGAAATCCTTTTATTGCCCCGACAATGAAATGTCAGCAGGATGAGTGATGAAGGCTGCGGTCAGGGTTCAGTCTATAACACTCAGTTGTCACATGACATACAATAGACCAAAGACGAGTGATAAAAACTGAGGTCAGGGTTCAGTATGTTAACACACAGGGGTCAGATGACGTACAATGTAACAGTGATGAAGGCCGAGGTCAGGGTTCAGTCTGTAACATGTGCACATAGGGGTCAGATGACGTACAATATACCAGTGATGGAGGACGAGGTCAAGGTTCGGTCTGTAACACACAGGGGTCAGAAGATGTACAATGTACTAGTGATGAAGACTGAGGTCAGAGTTCAGTCTATAACATATAGGGGTCTAATGATGTACAATGTACCAGTGATGAGTGATGAAGGCCAAGGTCAGGGTTCAGTCTGTAATACACAGGGGTCAAAGACATACATTATACTAGCTTTGAAGTTCGAGATCAGGGTTCAGTCTAATACGTGCACATAGGGGTCAGAGGACATACAATTTACCAGTGATGGGTGATGAAGGCCAAGGTCACGAAACAGGTCATGGCTCAGATTAAGTACAATATACCAGTGATGGAGGCCAAGGTCAGGGTTTAGTCTGTAACATGTGCACATAGGGGTCATATGACATACAATTCACAAGTGATGAAGGCCAATGTCAGGAGACAGGTAAGGGTTCAGTATTTAACACGTAAGGGTTCAGTATTTAACACATAGGGGTCAGATGAGGCACAATATACCAGTGATGGAGGACGAGGTCAGGGTTTAGTCTTCAACACTCAGGGGGTCAGAAGATGTACAATGTACTAGTTTCGAGTGATGAAGGCTAAGGTCAGGGTTCAGTCTATAACATATAGGGGTCTAATGATGTACAATGTACCAGTGATGAAGGTCAAGGTTCAGTCTGTAACACACAGGGGCCAGATAAGATACAATATACCAGTGATGAAGGTCGAGGTCAGGGTTCAGTCTGTAACACGTGCACACAGGGGTCAGAAGAGGTAAAGTGTACCAATGATAAATTATGAAAGCCAACATCTCGTCCCTGTACACGGTAGCAGTCATGAAGGCCGAGGTCAGGGTTTACTCTGTAAAACACACATAGGGTTCAGATAATGTACTAGTGATGAAGGCCAAAGTCAGGGTTCAGTCTATAACACATAAAGGTCAGATACCATAACAGATCAGTGCCACTCCAAGCCTGCAGTATCAGTCTCCCAGGTCTACACACTCTGTATTCAGGTGCTGACAGAGATAAGAGCACATCTCGCTCCAAGATATCATACAGGTACCGCCGCGTACTGTATTCATTTCAGAGGGGCGTGACCGATGGGAGGAGTTTGAGCTGAAGCCCGTATTTCATTTACCGTACACTGGAGTTGAATACAGTGTGCGGCGGTACCTGTATGCTATATTACATTGGGTTCAGCTGACGTACCATCTACCAGTGACAAGTGATGAAGGCCGAGTTCATTGTTCAGTTTGTAAGAGAGGACAGATGACATACAACATTCCAGTGATGAAGGCTGAGGTCAGGGTTCAGTGTGGAAGACAAAGGGGTCAGATGGCGTACATTGTATCAGTGTTCATGGTTAGGGTTCAGACTGTAACACATAGGGGTCAGATGACATAAATATACCAGTGATGAAGGCGAGGTCAGGGTCCAACGCTTACACATAGAGGTCAGATGACATAATATACCAGTGATGAAGGACAAGGTCAGGGTTCAGTCTGTAACACACAGGGGTCAGATGACATACAATGTACCAGTGATGAGGGATAAAGGATGGGGTCGGGGGTTCAGTCTGTAACCCACACAAGTCAGTTGAATACAATAGAACGCATCTCATACGTCACTCACAGGAAGGACACAATCACCGGTCTTCTCCATTCCTTGGAGATCAGCGGCAGGTTGTCAGTCTGCTGATCTGATCATTCTCTCGCCTGGTACACACACAATACAGTTCATACCACACATGTGTTTAGGACTGTCAGCCTGTTTTGGACAGCGAACGAAGCTCATGGTGAAGACCAGCCAACAGTGATGATTAAATCAATTGGCAAGTGATCAAGGCTGGAAACTATCAGCAGGATCCATAATGATAATCTGTAGCATCTCAGTGTGCCAAGCTGTGTTCATTAGAAGGCATGGGCCCCATATCAGTGTGTGGTATCCTCCCAAGGCAGAGACATCCTAGTGGGGTAATCGATTTGTGAGCTCCTTGGAAGCGGGACATGTGAGACAGATCTATGTACTCTATAAATACAAGAAATAAATAAACCTAACTAGGGACAACAAGCCCGCCGCCAGTACTGCTGATTATGGCAGGGCTGATCTGCTGCCCAGATAATTCTTAGAGTAAATGAAGCAGACATATTAATAACTGGTGTGTCTAATTGATTTCATCACTCATAACAAAACCATGCATGCATAAAAAAGGTAAAAAAGTGTTGGTAAGACACTGGTGAGAATTGAGAAAACGTTCTACAAAGATCTGGCAGGAGGTCATAGAGCCCCAAGTGGTCTACACAGCTCAGAACTATGCCGAATCAAGCCAATGCCAGGCTCTGTCACTCTGGCAGCAGCATCTGCAGCTCCTCATCACTGAACTGGTTGGTTTCCATGATGTGGTTAAGCTGCTGGTGATACCTCTCCATGTCCTGCATGAAGTGTGGCAGACAAGCATTGTCCAGCTCAGCGAATCTCTGCAGCCCTTCAGCATCTTCAAAAGAAACCTGCAGACAAAAACCCAGTTATTTTTTTAACTCTTTATCTATGTCAAACAGGTCACGTCCATACAGAAAAACAGGGACAAACAGGGAAACCTGTAACAGATGGTACAATAAAGGCATAAACGGAAATGCAAACACAAAGGATAACAGTCACATGCATAGCAGGATCTGTCATTGATATGTCTTGCCTATGTTCATGCAAAGAAAGACATGCTGAACAGATGTCCTAACCTAATAAGTATAAAGGCTCTTTCACACTGGCTCCGGCCAGCAGATCTGCCTGCTCAGCAAGGAATATTTCCGCTGATCCTCACTGAGCAGGCGGATGACAGATCCATGTCCGCTCCGCTGATGCAGAGTGGATATGGACACAGTCAACTTTCCTCTATAGGGCGGTCGGACGTAAACCACCTGTCCATTTTCATCCGACTGTCATCCGGTCTAATCCACCAGATAAATGGGGGAACAGATCCCTCATCCATCTGTATTTAGTGGAAAGGATCAGATGTCGGCAGGTGTCAACGTATTCACCGCTCCATAGAAGGCAATGGATGAATGAGTCTGCCTAAAAAACAGACAGGCGGACCCAAATGGTCCACCCATGTGAAAGGGGCCTAACCAGTACATAGCCTGGATATTTGTGATTGTAAATAGAAACATCAATCAATTAACCAACTTGGGAGCTAGAAGTACCTTGGAAGATCATGTGGTAGAGAAGCAGAGGGAAAGGAAGAGCAGGTGGGGAGACAGGGGAAAGGGCTTAGAAATTCAGATTTTAATCGGTCAATCTATACTGTGCTCCCCACAGGGCTTTCCAGTCATAATGTCAGGTGGTCATTTATGGATTATAGATGTTAGATAATAGACATGCATGTTCTTTTTGCCCACTGGCCGTGGTCCTTCATCCAACACAAGTCTATTAGTGGGGGTAAATTTTAACCCATAGACGTCCCAATCCTGACAGGAACCTAAATTGTGAAATGTGTCTTCCCTGCCTTGGGACTGCAGATCCCTCTTACCTTCCCCAGGGAGGTCAGCAGACGGAAGTCGATGGATCGTCTGTGCCGCAGTATGCGGATAATCCCATCTAAATAGACCTGGTCCTTACTGAAGCAGCCTGGAAACACAAGAATGACACAATGGTTAGTGCCAAGCTGTGGATCTCCATACAGGTCTATAAGAAATCCCCATATAAAAGCTCACAGATCTGACTTCACTCTACCTTGTAGGATACATATATACACTCTCCCCAAGGCAACCAATCAAAAATTCACTACTGATATGACATCCGATTGGCTGCTATGAGTATCTTTATGACAGTATACAATTCAGGACCTCACAGACTGATTAATTAACTTCATGGATCAATACAACTGGAAGAACAGTATCGGTGTTCAGCCAATAGCTGGTTCTCGTTCTCTGATCTCTTGCCTGGTTGGGCGGTGTCTCGCTGTCCTCGTTTGGCTCGCACACAGTACTCCCATCGTACAGCCGGATTTTCTACAAACTGCTGTAAGTCCTGGAAGAGTTCGGAGAAGCTGCAGGTGGCGGCACGGCTGACAGTGTAATAAAGCAAGGCACCACGCCACAGATATGGGTGTTTTCGGAAGAGGACACTGTGCAAACTGGCTAAGCCTTCCTCCGTAGGGTTCACGGGCTTCAGTCCAAACTGTTTTCGTCCTTCTGAACCGTGCCAGGGCTGCTTGGCATCATTCACCCCACGCAAGTAATGTGTGCCTGCAGCACCAGGGTGAGAAAAATGGCAGCATTAGATGGACCGTCATCATCGGACATTACACCGCTACCCCACTCCACCCAGATAAAAGAAAATCCAAAATCCTGATACACAGACCAGCACCCCACCCCATGCCATGTGCAGGCCAATCTTATCCCATGTGCAGACCAGCACCCCACTCCACCCCATGCCATGTGCAGGCCAGCACCACACTCCACGACATCCCATGTGCAGGCCAGCACCACACTCCACGACATGCCACGTGCAGGCCAGCACCACACTCCACGACATGCCACGTGCAGGCCAGCACCACACTCCACGAAATGCCACGTGCAGGCCAGCACCACACTCCACGACATGCCATGTGCAGGCCAGCACCCCACGCCATGTGCAGACCAGCACCCCACTCCATCCCATGTGCAGACCAGCACCCCACTCCATCCCATGTGCAGACCAGCACCCCACTCCATCCCATGTGCAGACCAGCACCCCACTCCATCCCATGTGCAGACCAGCACCCCACTCCATCCCATGCCATGTGCAGACCAGCACCACACTCTACCCCATACCATGTGCAGACCAGCACCACACTCTATCCCATGCCATGTGCAGAACAGCACCACACTCTACCCCATGCCATGTGCAGGCCAGCACCACACTCTACCCAAGGCCATGTGCAGGCCAGCACCACACTCCACCCCATGCCATGTAAAGGCCAGCACTACACTCCACCCCATGCCAGCACCCCACTCCACCCCATGCCATGTGCAGGCCAGCACCCCACTCCACCCCATGCCAGCACCCCACTTCATCCCATGCCATGTGGAGGCCAGCACCCCACTCTACCCCATGCCATGTGCATGCCAGCACTCCACTCCACCCCATGCCAGCACCCCACCTAATGCCATGTGCAGGCCAGCACCCCACTCCCCCCCCCATGCCATGTGCAGGCAAGAACCCCACTCCACCCCATGCCATGTTCAGGCCAGCACCCCACTCCACCCCATGCCACGTGTAGGCCAGCACCCCACTCCACCCCATGCAGGCCAGCACCCAATCTTATCCCATGTGCAGGCCAGCACCCCACTCCATGCCATGTGCAGGCCAGCACCCCACTCCATGCCATGTGCAGGCCAGCACCCCACTCCATGCCATGTGCAGGCCAGCACCCCACTCCATCCCATGTGCAGGCCAGCACCCCACTCCATCCCATGTGCAGGCCAGCACCTCACTCCATCCCATGTGCAGGCCAGCACCCCACTCCACCCCATGCCATGTGCAGGCCAGCACCCCACTCCACCCCAAGCCATGTGCAGGCCAGTACCCCACTACACCCCATGCCATGGGCAGGCCAGCACCCTACTCCACCCCATGCCATGTGCAGGCCAGCTCCCCACTCCACCCCATGCCAGCACCCCACTCCACCCCATGCCACGTGTAGGCCAGCACCCCACTCCACCCCATGCCACGTGCAGGCCAGCACCCAATCTTATCCCATGTGCAGGCCAGCACCCCACTCCATGCCATGTGCAGGCCAGCACCCCACTCCATGCCATGTGCAGGCCAGCACCCCACTCCATGCCATGTGCAGGCCAGCACCCCACTCCATGCCATGTGCAGGCCAGCACCCCACTCCATGCCATGTGCAGGCCAGCACCCCACTCCATCCCATGTGCAGGCCAGCACCCCACTCCATCCCATGTGCAGGCCAGCACCCCACTCCACCCCATGCGCAGGCCAGCACCCCACTCCACCCCATGCGCAGGCCAGCACCCCACTGCACGCCATGTGCAGGCCAGCACCCCACTCCACCCCATGCCATGGGCAGGCCAGCACCCTACTCCACCCCATGCCATGTGCAGGCCAGCTCCCCACTCCGCCCCATGCCAGCACCCCACTCCACCCCATGCCATGTGCAGGCCAGCACCCCACTCCACCCCATGCCATGTGCGGGCCAGCACCCCACTCCACCCCATGCCATGTGCGGGCCAGCTCCCCACTCCGCCCCATGCCAGCACCCCACTCCACCCCATGCGCGGGCAAGCACCCCACTCCACCCCATGCCATGTGCGGGCCAGCACCCTACTCCACCCCATGCCATGTGCGGGCCAGCACCCCACTCCACCCCATGCCATGTGCGGGCCAGCACCCCACTCCGTGCAGGCCAGCACCCAAACTTATCCCATGTGCAGACCAGCACCCCACTCCATCCCATGTGCAGACCAGCACCCCACTCCAACCCACGTGCAGACCAGCACCCCACTCCAACGTGATATCCAGCCCATAAATAGACTGACATTTTCACCCATCCTGATACATGGCTGGCACCTCCTTCTATTATGATACACACTTCAACCCAACTCCATCAGAAAGCACAGTGGGAACACCACCCCGACATGCCAACTGGGATGGCTCCATTGCACACACCTATCTCATGTCGGAGAACTCCCTCCAGCCAATATTGCCGAGCAGCTAGTAAGTTGATGGTTAATGTGGGTCGGCTATTCTCAGTCGTCATGACTGCCTGAGAAAGAAGGTCTTCTGTAAGCTGGACCACCACCTGGAGAGCACCAGATAAAGAGACAGCATGGAAACCTTCCAATGTTTCACCGAAACACCAGAGAGAGAGACAGACAGCACCCAATATGTGTGAGAAAGAGAAAGTCAGACAGCACAAAATATGTGTGAGGAAAGCGAAAGAAAATGCACCAAATACGTGAGAGGAGAGAGACAGATGGACAACACCAAATCCTCCCCCGACTGAACCCTACTCCTACAACCCCCCACCTCAGGGCACCCTCCTCCTACCCCAACCCTCCTATTATTGCACCTTCTTCCTAAATCCTTCCCTCTACCAAAGCATCCTCCCCCTTCTATATATTTCCCTCTTCCTGTCACTCTGCACCCTCCATACTGTACATGTGTAACCCAGACAGACAGACAGTCTCACCTCCCCGCTGCAGCCCTCTTTCTGCATGTAACGGCGACAGCAGGACCAGATCTGACTCTTGCTGAGTAATTTTCCTCCAGTTATTGACTCAAAGTTTTCATAGTTTCCATATTTACTGATGACGGCATTGAGGATCCGCAGAGCCTGCACAAACAGAGCCATACAAGTCAGCAGAAAGACATTTTCTTCTTCATAAAATACATGTACTGTATATAGGGATCTACAAGCCTGTTATCATAGTTACATAGTTAATCTGGTTGAAAAAAGACACAAGTCTATCCAGTTAAATCAACAGAAGGAAAAACACACACACAAAACCTCCATATACACTATTCCATACGACTATTAATGTCAGTACCCAGTTATATTATGTACATTTAGGAAACTACCCAGGCCTTTCTTAAAGCAATCTACTGAGCTGGCCAGAACCACCTCTGGAGGGAGTCTAGTCCACATTTTCACAGCTCTTACTGTGAAGAAGCCTTTCTATGTTTGGAGATTAAATCTCTTTTGCACCAGACGTAGTGGCCCCTTGTAGTCTGTGATGACCTGAAAGTGAAAAAAAGCTCAACACCAAGTATGGACCACTTATGCATTTGTACATGTTGATCATAACCCCCCCCCCCATCCCCTCTTCTCAAGAGAAAAAAAATTTAGTTCCTCTATTTTTTCCCCATAGCTGAGCTGCTCCATGCCTCTTATCAGTTTGGTTGCCCTTCTCTGCACTTTCTTCAGCTCCCTGATATCCTTTTTGTGATTTGGCACCCAAAACTGAGCTGTCAACAGTTGGTCATTCTATAATCAGGGATCTACAAGGACACTGACATTGGTTGGTCATTCTGGATTTAGGGATCTACAAGGATACTGACATTGGTTGGCCAGTCTGTGATTAGGGGTCTACAAGCTCAGTGACATTGGTTAGTCATTCTGAAATTGGAGATCTTCAAGGACACTGACATTGGTTGGTCATTCTATGAAAAGAGGATCTATAAAAGACATTGATTGGTCAATCTGTGATTAGGGATCTACAAGTTTATTGACATTGGCTGGCCATTCTGGAAATAAGGATCTACAAGACTGGGGACACTGGTTGTTGATTTTGGGATTACAGATCTACAAACCCAGAAGAAATGAATGGTTATTTGGGGATCACACAATTGTGGTTCCAGGGGGATCTGCCGCCAGGAGAACGAGGACTCCCAGCAATACCAGGGACCAGTCAGTCTTGTAGTAACTCACAGCAAAAATAGGAGTAAAAGCTCCCGCAGCTCTTAGTAATATATGAACTACAAGTCCCAGCAATTCCCAGCGGTACATGACAGGAGAGACAGCAGTACTCGAAGCAAAAGGTTGACCTGAATAGTCAGGGTAATGGAAGTCACGGCCTCTGCGTAGAGAGAGAGCCCTACCTCAGCACAGGCTCTGGTCTGTCAGTCAGGGTAAAGAATGCCTCTTAGACCTCCCAGAGACCCCCAAAAAAAGGTCCTGAGCAACAAGCATTGCCCCTTAATGAGTTTCCAACCCCTCTGGATTTTGGCAAGTGAGTGAAAAAACACAGAAGCGGTCAGCAGGGAATCCCTTTCTCCACACCATGTAACAATGATTGGTCATACTGTGGTCAGTGACCTACAAGTCTGGTAGTAATAATTGGTCATTCTGTAACTCGGCATCTACAAGATCACTAACAATGGTTTGTCATTCTGTGATCAGGAATCTACAAGCTTAGTAGCAATGACTGGTCATTCTGTAATCAGTTCTACATATACAGGTCTTGGTTACAGCCTGGGTGACATTCCATTCCAACCTGCACAAGAAACTGGTCAGATGCCTCGCTATACTTCTCCAGCACAGTGACCGGCACTGGCTCCTCATACTGGAATTGGGGATTGTGGGTATAATTGGAGAGAAAGAATTTGTCCTTTTCCTGTTCCACATTTGTAGGTCGAAGAGCAACCAGGAGGCACGAACTCTTCTTTAGGGTGCGATTTGCGGTTGTGGCTCTGCTGATAGAAGGTAGAGACCCCGAGCTTCGTAATCTGCCACGAGGACTGCCACTGCTATTAATGGTGCAGGTGCTCTCACTTCGACGCATCCAGCTACATGTCGACATGTACAAGGAACATCCTGACAACCTCCTGGAGGCAGGGGGCTCCACCACCAGAGTTCTAGTCCGATTTACAGTGGCACGTGGGCAGCTGGGATTAGAGGCCGGGGAGGACAGGCCATTGGTCTGGGGAGACGTTCTCTTAGGTTTGGCGGCAGAACCGCGTACGGAGGTAGATGACATCCCTCTGCTACAAGACTGGTGACCGGAAGCCAGAACCATTCTGATTACAGGGAGAACCAAACCTGAGGAGAGACAGAGAGAATGTCACACGCAGAAAACAGAGGGCAGTACAAAAACTGGATGCAATCTCCACAACACAACAAACTGAAAATCTGACCAGCAGCACAATACAGACAGTTTGTGTTTCAGCCACCGGAGTGTCAGAATGTGATGTCCGACGTCCTGTGTGCACAATATAATATCTTGTATACACAATAGAATACCCCTTATACACAACATCCCCTACACAACACACCTCATGTACACAATATAAAACCCCCTATACACAAAACTCTATTTACACAATATAATACCCAATATACACAACACCCCCTATACACAATATAATACCCAATATAACACTCTTATACACAACACCCCATGTACACAATATAATACCCAATATACAGAACACCCCATGTACACAATATAATACCCCATATAATACCCCTATACACGACACCCCATGTACACAATATAATACAATATACACAACACCCCCTATACACCCCATGTACACAATATAATACCCAATATACACAACACCCCATGTACACAATATAATACAATATACACAACACCCCATGTACACAATATAATACAATATACACAACACCCCATGCATGTACACAATAAAACACTAAATGATATAGAGTTCAGAGGTCAGAATTAAGTCACCTACTAATAACCCCTGAAAAGATGGCCCAACGGCTATGTTGGGCCCTGGCCCCTCCAATGTACCTCTACGGATACTGTACTGCACATGCCCTATTTAGCTCTCTCTCTCATTCTATACTATGTAAGTCAATGTAGACGCTGTGTGACCACACCTCTTTAAGCCACACCCAATATTCATCGCAAAATGAAATACGGGAATTGTTGCCACAGCACGCTGTGCACACCGCATGTTATCATTCTCAGCTTGGGGGCCCAACCTCGCATGAGTAGAGAAGAGCCAATAAGCGGCGCTCCTGACAGGGGGGTCTGCACTGAAAATAAGTGCAGTGATTATCAGTGCAGCCCCATCAGCGATGCCCACCAGTGATGCTAATCATTGCTCAGTGATGCCAATCAGTGCACATCAGTCCTGTCTATCAGTGCCGCCTATCAGTGCTGCATATTAATGCCTCCTCATCAGTGCCCGTCAGTGCAGCCTATTAGTGCTCATTAGTGAAGGAGAAAACTTGTATAAGAGGAAAACACCGCGCTGTATATCTAAACAATAACCAATCAAGTGAATCAAGTAAATAAAATTGAATAAAATTGAAAAGGAAATGCAGCTGCTTATATGTGAGATACACACACTAAACAATAAATAAGTAAGGAAAAAGCAGCGCTATGAGTCAAATATATAAAACTTTAGGTGAATAATGGTGGATAAAGTTCATAACAACAAGTGACAAAAGTTAAGTCCAATAGGTATCTTCAAATGTGCAATAATGGAACGGACAACTGAGTCCCTTATTAGGCAATAAGGATGAAAGCTGGATGGACCTTCACCACACCACAGTGAACAGGTAGATTGGGCGCTTACCAAATGGCAAGCTTAGATAAGCTTGTGACCTTAACCCGGTCGGGGCCTTTCTTGGGATGGGAACACCGTTTGGACACTTCCTCAGACCGTGGATAACTGACTATCCTCCACAGAAGGAAACCAGGATACAGAGAAAGCTATACCAATAGCTTGGAGTAGTTTTCACACATAGTGTCCCAAAAAAGAAGGGAGAGCAACATAGCGTAATCAGTGTGTTGGGTAAAAACAGCATGGAAAGCCGGCCGGCTAATACGAACACCCGTCCTACAGACGGTGGATACGGCACGTCAGCACGTCAGCACGCCGGAGAAAACTTACCTACAAAATTTTATAACAGAATCAAAGAAAAACTTTTTTTTTTTTCAAAATTTCCTGTCTTTTTTTATTTGTTTAGCAAAAAATAAAAACCCAGTGATTAAATATCACCAAAAGAAAGCTCTATCTGTCTCAAAATAATGATAAAAATGTTCTATGGGTACAGTGTTGCATGACTGAGCAATTGCCATTCAAAGTGTGAGAGCTTTTCATAGCTGAAAATTGGCCAGGGCAGGAAGGGGGTGAAAGTGCCTGGTATTTGAAGTGGTTAAATCCTAATAACAGAAATCATCCAAATGGCCCTGATGAAAAGTTTCCACCCCCTCCGAAATGTTTGGCCTTGGTACAGACACACAAGGTGACACGAAAATGAAAATGAAAAATTTGTTGCGCTGAATACACAAAAACATATAAACAAAAATCAGCTAACACTAAATTGCTGGATACAATAAGCGTAATGTGGAGAAAAAGGCGTAGCGCTCAAAAACATTAAATAAAATAAAACAATATAAAGTTCATAGTTGAAAGTTCATCTATGTGTAAGGAAAAGTAGAGCCAATCAGAGCAATAGCCACCAAGGAGCATTTTATCCTGCTGAGAGGAAGGGCTCCTAGGATTTTCCATCTGGTCCATTGGGAGAGGGATCCTTTGGGATTGCATTTGCAGTGGATTGCTCTTTAATCTGGAAGGATCGTTCTAATTATCATCTGATTACATACAATGTGTATAGCCCATACACTGATGGTAAGGGTCAGTTATTTTGGGTGAAGGTGACGGGCTTTGTAATTTTTTTCCCCCTTCAGAAGTTTCTTCCATGGTGGATTCCGTTCATTAGAAGTAGGGTTGTCCCGATACCATTTTTTAGGACCGAGTACAAGTACCAATACTTTTTTCAAGTACTCGCCGATACCGATTACCGATATTTTTTTTTTTTAATGTCACGTGACAGTGTTTGTTTTTTTTTCTCTTTTTTTTAGGGGGGGGGTGAACGGTGTCTGTGTGTTTTGTTTTGTTTTTATTTACATTTATTATTTTTTACAATAATATATTTTTTTTATTCTTTATTGCAATATGTGTTTTTTTTTTTAATCAGCCCTGTTGGGGGGCTTTGGTGAGATATCTCTCCCTTGAGACAGAGAAAGAGACCGAGGATAGAGATTCCCCAGTCCCTTTCTCTGCAGCCTCAGCTGCACTGAGAATGAATGGAGAGAAGACAGCGGCTCCTCTCCATTCATAAACTGACACATCGTAATCACAGGAGATTACAATGTTTCAGTTATGTGAATGGATAGAGTCAGCTGACTCTGTCCATTCACACAGCGGAGAGAGACAGCACAATGGAGGGGGACAGAGGAAGAGAGAGGGACAGCGGAACGGAGGGGGATAGAGGAACGGAGGGGGACAGAGGAACGGAGGGGGACAGAGGAACGGAGGGGGACAGAGGAACGGAGGGGGACAGAGGAACGGAGGGGGACAACGGAGAGGGACAGAGGAACGGAGGGGGACAACGGAGAGGGACAGAGGAACGGAGGGGGACAGAGGAACGGAGGAGGACAGCGGAACGGAGGAGGACAGGGGAACGGAGGAGGACAGGGGAACGGAGGGGGACAGGGGAACGGAGGGGGACGGAGGAACGGAGGGGGACAGAGGAACGGAGGGGGACAGAGGAACGGAGGGGGACAACGGAGAGGGACAGAGGAACGGAGGGGGACAACGGAGAGGGACAGAGGAACGGAGGGGGACAGAGGAACGGAGGAGGACAGCGGAACGGAGGAGGACAGGGGAACGGAGGAGGACAGGGGAATGGAGGAGGACAGGGGAACGGAGGGGGACAGGGGAACGGAGGGGGACAAAGGAACGGAGGGTGACAGAGGAACGGAGGGTGACAGAGGAAGAGAGAGGGACAGAGGAAGAGAGAGGGACAGAAGAACGGAGGGGGACAGAGGAACGGAGGGTGACAGAGGAACAGAGGGTGACAGAGGAACAGAGGGGGACAGAGGAACGGAGGGGGACAGAGGAACGGAGGGGGACAGAGGAACGGAGGGGGACAGAGGAACGGAGGGGGACAGAGGAACGGAGGGGGACAACGGAGAGGGACAGAGGAACGGAGGGGGACAGAGGAACGGAGGGGGACAGAGGAACGGAGGAGGACAGCGGAATGGAGGGGGACAGGGGAACGGAGGGGGACAGGGGAACGGAGGGGGACAGGGGAACGGAGGGGGACAGAGGAACGGAGGGGGACAGAGGAACGGAGGGGGACGGAGGAACGGAGGAACGGAGGGGGACAAAGGAACGGAGGGGGACAGAGGAACGGAGGGGGACAACGGAGAGGGACAGAGGAACGGAGGGGGACAGAGGAACGGAGGGGGACAGAGGAACGGAGGGGGACAGCGGAACGGAGGGGGACAGCGGAACGGAGGGGGACAGCGGAACGGAGGGGGACAGCGGAAAGGAGGGGGACAGCGGAACGGAGGGGGACAGCGGAACGGAGGGGGACAGAGGAACGGAGAGGGACAACATAGAGGGACAGAGGAACGGAGGGGGACAGAGGAACGGATGGGGACAACGGAGAGGGACAGAGGAACGGAGGGGGACAGAGGAACGGAGGAGGACAGCGGAACGGAGGGGGACAACGGAGAGGGACAGAGGAACGGAGGGGGACAACGGAGAGGGACAGAGGAACGGAGGGGGACAACGGAGAGGGACAGAGGAACGGAGGGGGACAGAGGAACGGAGGGGGACAGAGGAACGGAGGGGGACAGAGGAACGGAGGGGGACAACGGAGAGGGACAGAGGAACGGAGGGGGACAACGGAGAGGGACAGAGGAACGGAGGGGGACAGAGGAACGGAGGAGGACAGCGGAACGGAGGAGGACAGGGGAACGGAGGAGGACAGGGGAACGGAGGGGGACGGAGGAACGGAGGGGGACAAAGGAACGGAGGGGGACAGAGGAACGGAGGGGGACAAAGGAACGGAGGGTGACAGAGGAACGGAGGGTGACAGAGGAAGAGAGAGGGACAGCGGAACGGAGGGGGACAGAGGAAGAGAGAGGGACAGAAGAACGGAGGGGGACAGAGGAACGGAGGGTGACAGAGGAACAGAGGGGGACAAAGGAACGGAGGGGGACAGAGGAACGGAGGGGGACAGAGGAACGGAGGGGGACAGAGGAACGGAGGGGGACAACGGAGAGGGACAGAGGAACGGAGGGGGACAGAGGAACGGAGGGGGACAGAGGAACGGAGGGGGACAGAGGAACGGAGGAGGACAGCGGAACGGAGGGGGACAGGGGAACGGAGGGGGACAGAGGAACGGAGGGGGACGGAGGAACGGAGGAACGGAGGGGGACAAAGGAACGGAGGGGGACAGAGGAACGGAGAGGGACAGAGGAACGGAGGGGGACAGAGGAACGGAGGGGGACAGCGGAACGGAGGGGGACAGCGGAACGGAGGGGGACAGCGGAACGGAGGGGGACAGCGGAACGGAGGGGGACAGCGGAACGGAGGGTGACAGAGGAACAGAGGGGGACAAAGGAACGGAGGGGGACAGAGGAACGGAGGGGGACAGCGGAACGGAGGGGGACAGCGGAACGGAGGGGGACAGCGGAAAGGAGGGGGACAGCGGAACGGAGGGGGACAGCGGAACGGAGGGGGACAGAGGAACGGAGAGGGACAACATAGAGGGACAGAGGAACGGAGGGGGACAGAGGAACGGAGGGGGACAACGGAGAGGGACAGAGGAACGGAGGGGGACAGAGGAACGGAGGAGGACAGCGGAACGGAGGGGGACAGGGGAACGGAGGGGGACAGGGGAACGGAGGGGGACAGGGGAACCGAGGGGGACAGGGGAACGGAGGGGGACAGAGGAACGGAGGGGGACGGAGGAACGGAGGGGGACGGAGGAACGGAGGAACGGAGGGGGACAAAGGAACGGAGGGGGACAGAGGAACGGAGGGGGACAAAGGAACGGAGGGTGACAAAGGAACGGAGGGTGACAGAGGAACGGAGGGTGACAGAGGAACGAAGGGTGACAGAGGAACGGAGGGGGACAGAGGAAGAGAGAGGGACAGAAGAACGGAGGGGGACAGAGGAACGGAGGGTGACAGAGGAACGGAGGGGGACAGAGGAACGGAGGGGGACAGAGGAACGGAGGGTGACAGAGGAACGGAGGGGGACAGAGGAACGGAGGGGGACAGAGGAACGGAGGGGGACAGAGGAACGGAGGGGGACAACGGAGAGGGACAGAGGAACGGAGGGGGACAACGGAGAGGGACAGAGGAACGGAGGGGGACAGAGGAACGGAGGGGGACAGAGGAACGGAGGGGGACAGAGGAACGGAGGGGGACAGAGGAACGGAGGGGGACAGAGGAACGGAGGGGGACAGCGGAACGGAGGGGGACAGCGGAACGGAGGGGGACAGCAGAACGGAGGGGGACAGCAGAACGGAGGGGGACAGAGGAACGGAGGGGGACAGCGGAGAGGGACAGAGGAACGGAGAGGGACAGAGGAACGGAGGGGGACAGAGGAACGGAGGGGGACAGAGGAACGGAGGGGGACAGAGGAACGGAGGGGGACAGAGGAACGGAGGGGCACAGAGGAACGGAGGGGCACAGAGGAACGGAGGGTGACAGAGGAACGGAGGGGGACAGAGGAACGGAGGGGGACAGAGGAACGGAGGGGGACAGCGGAACGGAGGGGGACAGCGGAACGGAGGGGGACAGCGGAACGGAGGGGGACAGAGGAACGGAGAGGGACAACGGAGAGGGACAGAGGAACGGAGGGGGACAGAGGAACGGAGGGTGACAGAGGAACGGAGGGGGACAGAGGAAGAGAGAGGGACAGAAGAACGGAGGGGGACAGAGGAAGAGAGAGGGACAGAGGAAGAGAGAGGGACAGAGGAACGGAGGGGGACAGCGGAACGGAGGGGGACAGAGGAACGGAGGGTGACAGAGGAACGGAGGGTGACAGAGGAACGGAGGGGGACAAAGGAACGGAGGGGGACAGAGGAACGGAGGGGGACAAAGGAACGGAGGGTGACAGAGGAACGGAGGGTGACAGAGGAAGAGAGAGGGACAGCGGAACGGAGGGGGACAGAGGAAGGGAGAGGGACAGAGGAACGGAGGGGGACAGAGGAACGGAGGGGGACAGAGGAACGGAGGGGGACAGAGGAACGGAGGGGGACAGAGGAACGGAGGGGGACAGAGGAACGGAGGGGGACAAAGGAACGGAGGGTGACAGAGGAACGGAGGGGGACAAAGGAACGGAGAGGGACAAAGGAACGGAAAGGGACAAAGGAACGGAAAGGGACAAAGGAACGGAAAGGGACAAAGGAACGGAGGGGGACAAAGGAACGGAGGGTGACAGAGGAACGGAGGGTGACAGAGGAACGGAGGGGGACAGAGGAACGGAGGGGGACAGAGGAACGGAGGGGGACAGCGGAACGGAGGGGACAGCGGAACGGAGGGGGACAGCGGAACGGAGGGGGACAGCGGAAAGGAGGGGGACAGCGGAACGGAGGGGGACAGCGGAACGGAGGGGGACAGAGGAACGGAGAGGGACAACATAGAGGGACAGAGGAACGGAGGGGGACAGAGGAACGGATGGGGACAACGGAGAGGGACAGAGGAACGGAGGGGGACAGAGGAACGGAGGAGGACAGCGGAACGGAGGGGGACAACGGAGAGGGACAGAGGAACGGAGGGGGACAACGGAGAGGGACAGAGGAACGGAGGGGGACAACGGAGAGGGACAGAGGAACGGAGGGGGACAGAGGAACGGAGGGGGACAGAGGAACGGAGGGGGACAGAGGAACGGAGGGGGACAACGGAGAGGGACAGAGGAACGGAGGGGGACAACGGAGAGGGACAGAGGAACGGAGGGGGACAGAGGAACGGAGGAGGACAGCGGAACGGAGGAGGACAGGGGAACGGAGGAGGACAGGGGAACGGAGGGGGACGGAGGAACGGAGGGGGACAAAGGAACGGAGGGGGACAGAGGAACGGAGGGGGACAAAGGAACGGAGGGTGACAGAGGAACGGAGGGTGACAGAGGAAGAGAGAGGGACAGCGGAACGGAGGGGGACAGAGGAAGAGAGAGGGACAGAAGAACGGAGGGGGACAGAGGAACGGAGGGTGACAGAGGAACAGAGGGGGACAAAGGAACGGAGGGGGACAGAGGAACGGAGGGGGACAGAGGAACGGAGGGGGACAGAGGAACGGAGGGGGACAACGGAGAGGGACAGAGGAACGGAGGGGGACAGAGGAACGGAGGGGGACAGAGGAACGGAGGGGGACAGAGGAACGGAGGAGGACAGCGGAACGGAGGGGGACAGGGGAACGGAGGGGGACAGAGGAACGGAGGGGGACGGAGGAACGGAGGAACGGAGGGGGACAAAGGAACGGAGGGGGACAGAGGAACGGAGAGGGACAGAGGAACGGAGGGGGACAGAGGAACGGAGGGGGACAGCGGAACGGAGGGGGACAGCGGAACGGAGGGGGACAGCGGAACGGAGGGGGACAGCGGAACGGAGGGGGACAGCGGAACGGAGGGTGACAGAGGAACAGAGGGGGACAAAGGAACGGAGGGGGACAGAGGAACGGAGGGGGACAGCGGAACGGAGGGGGACAGCGGAACGGAGGGGGACAGCGGAAAGGAGGGGGACAGCGGAACGGAGGGGGACAGCGGAACGGAGGGGGACAGAGGAACGGAGAGGGACAACATAGAGGGACAGAGGAACGGAGGGGGACAGAGGAACGGAGGGGGACAACGGAGAGGGACAGAGGAACGGAGGGGGACAGAGGAACGGAGGAGGACAGCGGAACGGAGGGGGACAGGGGAACGGAGGGGGACAGGGGAACGGAGGGGGACAGGGGAACCGAGGGGGACAGGGGAACGGAGGGGGACAGAGGAACGGAGGGGGACGGAGGAACGGAGGGGGACGGAGGAACGGAGGAACGGAGGGGGACAAAGGAACGGAGGGGGACAGAGGAACGGAGGGGGACAAAGGAACGGAGGGTGACAAAGGAACGGAGGGTGACAGAGGAACGGAGGGTGACAGAGGAACGAAGGGTGACAGAGGAACGGAGGGGGACAGAGGAAGAGAGAGGGACAGAAGAACGGAGGGGGACAGAGGAACGGAGGGTGACAGAGGAACGGAGGGGGACAGAGGAACGGAGGGGGACAGAGGAACGGAGGGTGACAGAGGAACGGAGGGGGACAGAGGAACGGAGGGGGACAGAGGAACGGAGGGGGACAGAGGAACGGAGGGGGACAACGGAGAGGGACAGAGGAACGGAGGGGGACAACGGAGAGGGACAGAGGAACGGAGGGGGACAGAGGAACGGAGGGGGACAGAGGAACGGAGGGGGACAGAGGAACGGAGGGGGACAGAGGAACGGAGGGGGACAGAGGAACGGAGGGGGACAGCGGAACGGAGGGGGACAGCGGAACGGAGGGGGACAGCAGAACGGAGGGGGACAGCAGAACGGAGGGGGACAGAGGAACGGAGGGGGACAGCGGAGAGGGACAGAGGAACGGAGAGGGACAGAGGAACGGAGGGGGACAGAGGAACGGAGGGGGACAGAGGAACGGAGGGGGACAGAGGAACGGAGGGGGACAGAGGAACGGAGGGGCACAGAGGAACGGAGGGGCACAGAGGAACGGAGGGTGACAGAGGAACGGAGGGGGACAGAGGAACGGAGGGGGACAGAGGAACGGAGGGGGACAGCGGAACGGAGGGGGACAGCGGAACGGAGGGGGACAGCGGAACGGAGGGGGACAGAGGAACGGAGAGGGACAACGGAGAGGGACAGAGGAACGGAGGGGGACAGAGGAACGGAGGGTGACAGAGGAACGGAGGGGGACAGAGGAAGAGAGAGGGACAGAAGAACGGAGGGGGACAGAGGAAGAGAGAGGGACAGAGGAAGAGAGAGGGACAGAGGAACGGAGGGGGACAGCGGAACGGAGGGGGACAGAGGAACGGAGGGTGACAGAGGAACGGAGGGTGACAGAGGAACGGAGGGGGACAAAGGAACGGAGGGGGACAGAGGAACGGAGGGGGACAAAGGAACGGAGGGTGACAGAGGAACGGAGGGTGACAGAGGAACGGAGGGTGACAGAGGAAGAGAGAGGGACAGCGGAACGGAGGGGGACAGAGGAAGGGAGAGGGACAGAGGAACGGAGGGGGACAGAGGAACGGAGGGGGACAGAGGAACGGAGGGGGACAGAGGAACGGAGGGGGACAGAGGAACGGAGGGGGACAGAGGAACGGAGGGGGACAAAGGAACGGAGGGTGACAGAGGAACGGAGGGGGACAAAGGAACGGAGAGGGACAAAGGAACGGAAAGGGACAAAGGAACGGAAAGGGACAAAGGAACGGAAAGGGACAAAGGAACGGAGGGGGACAAAGGAACGGAGGGTGACAGAGGAACGGAGGGTGACAGAGGAACGGAGGGGGACAGAGGAACGGAGGGGGACAGAGGAACGGAGGGGGACAGCGGAGGATGCGGTGACAGTCAGCGGTGATGTGTGTGGGGGAGTTACAAGCACAGATCACCGCTGTATGTCACTAAGCAGCTGAAAGCCGCGGGGGGAGAAGCTTGTAACTCCCCCACACGCCGATCACAGCTGACTCTACAGGTATTGGGGGAAGCATCGGGAGCATTTGCCCGAGTACAAGTACTTGGGCAAATGCTCGGTATCGGTGCCGATATTGATACTAGTATCGGTATCAGGACAACCCTAATTAGAAGTTTTCTCCTTGGTGGCTATTGCTCTGATTGGCTCTACTTTTCCTTACACATACACAAATTGACACACATGGGTTATTAAAGATTCATTTCCCACATCTGTGGCTTTTTAAATTGCGATAAGCCTGGGTTCACACTGCGCTTTGAAGTCGGCCCCCCAGAGCGACTTCAGCATGACTTGCATGCGACTTCTTTAACAAAAGTCAATGCAAGTAGGACCAAAAGTAGTCAGAGACTCAAGTCGCACCAATTAGAACGGTTCTATTACACAGAATGGGGTCCGACTTCTGATGCAACAAATGCTCCAAAGTCGGAACCGGACTTTAGTGTCTGTGTATAAATTGGAGTCCGTTAGCTCTCACGTAGATGCACTGAGCAGGATAGATACTGAGCCATGGTGAGCAAAAGAAAAACTGTCAAATAACCTGTGTAACAAGGTAATGGAACTTTATAAAGATGGAAAAGGATATAAAAAGATTTCCAAAGCCTTGAATATGCCAGTCAGCACTTTTAATCTTTTAATCTTAAGAAGTGAGAAATTCAGGGATCTCTTGATACCAAGCCAAGGTCAGGTAGACCAAGAACTGCCAGAAGAATTGTTTGGTGATACAAAGAAAAGCCCCACAGGTGACCTCAGGAGAATACAGGCTGCTCTCCAAAAAAACGGTGGGGTTGTTTTTAAGAAGCACAATATGACGATACTTGAACAAAAATTAGTTGCATGGTCGAGTTGCCAGAAAGAAGCCTTTACTGTGCCAATGTCACAAAAAGCCTGGTTACAATATGACCGACAACACCTGTGGGTTTTTCTTTGTATCCCGAACAATTCTTCTGGCAGTCCTTTCTTGGTCTACCTGACCTTGGCTTGGTATCAAGAAATCCCCAAATTTTCCAGTTTTTTTTTAAGTGATTGAACAGTACCGACTGGCATATTCAAGGCTTTTGTCTTTTTTTAAATAATTTTTCCCCCCCTTAATAAAGTTCCATTACCTTGCTCTGCAGGTCTTTTGACAGTTCTTTTCTGCTCTCCATGGCTCACTGTCTAGCCTGCTTAGTGCATCTACGTGAGAGCTAACAAACTAATTGACAATTTATACAAAGACACTAATTTTTATTTAAAAAGCCACAAATGTGGGAGATTAATCCTTAATTGCCATTGTAACCTGTGTGTGTCACCTTGTGTGTCTGTACCAAGGCCAAACATTGCGGGGGATGGGAAGGTTTGATCAGGGCCATTTGGGGGATTTCTGTTACCATTAGGATTTAAAAATGAGCCAAACAACTATGTGATAATAAATTACTTCTTATCATCACCATCCCTAAAAAAAAAAGACAGTTTTTTGGCATGACCAGCCATATTTTCAATATTAAGGCAGAGTTCCACCCAGAAATGGAACTTCTGCGGTTTGGATCCCCCCCCTCCAGTGTCACATTTGGCACCTTTCAGTGAGAAGCGATTAATACCTGTCAGATCCAAATATCTGCTCCCACTTCCGTGGAAGGATTGCCGCGTGCTGTGCGCCGAACTACACAATGTCTGGACCCCCTCCCCCGTCTTCTGTGGGAGACACTCAGGTCCCAGGAGACAGCAGGGACCACTCAGGCTGGAGCCGAGGGACGGGTCAGGTTCGGGTCCCGACATTGAGGGCTCCCAGGACAGGTAAGTGTCCTAATATTAAAAGTCAGCAGCTGCAGTATTTGTAGCTACTGACTTTTATTGTGTCCCCAGGCGGAGCTCCACTTTAATGGCAAAATTACACGATTTCTACCAGGGGATGCAAACTTTTGAGCACAACTGTATATAGAATAGTACATGAACAGAGGTGGCAGGATCGGGCACACCTGAGGATAGGGATGACAGGACCCGGGACACCGGAGGATGGGGATGACAGGACCCGGGACACCGGAGGATGGGGATGACAGGACCAGGCACATGTTAGAATGGAGATGAGAGGACCAGAGACACCAGAGGACAGCGATGACAGGCCTGGGGGCACTTAATGATGGACATGACAGGACCCGGGACACCGGAGGATGGAGATGACAGGACCCGAGACACCGAAGGATGGGGATGACAGGACCCGAGACACCGGAGGATGGGGATGACAGGACCCGAGACACCGGAGGATGGGGATGACAGGACCCGAGACACCGGAGGATGGGGATGACAGGACCCGAGACACCGGAGGATGGGGATGACAGGACCCCGGACACCGGAGGATGGGGATGACAGGACCCCGGACACCGGAGGATGGGGATGACAGGACCCCGGACACCGGAGGATGGGGATGACAGGACCCCGGACACCGGGGGATGGGGATGACAGGACCCGGGACACCGGTGGATGGAGATGAGAGGACCCGAGACACCGGAGGATGAGGATGACAGGACCCGGGACACCGGAGGATGGAGATGACAGGACGCGGGACACCGGAGGATGGGGATGACAGGACCCGAGACACCGGAGGATGGGGATGACAGGACCCGGGACACCGGAGGATGGGGATGAGAGGACCCGGGACACCGGAGGATGGGGATGACAGGACCCGAGACACCGGAGGATGGGGATGACAGGACCCGAGACACCGGAGGATGGGGATGACAGGACCCGAGACACCGGAGGATGGTTATGACAGGACCCGAGACACCGGTGGATGGAGATGAGAGGACCCGAGACACCGGAGGATGAGGATGACAGGACCCGGGACACCGGAGGATGAGGATGACAGGACCCGGGACACCGGAGGATGAGGATGACAGGACCCGGGACACCGGAGGATGAGGATGACAGGACCCGGGACACCGGAGGATGGGGATGACAGGACCCGGGACACCGGAGGATGGGGATGACAGGACCCGAGACACCGGAGGATGGAGATGAGAGGACCCGGGACACCGGAGGATGGGGATGACAGGACCCGGGACACCGGAGGATGGGGATGACAGGACCCGAGACACCGGAGGATGGAGATGACAGGACCCGAGACACCGGAGGATGGGGATGACAGGACCCGGGACACCGGTGGATGGAGATGAGAGGACCCGAGACACCGGAGGATGAGGATGACAGGACCCGGGACACCGGTGGATGGAGATGAGAGGACCCCGGACACCGGGGGATGGGGATGACAGGACCCGGGACACCGGTGGATGGAGATGAGAGGACCCGAGACACCGGAGGATGAGGATGACAGGACCCGGGACACCGGAGGATGGGGATGACAGGACCCGGGACACCAGTGGATGGAGATGAGAGGACCCGAGACACCGGAGGATGAGGATGACAGGACCCGGGACACCGGAGGATGGAGATGACAGGACGCGGGACACCGGAGGATGGGGATGACAGGACCCGAGACACCGGAGGATGGGGATGACAGGACCCGGGACACCGGAGGATGGGGATGAGAGGACCCGGGACACCGGAGGATGGGGATGACAGGACCCGAGACACCGGAGGATGGGGATGACAGGACCCGAGACACCGGAGGATGGGGATGACAGGACCCGAGACACCGGAGGATGGTTATGACAGGACCCGAGACACCGGAGGATGGTTATGACAGGACCCGAGACACCGGTGGATGGAGATGAGAGGACCCGAGACACCGGAGGATGAGGATGACAGGACCCGGGACACCGGAGGATGAGGATGACAGGACCCGGGACACCGGAGGATGGGGATGACAGGACCCGGGACACCGGAGGATGGGGATGACAGGACCCGGGACACCGGAGGATGGAGATGAGAGGACCCGGGACACCGGAGGATGGAGATGAGAGGACCCGGGACACTGGAGGATGGGGATGACAGGACCCGAGACACCGGAGGATGGAGATGACAGGACCCGAGACACCGGAGGATGGGGATGACAGGACCCGAGACACCGGAGGATGGAGATGACAGGACCCGAGACACCGGAGGATGGGGATGACAGGACCCGGGACACCGGAGGATGGGGATGACAGGACCTGAGACACCGGAGGATGGGGATGACAGGACCCGAGACACCGGAGGATGGGGATGACAGGACCCGAGACACCGGAGGATGGAGATGACAGGACCCGAGACACCGAAGGATGGGGATGACAGGACCCGAGACACCGGAGGATGGGGATGACAGGACCCGAGACACCGGAGGATGGGGATGACAGGACCCGAGACACCGGAGGATGGAGATGACAGGACCCGAGACACCGAAGGATGGGGATGACAGGACCCGAGACACCGGAGGATGGGGATGACAGGACCCGAGACACCGGAGGATGGGGATGACAGGACCCGAGACACCGGAGGATGGGGATGACAGGACCCGAGACACCGGAGGATGGGGATGACAGGACCCCGGACACCGGAGGATGGGGATGACAGGACCCCGGACACCGGGGGATGGGGATGACAGGACCCGGGACACCGGTGGATGGAGATGAGAGGACCCGAGACACCGGAGGATGAGGATGACAGGACCCGGGACACCGGAGGATGGAGATGACAGGACGCGGGACACCGGAGGATGGGGATGACAGGACCCGAGACACCGGAGGATGGGGATGACAGGACCCGGGACACCGGAGGATGGGGATGACAGGACCCGGGACACCGGAGGATGGGGATGACAGGACCCGAGACACCGGAGGATGGGGATGACAGGACCCGAGACACCGGAGGATGGGGATGACAGGACCCGAGACACCGGAGGATGGTTATGACAGGACCCGAGACACCGGTGGATGGAGATGAGAGGACCCGAGACACCGGAGGATGAGGATGACAGGACCCGGGACACCGGAGGATGAGGATGACAGGACCCGGGACACCGGAGGATGAGGATGACAGGACCCGGGACACCGGAGGATGAGGATGACAGGACCCGGGACACCGGAGGATGGGGATGACAGGACCCGGGACACCGGAGGATGGGGATGACAGGACCCGAGACACCGGAGGATGGAGATGAGAGGACCCGGGACACCGGAGGATGGGGATGACAGGACCCGGGACACCGGAGAATGGGGATGACAGGACCCGAGACACCGGAGGATGGAGATGACAGGACCCGAGACACCGGAGGATGGGGATGACAGGACCCGGGACACCGGTGGATGGAGATGAGAGGACCCGAGACACCGGAGGATGAGGATGACAGGACCCGGGACACCGGTGGATGGAGATGAGAGGACCCCGGACACCGGTGGATGGAGATGAGAGGACCCGAGACACCGGAGGATGAGGATGACAGGACCCGGGACACCGGAGGATGGGGATGACAGGACCCGGGACACCGGTGGATGGAGATGAGAGGACCCGGGACACCGGAGGATGGAGATGAGAGGACCCGGGACACTGGAGGATGGGGATGACAGGACCCGAGACACCGGAGAATGGAGATGACAGGACCCGAGACACCGGAGGATGGGGATGACAGGACCCGAGACACCGGAGGATGGAGATGAGAGGACCCGGGACACTGGAGGATGGGGATGACAGGACCCGAGACACCGGAGGATGGAGATGACAGGACCCGAGACACCGGAGGATGGGGATGACAGGACCCGAGACACCGGAGGATGGGGATGACAGGACCCGGGACACCGGAGGATGGAGATGAGAGGACCCGGGACACCGGAGGATGGAGATGAGAGGACCCGGGACACTGGAGGATGGGGATGACAGGACCCGAGACACCGGAGGATGGAGATGACAGGACCCGAGACACCGGAGGATGGGGATGACAGGACCCGAGACACCGGAGGATGGAGATGAGAGGACCCGGGACACCGGAGGATGGGGATGACAGGACCCGGGACACCGGAGGATGGGGATGACAGGACCCGAGACACCGGAGGATGGAGATGACAGGACCCGAGACACCGGAGGATGGGGATGACAGGACCCGAGACACCGGAGGATGGGGATGACAGGACCCGGGACACCGGAGGATGGAGATGAGAGGACCCGGGACACCGGAGGATGGAGATGAGAGGACCCGGGACACTGGAGGATGGGGATGACAGGACCCGAGACACCGGAGGATGGAGATGACAGGACCCGAGACACCGGAGGATGGGGATGACAGGACCCGAGACACCGGAGGATGGAGATGAGAGGACCCGGGACACCGGAGGATGGGGATGACAGGACCCGGGACACCGGAGGATGGGGATGACAGGACCCGAGACACCGGAGGATGGGGATGACAGGACCCGAGACACCGGAGGATGGGGATGACAGGACCTGAGACACCGGAGGATGGGGATGACAGGACCCGAGACACCGGAGGATGGGGATGACAGGACCCGAGAGGGGAGGCACCGGACAGAGATGACAGGCCTGGGGGCATTTGATGATGGAGATAAGAGGATTGGGGAAACCTAGAGATGGAGATTAGAATACACGGGCAGACATGACCGGAGGACGGGGATGACAGGACGGGGATGACACTCACCCTGAGGTGATTATCCGGTTCGGTCTCCCCGGGGTGTGATGTCACGTGACTCGCCCAGCTCTGAAGAGAAAAGAATAGAAGGGCGGGACATATCATTACCCCGCCCCTCATACCATGTGACTGACAGTACAGAACACCCGGAGGGGAGTGGCGGTGAGGTCAGATATACTGAGGGCTGGATGTACATCCAGACACTGAATATCTTTTTTAGGCTTTGGGGTGTGGCCAAATCACCTTTTCCAAGATGGCGGCAGTGCCTTTTCCGCCCTTCCTATCCGCTCTCTTCCTTTGTGGGTGTTTCGTCAGATTGTAACGGAAGTGACGTTTTGTCACGGCCATCTTGGTGCACCCCGCACTCAGCCAGCGTTTCGACAGCGGACATCTTTTTACACCCACGCAAGTCTTGCATTCAACACTTATTTTCAACAGTAAACTGAGCTTATGTAGTGCAAAACAGTATTTAAAAGTCCGTGTTTTGATGTTGAATTTTAAAAGCAGTGGCAAGCCTGCAGATCTGACAGGTTTGCCAATGACAGAACACCGAACTTTTAGAATTCAACATGAAAACAGTGTGACGGATTTCAAAATACAGTATTTCACTTTAAAGTATTTTCACTAGATAAAAGTCAGCAGCTACAAATACTGCAGCTGCTGACTTTTAATAATCGGACACTTACCTGTCCCAGGGTCCAGCGATGCGGGGGGGAAACCCCGCATGTCCCCCCCTCTGCTCGGCGGTGCCGGCATTGTAACTGTGGGGTGGAACTCCACTTTAACAAGGGGGCCCCCCAGATCCCAGCCCCCCTATGTGAATGGGTATCGGGTACATCGTACCCCTACCCATTCACCCCAAAAAGCAGTAAAATGTCTAAAGAAAAATAAGAGCCGGTTTTTGACAAGTCCTTTATTAAACGGAGGTTACCCGCTAAAAATAAAAAAGGCTGCTCTCCTTCTAAGTCTTCCTCAGTTGAGTTGTCGTCCTCTGTCTGGCATCTCCTATATAGGCATGGGGCGTGGCCATCCGATGACGTCATCCGGAGAGCCCCCCCCCTTGTGACATCACATGTACCGGGCTGCATGCTCGGATAAGGGTCTGGTATGGATTCTAGGGGAGACCCCATTCCATTTTTGAAAAAAAAATTGGCATGGGGAATCCGAAGGGCCTGGTATGGACCTGGTGGGACCCCATGCCATTTTTTTTTTTTTGCTGTTGCCGTTATTTCTGTGTACATGAAGTCTGGCTGTATATTCATGTTTGTTATTGAGTATACTGATGAATAGTGTTCTGCCTTCTGCTGTCTCTAGTTTGAAACTTAATTTAGTTAATGTTTAAATGTAGCATTTCCCATTGGGTGAACCAACACTGGGGACAAATACTTTTACAATGGGGGTAGTGCTGCCATTAGTCCAGCCCCGCTCATCCCTGACCATTATTCTGGGATCCTCTTACTCCCCCTAGTGGCTGCTCCCTTTAGTGCAGGTATCCTGTATCTATTCTATTCTGATATCAGCTCCATTTTGAGCTCATCTTCCTCACCCTAGTGGCCATGCTCTTTAGTGCATGTATTCTGTATCTATTCTGTTCTTATATAGCAGACCCTTTCTATGATCCTCTTCCTCTCTCTAGTGGTTGCTCTCTTTAGGGCAGGTAACCCCTATCAATTCTGTACTTATATCAGCTTCATTCTGAGAGAAGGGCCAAGCTGTCATTACTTCGAGCCTATGCGGTGCAGACATCTTCCAGCTGTTGGGGAATCTCTTAAGCTTTGATTACAGAAATAGATGGAAGACCATAAAAGAAGAAATATTTTGGATCACGCTGGGTTATTTAGGGACGGGTGCAATGTCTGGAACTTCCCGTCCAGTGGTTAAGGTGTTACACAGGGCACTTCCCTACTGGGAGATATAGAATGATTCTAATATAATCCTGGCATCCTGCGTGCAGCTTGGTTGTCTTCATATGGCTCAGCTTGTATTGCTGGTACCATGGTATCTCCTGGGTCCTCCATAACCAAAACACGGCTATTTTCTATCCTGAGCCCCCACCATAGGAAGGAGATGAAGGACTGGGCAGAGTTCAGTGCTGTACACACAGATAGAAGTGTGGGAAATGTATCTATTGCCCACACTCTTTGCTTCAACTTTGGGTGGAGCAGGGAAGGTAGACCCTTGGTCAAGGTATTGTGTGTCTGGGGGGGGGGGCAGAAAATAATGACAGATCCAAAGCTTCACAGTTGTCACCAGAGCACAATTAGAGGGAAAATCCTTCAATGGAGACATCCATCAATGTGACAGGTGCCTAGAAGGGATTTCCCCCCACTCTGGAGAAGTCTCCTCTCACTTCCTGTTGTGTCTCTGGTTCAGGAAGTGAAGGGAAATCTCCTTGCCTGCAAAAATATAACTGCAAGCTTTTCATCAGTTCCCACTCCACCCAGAAATAAAATGGCTTAAGATACACTTTAAAGAAAATCAGTACAAAAAAGAAACGTCTGGGCTGATATTGCTGAATTTCTCCTGAAAATGCTAATAGCCCGGCTGTTATGATGAGCCAATGACTGACTGCAGGGTTCACCACTGAGAAGGGAAGTCGGCATTTGGAGGTAAATATCTTCCTTGCAGGAACAGGAAGTTGGAACTTCATTGGGAAGATAAACTATCGGTGGTGCAACAAATAAACAATGATTCCCAAAGCATGTCCCTGCAGAATGCAGCATGCATGTCAGAAATAGAAGAAATTCTTATTTGTTACAATTCACAAAATATGGCCATTTGTGAGACATGGCACAGAAAAGAATGCATAGGCTGGGTGAGGCAGGACTCTTTATGATCTTCCCATGACAATTTTTTCCCTCTGCACCCTGATAGTCTCTTGGTTCTGTCATCACTGATCAATATTAATGAGGATAGGGTGTCACGGAGATGGATTCAGCAGAGCATTTTGTGCACAAACCCCCAGATACACCAATGTTTTCTGTTTTTTTATTTAATCACATAGTATAAAATTATTATTTGTTTTACACAGAAATATGGTGGGGCATTCTGGCAGTTCCTGCACTGGTTCAGCCCCACAGCTGATTGTGGAAGTTCAGGCACAGGAACTGGGGTGGAGGCAGAATGGAGGAGGAGGGGCGGGGACAGGGATACTGATGAAAATTGGGCGAAAATCTTCTGGAAGTGAGAGGGCCTGACGCTGCATTGTGTTGAGAACAGTATGGCGGATGTCACGGCTCACGTCACCCCTCAGTTCCAGTAATGCCAAGACATGATCATCACTGTGGGAGAGAAACACAATAAGGGTTACCAACAAGATCACAGAGGATATGGCATTACAGTCCCATACCCAACAGAATCACCATGGTTATAGTACGGTGGTTCCAGACCTAACAATATCACCACAGATATACTGTAGTACCATGGTCCCAGACCTAACAGGATTACTGAAGATATAGTCTCATGAGCTCAGACCTAACAAGATCACCAAGGAAATTGCACCATGGTCCCAGACCTAAGAGGATCACCAAGGATATAGTACCAATGTACATTATAATACCACAGTCTAAGACATGACTAAGCTCCGAGGGGCAGAGTGAAACACGTTGGGGGTGTGGCCTGGTCAGATTCCAGGCTGAGGTTGCCACACACACCTCAGGAATGTCATGGATATGTGGCCATAGGGAGACCTTCCCTTCACTCTAGGACCTAACAAGAGCACAGAGGATATAGAACCATGGTCTCAGACCCAACAAGATCACTGAGGATATGGCACCATGGTCCCAGACCCAACAGTTTAAGGGGAATATAGCAGCGTGTTCCCAGTTTCAGTAAGATTATTGAGAATGTACATCATAGTTGTAGCACCCTCTAGTGTGTACTACTAGAAGTGAGTGTAGGAAAAAGCATTTTTCTGTTTCGGGGGTAAACCTGAGTCACTGAATCTGGGTCAGGTTTATTAGAGGCCGGGGCTGGATGACTCATTCTGGCAGCTCTCTGATGCCCCCCCCCCCCCGTTTCTAGAATATTGAAGAATGTTCTGGAACTAGTGGGTGGAGGTGAGGAGGAACTGTCTTGAATATTGAGGGGCCTTCAGCCAATCCCCAAGAGTGGGCCTGGCAGGGAGCTAAAGAAGCCCTTAAATAGACATGGGCCATGCCAGCTGGGGAGTCGGGTGGAAGAGGGAGAAGCAGTGCTGAGGAGAGTCTGTCAGTGGCCATTGAGGGACCCCTGCCGGGGAGGGGTTTTACCTTTGCCTGGAGCTTGGGAAAGATGGCCTGGAAGGTTCCGACCACAGGAGGCAGTTGGAGGGATTGATGCTGGAGAGGCAGCAGGAGAGAACAGGCAGAGACAGTGAGTAAATCAGCACGGTGCAGGGGTAAGACTAGGGAAGAGACTGTTAGCTGCAACAGTGCTCTCTTGAAGACGGCGGCGTGCCAAGTCTTCATCTAACCTTGCCCTGGGGAACCTCCATGTGTGTCCGCCAGTCAGGAGGACTGGGGGAAGCAAGCAGGCAGGTGGGCTGGTAGTTTTCTGCAGTGGTAGAACTGGGCTCAGTGTTTACAGGAAGGCAAAAGGAGATGCTGTTCATTCCATAATATGCTAACTTATCCACAAAGAGATGGGATGTTCCTAGCCTGTAATGGGCTGCTGCTGAATTGACAAGAGACTGTTAATTCCAACTGGAGTGATCAGCAGGTGATGTACATAGTGAATCAAGTTTGTGCAAGAGGAAGGAAGAAGAGGACTCCTTTGTAAATAGGGAGGATGTTATCCCCTTTTTGTTCTGTGTTCTGGACATTTTCAAGTTGGACATCCCATAATTCCCCCCCCCCCCCCCCAAGTTATCATCCCCTAATAAAATAATTAAAAAAAAACAAGCCAAAGACTGTTTACTGCAATTGGGTGAATGAAGGAAATGTTACCTGAATGGATGTGCAGTAGTGGGGACCCGGACAACAGCGACCTCTACGGGTGTAGTGCTACATAGTATTGCATTTCCCAGTCTCAAATAAATCACTGAGAACAAAGAACCATGCTCCCAGACCCCACTGGGTTACCAAAGACCGCACCGCGGTCTTGGTTTTAATTGGATCACTGAGGGTATAGCACCCAACTGGCTAGCACTGCAGTCTTATTTTTAAATTGAACCACTAAGGAAATCGCACAGTGTTTCCAAACCCAGTAGGATCACTGAGAATAGAGATAATGGTCATAGACTCAAATGGTACACTGAAGATATAGTACCATCATTCCAGATAGAACATGATCTCCAAGGGTAGAGTACTGAAATCCCAGACATACTAGGATTACAGAGAATACAGTGCCACGCAACAAGGTCACTGACAATTCAGCAGTGCAGTCCCAGACCCAAATGGATCACAGAGGATAGAGCACTGATTTCCCAATTTTATAGCACTGTGTGTTCCCAGACCCAACAAAATAACAGTGAATATAGCACTGAGGTCCCAGACCCAGCACAATCACACTGCAATATTTTCCCCTATGAACCTCTATTCTGAGGAGCCATTCCAGCTGATACAAAAAATTAAAGAAACTTTCCAGGAAGCTGTAATACCGCGTACACACGAGCAGACTTTTCGACGGACTAGGTCTGGCGGACCGGACTCCGTCGGACAATTCGACCGTGTGTGGGCTCCAGCGGACTTTTTTCCCCAAAAGTCAGACGGACCTAGAAATAAAACATGTTTTAAATCTTTCCGACAGACTCGAGTCTGGTCGAAAAGTCCGCTCGTCTGTATGCTAGTTTGACGGACAAAAACCGACGCTAGGGCAGCTATTGGCTACTGGCTATGAACTTCCTTATTTTAGTCCAGTCGTACATCACGTACGAATCCGTCAGACTTTGGATGATCATGTGTAGGCAAGTCCATTCATTCGAAAGTCCATCGGAAAGTCCGTTGAAAAGTTTGCCGGACCTAGTCCGTCGAAAAGTCCGCCCGTGTGTATGCAGCATTAGAGAAATCCTGCAGACCAGTGTCAGTTCTAATCCTTGCAGTACATGCAGGTTTAGACAAAGGTTCTTTTTTTCAAATATTTCATTGAAACCACAAATGGCTAGTCCAGGTTATTACGTTAACAGTGTGTAACCAATAACACTATAAATACATTGAAATGAAACAACATAAATCAGAAGGTTAAATTAGAATATACGTAACATTTCAAGCGTACAATCTGCGTGGAGATAATCTATGTAGTGTAGTCTCCAAGGGATAAACCATTTGTAAAAAGTCCTGGGATCACTTTCCATTTTCTTAATTGCAAGAAAGCGAAAAGAAGAAAAGATAACCGAAAACAGCGAGGAAAAGAGAAAACGGGGGGGGGGGGGGGTGTGAAGGGGGGGGGTAAAGAATGGGGGGGGTAAAGAATGAGGGGGGGTGGGGGGGAGGTGAAAATGGAAGGGGTCCTGGGTTGGAGATGGATGTCAACAAATTCATGGTATAGCTGTTCAATAATCGTGGGCCAAGCAAGGCTAGACTTTCTTTAGAGAGGATTAGACAAAGCTCTAACCCTCTGCGATGTTTATGAAATTATAATGTGTAGATGACAAAACCACTAGTAACAGAAGTGATCTCACCATCATGATCACTCAGGACATCTTGGCTCCCTCTGCTGGCAGGGGAAAGAATAACAGCTTTGTGTTTTGGGGGCATTATACAGGCAGATTCTGAAATTACCTGATGTCGGGGAAGGCACTCATCAGTCCTGATATTTCCAGACTCAGCAGTGATGGATCCTTTAGGGCAAAGAATTCCTGAAGAGCGAGGATGAGGGGAACACAGAGAGTTGACTCTTCTAGGCTCTGTGAGGGTAGCAAAACAAGATGAATGACACACGGAATTATTGCTAATGCTGAAAAACAGTCATTCACCCCATTACTTCTGAGAATGCAGAAATCAGACCTTTAATCTCAGTGTGCATTGCTGCTCTTCAGTATGAACAAGGCTGACTGGCTATGTATTTTACTGTCTGCCAAGCCACGGATCCTATGCTGCACCAAGCCGCTGGCACTACGCCACCCCCAGCTGCTTTCTCTAGGCTGTGCCCAGCCACTAACCCTATGCCGTGCCCAGCTACGCACCCTTTGCAAGGCTCATCCGCTGACCCTACACTGCTGACCTTACTCAGTGCTCAACCACTAATCCTACGGTGTGCCCAGCTGCTGTCTCTGCATTGTGCCCAGCCACTAATCCTACGCCGTGCCCAGCCAGGCACCCTATGCAATGGTCATCTGCTGACCCTATGCTGCTGACCCTACGGCATGCCCAGAACATGACCCTGTCCCATGCCCAGCCACAGACCCTATGTCATGCCTAGAAACACTTTAACCCCAATCATATCCATTAAATAGTTTTCTACATTCCAGCAATATACACAACTCTTTTCTGTCTCTTGCACTGTAGCCCCATCCATATATTTAACACCCCCCCCCCCCCCACACACACACACTTCACACACACTGGGGAAGCTTTTTTTACCATCCTGTGGAGGGAAGATTTCAGCTCCTCGGCATCCATGGACATCCTCTGCGCCAGCTGCTGCCGCTCCGCACAGTTCCGGCACACCAGTTTACTGTGGAGCAGAGCTTTGACATACTCGATGGTAACCATTCTTTCCACCTGTGCCAGCAGATACTAGAGAACAAAACTGTTCAGAATTGAAGAGACAACAACAGGAACAACCCCCCCAATACTTCTATCATTGACTGAACTCTACTTAGCTATGTATGATACCTCCATTCCTGCAATATGGAGTGACATGACAATCACGCTGACTGCTCATCAAACCCCAACAGGGAAGACTCTTGACACCCTCACCTGGTTTATTGGTGAGCGTACTTGGGAAAGGTGCTGGCCAAAATTTTCCATCTTCTCACAGATTATGTGTACAGCGTCTGAAGCAGACAACCAAGAACGAGACGGGCTGTTCCGGAAAAGAGGCTGGGGAAGGAGGTAAATGAAAATACAGAAAAGAGAGGTCCCAGAATAGAGGCTGGAGGGGAAGAAATATAGAAATACAGGAATGTTCTGTAATATAGGCCAGAAGGGAAGGGGGAATAAAAATACAGAGATATACAGGGAGGTCCTGTAATAAAGGCCAGTAGGGAAGGGATATAGGAATACAGGGACAAAGGGATGTCTCAGAATAGAGGCTGGTGGAATAGGATATAGGAATATAGAAATATACATGGAGGTCCTGGAAAAGAGGTTGGTGGAATATGATATAGGAATACAGAGATATATAGGGATGTTTTGGAATAGAGACCAGTGGGGAAGGGATATAGGAATACATAGATATACAGGGATGTCATGGAATAGAGCTCAGTTGAATGGGATATAAGAATATAGAGATATATAGGGAGGGCCTGGAACAGAGGCTGGTGGAATGGGATATAGGAATTTAGATATTTACAGAGATGTCTTGAACTAGAGGCTGGTGAAATGGGATATAGGAATACAGAGATACACTATATTACCAAACGTATTGGGACACCTGCCTTTACACGCACATGAACTTTCATGGCATCCCAGTCTTAGTCCGTAGGGTTCAATGTTGAGTTGGCCCGCCCTTTGCAGCTATAACAGCTTCAACTCTTCTGGGAAGGCTGTTCACAAGGTTTAGGAGTGTGTCTATGGGAATGTTTGATCATTCTTCCAGAAGAGCATTTGTGAGGTCAGGCACTGATGTTGGACGAGAAGGCCTGGCTCGCAGTCACTACTCTAATTCATTCCAAAGGTGTTCTATCGGGTTGAGGTCAGGACTCTCTGCAGGCCAGTCAAGTTCCTCCAGCCCCAAACTCGCTCATCCACGTCTTTATGGACCTTGCTTTGTGCACTGGTCCAAGTCATTTAGTGGAGGGGGGATTATGGTGTGGGGTTGTTTTTCAGGGGTTGGGCTTGGCCCCTTATTTCGAGTGAAAGGAACTTTTAAGGCATCAGCACACCAAGACATTTTGGACAATTCCATGCTCCCAACTTTGTGGGAACAGTTTGGGGATGGCCCCTTCCTGTTCCAACATGACTGCGCACCAGTGCACAAAGCAAGGTCCATAAAGACATTGATGAGCAAGTTTGGGGTGGAGGAACTTGACTGGCCTGCACAACCCGATAGAACACCTTTGGGATGAATTAGAGCAGAGACAGCGAGCCAGGCCTTCTTCTGGAAGAATGGTCAAACATTCCCATAGACACACTCCTAAACCTTGTGGACAGCATTCCCAGAAGAGTTGAAGCTGTTATAGCTGCAAAGAGTGGACCAACTCAATATTGAACCCTATGGACTAAGACTGGGATGCCATTAAAGTTCATGTATGTGTAAAGGCAGGTGTCCCAATACTTTTGGTAATATAGTGTATCTCTGTATTCCTATATCCCATTCCACCAGCCTCTAGTTCAAGACTTTTAGTAATATAGTGTATTCAGGGATGTCCCACAATAAAGGCCAGTGGAATGAAATATGGGAATACAGAGATATACAGGGAAGTACTGGAATAGATGCCAATGGAATGCGATATAGGAATGCAGAGATATACAGGGAAGTTACGGAATAGGGACCAGTGAAATAGAATATAGGAATACAGAGATATACAGGGAAGTCTCAGAATAGAGGTCAGTGGGATCGGATATGGGAATACAGAGATATACAGGGTGGTGCTAAAATAGGGGCCGGTGGGATGGGACATAGAAATACAGGGTTGTTCTGGAATAGAGGCCAAAAGAATGGGATAAGGGAATACAGAGATATACAGGGATGTAGGGGACAAGAAGATGTAGAGACATACTGGTATATACAGGTAGATGACAGGAGTGGACAGGGAAGGTGGGATGATTGGAGCTGTCGGATCCTCAGTACCTGAATGTCGGTCTGCAACTCATCCAGCAGTAGATGACAGGCTTTCTTCTGGGTTTTGTCCAGGGATGTCTGCAGGCACGGAGCAGCTTTACTGAATGCAGGAATATGCGACTCCTCTGGCTGTAACTGTCCAATGGAAGAACTGTAGGCAAATTTGTTAATAGGACAGTTGGGACATACGTCTCATTAACAGAACCTGAGTCTGTAGATGATACATGAGCTGGAGATCAAGAACCAAACTGGTCCTCCATCCCATGAACAAGGAGTCTGAGTACGGACCTATTTATGCCCCAAGTACAGTAGATTTATATTTACTTACTGTTGACTGTCTAACTCTGATATAAGTCTGCTCCAAGCATCAACTATTCCCTCAGTAAAATAATATTATCCAGGGTTAGTTTTCAAAGTTCCTCCTGCTAGTTTGATGTCATGTCCCCGTGTTCTTCATCTCAGATTTATAATGAAAGAAATTTTATATTGAAAGAAGATTTTGGTTCCAGCAGTAACCATTATTGGGATACCCTCACCTCTTGATATCTTATTACCCCAATGGACTTCCTTGTATGGTTGAAGGGTCAGTAGAGGTCAGAGATTTGGGGAATTTATCCAAAACAGTTACCTGAGAGCAGAGCATGCATTTATAATGGCCAGAAGGTAGAGGATATAATGTGGCGGGAAGGTTCGCTCCTTCATATGTTCTATCCCGTATTTCACCAGGGTCTCCCGTAACCTGTTAAGGGAAAACAAAGTATCAATAGTACAATACCTCCATGGACATTGATCACCTACATCAGTGCTGACTCACCATACCAGGCAGTTCTCCATCTCGCAGAGCGCAGCTGTCCTCATGCGGCTCTCTAGGCCCTCACCCAGGACAGACGCCAACTGAATGTTCTCCATCAACATCTGCAAATTATCAGCGAGCGTCATCTTCTCATCACAAGACAATCATTCCCATTCTGAGATCTGTGTTTTCTCATATTTGTACTTTGTGTAACATCAAGTACAGATGTGACACCATTCTACAACTACAGATGTGACATCATTCTACTTCTGCCCTCACCTAACAACTGTACTTTTATTTTCTCCATAAGCCCATCCCCCACAGTTGTTACCTCTTGTATCACTTGACCCTCCCTCCTAGATTGTAAGCAGGGTCCTCTGATTCCTCCTGTATTGAATTTTAACTGTAATGTCTGCCCTCGTGTTGTAAAGCGCTGTGCAAACAGTTGGCACTATATAAATCCTGTATGATAATAATAATAATAAACTACAGATGTGACATCATTCTACAATACAGATGTGATATTATTCTACTGAGCTTTCGTTAATGTACACCTTCATCAAAAATAAAGAAATGAACAAATAAATACAGCCCTGGCCAAAAGTTTTGAGAATGACACAAATATTAATTTTCACAAAGTCTGCGTCCTCAGTTCTTATGATGGCAATTTGCATAGACTCCAGAATATTATCAAGAGGAATCAGATGAATTGCAATTAATTGGAACGTCTACCCCGCTTTTTTGGAGGATGTACACACCCTAGATCTGCATCTTCCTCGATCTTCCTCGATCCCCATACACCAGTCATTTCCTCTAGTCGCAGTCTCTGATTATCTGTACATTTGGCTTGTGGCTACTGTGACATCAATGGGCAAGTTTAATGGCAGCACCATGAAGCTAAGCATTGCTGTCATGGCAATGTGTAGTCAACGATGCAGCTGCTATGTTCATTCAGAGGTAGGTGGTCCAGGGGTGGTTCTGTTTAATCATCCCCTTTGAGTCCTCATTCACATTGACTGCGGCTTTGAAATTGTGCAATTTCATCTGAAATCGCATGATTTTAAAGCTGCATGTGAGCGCGACTTCAGGTGTGACTTGGAAGACATCTGTGCGGCTTCATGTACAGATGTCTATGCAATTCACACCTGAAATCACCATAAGTAGTGCAGGAAATACTTTTTCAAATCAGTGCGGCATTTTAACATGGCCATTGCCAGCAATAGGGTGTGACTTGTCATGCGATTTGACAGGTCAAATCGCACAAGTTGCTCCAATGTTAACGGGGGCTTAGCCCATTCTTATACCCAATCTGGTCATGCCCACTACTCTCTATGGCATGCTCAACAGAATTTGTTTTTTAACTGTATCTTAGGAGGGCTGGTATTTTATCACACTGCTGTAATCTCTAGCAACCAATCAGTGAGCAGTAATGTGCAGTAACCTCTAGCAGCCAATCAGTGAGCAGTAATGATGTGCAGTAACCTCTAGCAACCAATCAGCAAGCATAAATGATGTGCAGTAACCTCTAGCAACTAATCAGTGAGCCGTAACGTCTAGTAGCCAGTCAGTGAGCAGTAATGATACACTGTAACCTCTGGCAACCAATCACAATCACTGCCTGATCTGCCGCAGTAAACTGATTTTGAAAATGTTTGTCCAGGGTCCATTTCATTTTAAAGAGGGTCCCTCCTGGGTCACTAGCTGTGTCCCTCTTTCACTTGTGTCCTCCTCAGTCAGGCTAGCTTAGAACTGCAGTGCTGCAGAATTTCTTCCTGTCATTCTACTGGTATCTGAGATTGTGGCAACTGCTGGCAAAGTTGGTGATTGAGGCACTGGACTGAGTCTTCTATAATTGCTGTTGTGTTAGCCTGTTAGGGACATGTAGCGATTTGGAATCGTGGACAGAATATTACTGTGATTCTGCCCGCCACTGCGCCCAATTTGAAATCGCACTGCAATGCTGGTAAAACACAGCCCATGTGTTTGTGGACCATTCATTGTTACTGGCACCACAATGTGGTGTCTTTTTGCTGTTATTGTTGAGCGATTTATTGCACAAGCATCCGAAGCCACACTGTTTTGGTACCACTAAAAATGAATGGAACACAAACACGTGCTGCGTTTGGCCAGCATTGCAGTGTGATTTGGAATGCGGACAGTATTACAGCGATTCTGCCCAAGATCCCAAATCGCTGCATGTGAACAGTCAGGTTCTAATAGGCTAACACAACAGCAATTATGGAAGACTCAGCATCAGCATATTTTATAGGTACAAGGAAGCCCAGGTTTTGTTTAAACCGTGTCCCTTAAGACCCTCCCACTATCATGTTTGGCCACACCCACATTTTGCAACGGCGAGCTGCACGAGCCGCAGGACACTGCTTCCCTGTCATGCCCCTCATTCTCAAGCTCAAAAGTTTATAGGTATGTTCTGTATGTATGGACTCTGTACAGTACCACTTCTCTTGTCTGGTATGCTGGGTAACAAAAAATCAATTGAGTGTGCTGCCTTCCACAAGATGGTGCCCTTTGCACCTGCCCAGTAAGATTGGCTATTACAATGCACCACCTTGTTATAGGCAATCCAATAGCAGAGAGCACTGATCCGTCTGTTTTTTTTTTCCGTTTTTCGTTCAGCCAGTACCAGGCCTTAGACTGGATAATAGCCAACCTCACTGGGAAATGTTCATAAAAACCGGAAGAAGGGAAAACTGAAATCCGGTCCGATTTTCAAGACGATCTGAGAAAATAGAATTAAGGATGTGATTCCCCCCGAGCAAAAAATTATCTATGGCCCTGTCCGAGAGCAACTTCTCCCAACCATCCAAGAACAGTTTGGTAAGGAACAATGCCTTTTCCAGCATGATGGAACACCTTGCCATAAGACATTAGTGATGTTTTGGGAGACAAAAACATCGAAAATTTGGGTCCATGACCAGGACAATCCCCTGACCCTAATCCCATTGAGAACTTGTGGTCAATCCCCAAGAGGCAGGTGAACAAAAAAACCCCTACAAATTCTGACAAACTCCAAGCACTGATTATGCAAGAATGGGCTGCCATCAGTCAGGATGTGGCCCAGAATTTGATTGACAGCATGCCAGGACGAAATGCCTGCGTCTGTGTCATTCTCAAAACTTTTGGCCATGGCTGTACAGGTATGAAGGAAAAAAAGATACACTGAAATTCAACCTAAAAACTTTGATATGGACATTTATAACCCACTGACAGTTCCTCATATATCGGGGAGGAACCAGTAGCAAATTTTACCCTCATCAGTTTGTGTTTCAGCCCCTCCCACAATGGCGTTATTTCCTGCAGTGGTTTGTCTCTGCCCCTCCCACAATGGTGAGATTTCCCCACAGAGATTTGTGTCTCTGACCCCCCCCCCCCCAATCATTTCCCTGAAGATTTCTCTAAGGTTTGAAGTGTGTTTGCGAACACCAACTATATGAACAATAAGGGTATCATTTTCATTCCACATCACTAGACACAACTTGTGATGTGATTGGTGACCAGCGTCCCACCTGCATGACCATCTGCTGCACACCAGACAGGTAGAAGTCATCGTGGTCCTTATCTGGCTCCTGATCCCTTAACCAATCAGAATATTCCACGTCCAGCGCATTGTGTATCCATTGGCTCAGGCAGGCCTGGAAAAGAAGACAATGTCCTGAGGAACATTCTGGGGGGGGGGGGGCAGGTGGACCTCCTATCAAGAGCATACCCCCACCCCATTGGCTGGGTAATACTGTATCACATGTTATATATACATGAAATCTCCGCCTCCTGCATCATACGTCACCATGTCTCACCCGCACACTGCGCGTATAACGGTTCATCTGCTCGTCCATCATTTCTGTAGGGATAAGTGGTCCCAGCTCAGATATATCAATCTCTGGAGACAGTTCTGGATGTGCCATCAGGTCCTCGCTGGAACAGACAACCATGAGAAGAGTGAGACTCAAACCTCAGAACTGAATGTCCAGGTCAAGGTCCAGTCCACCAACAGACAGTTCTGAATATAGGGACCGCAGCAGGACAATTCATACAAAAGGGACTGCAAAATATTCATGTAGCCCAAGACCCCTGACCACACACAGTCCTTCCAAATTTCCAGATGTTATAGAGTCACTCTGCTAACACTGTGGCACACCTAGGACCATACACAGTTCTTCCCACTCTCCAAATGTTAAAGAGTCACTAAAGAGTCAATAACACTGCAGGAAACCTAGAACCACACACAATCCTTCCTGTTCTCCAGATGCTATAGAACAACTATTCCCAATCAGAGTTCCCCCAGAGGTTTTTTTTTTAGAGGTTCCTGGGGATGATCGAATTTTCATCTGAGCAATGAAATTTGAAGACAGATTTACTAGAAGACTACAGCTTTAATCATACATTCCTCCCTCAGGTGGGACAAAATGGAGCCCCAGCCACGCCTCCATTCTGCATCCCTTTGGGGTCCATGTCTTACTGTAGAGCGAAATTAGTGTCTGTCCAAGATTCTTCATACAACCTTCACCTAGACTCTGGTCAATAATCTGATTTATGTGTCATTGATAAATGATGCCATGTGGGGATAAGATTCTCCCTGACTCCATAAATAGCAGATTAGGTCCTGGATCAGGATATTCCCAGCATTTTGTATCGGCCATCATAACTGGGCATTGCAAAAGATGGGGAAAATTTTGGGTAGATGTTGATGGAAGCAAAGAATGTTTCTTCAGGTTATAATGCCAGATTGTGTGTTTGTATGTTGGGTGACATCTAACTAAAGATCTTATGTTTGCTATACCCTATACCAGTGGTTCTCAACCTCAGTCCCCAAGTACCCCAACAGGCCATGTCTGCAGGTTTTCCTTTATCTTGCACAGGTGCTTTAAATCAGAGTCAATGGCTTGGTATTTTGGACAGCTATTTTATCTAATGCCTTGTACACCCGGGCAGACTTTTCGACCGGACTGGTCCGACAGGACGAATCCGTCGGACAATCGGACCGCGTGTGGGCTTCATCGGACCTGGAGCACTTTTTCAGTCGAAAATCAGACGAACTTTAGATTTGGAACATATTTCAAATCTTTCCGACGGACTCGAGTCCGGTCGAAAAATCCGCTCGTCTGTATGCTAGTCCGACGGACGAAAACCTAAGCTAGGGCAGCTATTGGCTACTGGCTATCAACTTCCTTATTTTAGTACGGTCATACATCATCATGTACGAATCCGTCAGACTTTGGTGTGATCATGTGTAGGCAAGTCCGTTCGTTCGAAAGTCCATCGGAAGTCTGTCAACAGACCGTCAGAAAGACCGTCGGACCTTTGTGTACACGGCATAAGAGAAATTCCCAAAACATGGCCTGTTGGGAGTATTTGAGGACTGAGGTTGAGAACCATTGCTCTATATAACTTATAGCGCTGATCGAGATCTCGTGTTTTATAGTTAAGGTGATAATATTAGGATTCAGGAAGGATGGTATGAATATGTCTGGAGTTCATGACAAGTCTAGGTTTCAGATTACGATTGCAATGTTAAGTGTATTACACTGTATTTTAAGATGTACATTGTGAGGGCTGGTGGTAAAAATGATTGTGGACAATAATGACTTCTGTACGAGGATATACTGTGCTGGTCCATAAAAGTTTGCGAGATCTTTTGAATTCCAATAAATAAATAAATAAAAGGGTTGCTGATATAGCCTTCAGACAGTTCATTGGTCATTGTGATCAGGGCCGCTGTTAGACAACATGGAGCCCCGTACAGCCTACCTGACGGGACCCCCTTCAACCCTGCCCTCAACCCTACCCCTGGCCCCTCCCCTGCCTGAAAACAAAATGCAGCTCTTGTTACCTCCAGCCGCCCAATGCATTTCAGTTACAATTTCGCAAATAATCAGTATATTTTACATGATCAGGGATTGAGTACCTTTTGCGAGAGGAAACTCTAGAGAAACCTCTCTCCACTATTTACAGGGCACTTCAGCCCACTATACATGATGGACTGGGAAGATGTTTGAGAATATCCCATGCAGCACCTGGTTTTGGCAAGGCATAGGTTAATACAATTTAAAATTCTTCATAGAGTCTACCTTACTCCCCAAATATTACATAAGATTTTCCCCTCACACTCATCTACATGCTGACGCTGTTCGGAAGACTCTGACACGTTTTTACATGTATTTTTGGGTATTAGACTCTTTTGGACTAAAATTTTTTTCAATGCATTTGTTCTGTTACTACCATCTTGGTACCCTTATCCATTGGCGTTTGTATATTAGGTCTGGTCCATCTACTAGCTCCCTCCAGGGCCATGAGAATTTTGATAGGCCTCTTATTTTATGCTCGTAAATCTATACTCTTTAACTACCTCGGCATGACCCCCGACCCGGCTCTTTACCCATGTAATCGGCTAGGTCCAATCCCAGCTGATCACGTGTAAATTTGGAAGTGCCGTTTATCAGGTCTCCTCATCTCACACTGACAGAGTGTGAGGCATGGAGAGCCGATCAGCCGCATCTCCTCGCAGGGGAGACTGTACAGATAATCAGTGCCCTTATCATCAGTGCAGCCCTAGCAGTGCCCATCAGTGACACCAATCAGTGATGCCAGTCAGTGCTGCCTTTCAGTGCCACCTATCAGTGCAGCATATTAATGCCCCCTCATTAATGCCACCTAATCAATGCCCTTCAGTGTCGCCTAATCACTGCTGCCTCATAAGTGCAGCCTATCAGTGCTGCCTCATCAGCGCACATCAGTGAAGGAGAAAAATGACTCATTTACAAAATTTTGTGACAGAAGCTAAGAAAAAAGACCAAAAGTTTTTTCGTTTTTTTAAGCAAATAATAAAAAACCCAGTGGTGATTAAATACCACCAAACGAAAGCACTATTTGTGTGAAAAATGTAATTCATTTGGGTACAGTGTTGCATGACCGCGCAATTGTCATTCAAAGTCTGACAGCGCTGAAAGCTGAAAATTGGCCTGGGCAGGAAGAGGGAAAAAAGGGCCTGGTATTGAAGTCCGTTGTAAACAAAATGATACCATTGTACAAACTCACATATGAATCTAGAGGATGTGTGTGTGTTGGTTGGGGGGGAGGGGGGCTGGGGGGTGTTCAAACAGTGCTGTGGTTGTGGAGGTGTATACCCCCCCTCAAAAAAAAAAAGTGTTAATTGGCATCTTATTGTGCCTTATGGCCTTTAGCATTAGGTTAAACTATTAAGCAGCATAACATGAGGTGCGGGATTATATACCTGCGCTCCCAATAGGAGCAGGGGTACTGCCTTATTAAGGGTTGTGATCATGGCTGAGCAATCACGTGGTCTTACCTGGGATAGACGATAGTTATCCAATGAAGGAGACGGTACAGAGCAGGATGAGAAAGGTTGTGATTGAGAATCTCACGCAGGTGGTGAGAGATGATTTGGTGACACATTTTACCAATATTTCGGCACAGGTCATAGTGTGGAGGAACACACGGCACTAGTACTGCAGATGCAGCAAGAAGCTCTTCAATCATCCGGCACTGGATGTCCTTTAAATGTATGGCCAAGTCTGTTGGGTTTATTTCCTCTGACTCTATGTTGGATTCCATTAGTCTCTCACAGACACCCTTCTCCAGGGCCTGGAAGAATTTATCTCTCCATCGCTTGGGTCGTCCTGGAGGTTTCCACAAGAGCTGTGGAGGACCCCTCGACTCTTCAACATCCAGAAGTTCCTCTCGCTCAATGATGCGGACAGCAGAGACCAGGATTGTCGGGTCACAGCGTGCCACAGTCAGTGCTGAGTGAGCCAGTGAGAAGATAGCACCACCCAATTCCTCACTCAGATCCTGAACCCGGGCAAAAAACTGTCTGACCAGATCCAAAGCTTCCCCATTCTGCTGGCCATCCTCAGTGGTGCTCAGCAACGGCCCAGCCTTCTGTAGCCTGTATAGCACATTGTCTCTCAGGCTCTCCAAATCCCGCAGATTGACATGAGCCTCCAGTAGTTGCTGCTTTTCAATGAACTCTTTTGTCTGATCAATCAGCTTGGGCACTGTGGACAGATAAATAACAATGGATGTAATTCACTATTTTGTGGATTCTGCAGAAATGAGTATGAAATATTCACGTCTCATTCAATCTCTATTTACTGACTGATGATCGAGGAAATCCCATTGCTTTATCCAGTTAACAGAAACTGGAAGAATTTTTAGAGCTTATCCTGAGAATTTGGAGCTCTCAATTCTGGAAAATTCTAGCTAATTTTCTTAACAAAACATGACATAGAATTCCCTGTTGTTGCCTTTACCTGCATAGACATGAGGCAAACTTTGTATGACCACAGACAGCTGGGTGTGCTCCATCACTAATTGCTGAATGGTCTCTTGGTGGCTTAGCGAACCTTCACTGGCCCGCCAGATCTCCTGAGCCTCACTGAGGGCCTTTTGGATATGGTGAACTTCGGTGTGTGCTGCTCGAAGCTGAGAGAGGCCAAGATCAACTCCCTCCAAATACGACTGAAGTGCTGACTGTGAACACAGATGAGAAAATATCAACCAACAACCATCTAAATGGTGACCAGAGTTCAGGGAAATTTTATCTCAGGATGCTTGGACATTGCTGAGTTACTGGATGGACCCAAAGCAAAAAAACTCAGGTTCACTAATACAGAATGCATTCAGCCGGTAAAATAATTCCAAATGTATTCCTTATATTAGCTTTATGTGCTGATTGGAGCAGAGCATGAGAAAACCCCCAGTTCCCCACATGGTCATACTCGAGTACAGTTTCTTACCAACAATTTTGTTGCTTAAAACACATGCTTGTAAGGTTTCCTGAATGGATAAGAGCTCTTCACCAGTTTAGTGGTGTAGGGGGTAGTCAAATATCTGCTCAGCTATGGTAAGTAAGCTGCACAAAATCTTCAACTTGCCTTCCCAGGTGTGCTTTCACTGTGAGCTGGGGTTCCTAATTCTACAACCATTACAAAACTCTAACAACCTCACAGAAAAGAAATAACCGTGACCAGATCAGAGCCAGGCAGACTCACAAACAATACAAGATATGCTCAGATTTAACACCCACACCCTTTGTCATTATAATTTAATATGTCACCCAAGGATTCCTTTTCCAACTGCTCATGTTGAGTATTGAAGGGTGAGAAACCATGTCCAACAATTCCAAGCACTTCCTGTCCTGGTGGTAGTGACAGTGGATGCCAGGTAAAGGTGATGTGGCAGACAATCCCCCAACTATGTGCAACAGTGAAGATGGGCCATATTTAGATAGATCTGTAAGGGGTGTCACTTACCTTTAGCCGAGACTGGATGGAGTTATTGCGCTGTGTCTCCCGCCTCCGATACTGACCAAGAAGTGCCAGCTGGTCAGGGCGACAAAATACACCAGATGCCCATTTCAGAGCCGCTCCGCGTGCTAGACTGTCGGCTTTCTCAAGTGCGTTACACTCTGCTGAAGATATAACAATGTGAGATATGTGGAAACAAAGAAGAGTGTCGGATGAAAAAAGACCAAGTGGTCCATCAAGTCTGCCCTGTTTTTTCTTTAGTTTATGTGTTTTGGGATTTTTTTTGTTAACTTTTTTAAGTACTGTATAGATCTATGATTGTCCTAAGCACGTTTGAATCCACTTACTGTTGATTGGCTCACTACTTTCGCTGGAAGTCTATTCCAAGCGTCAACTATTCTTTCGGTAAAATAATACTTTCCAAGATTAGTTAGAACTTTCCTCCAGCTAATTTGAGGTCATGTCCCTGCGTTCTTTATCATATTGAAAACACTGTCCTGAACCTTTTTTGTCACCCTGATGTATTTAAAGGTTTCAATCATGTCTTGAATTTCCATTCTTTCCTCGAACGTACATAATAAAGTGGAACTTCACCTTAAAGGGAAGTTTCACTTTATGCCCTCTTCCCCCTCCTTTTCTTCTTTTGGCACTCTTTTTGGAAAGCGGCGAAAACTAGGTACCCGCTCCCACTTCTGCTGAAATTTGAGTCATTTTTTTCAAATTTGTCTTTTTGAAATCCAAAATGTTTGTTTTTGTATATGATTTTTCAGTTCTTGTTTTCTTATCAAACCAAAGACATTGATCACTAGAACAAAGTTTTCCCCCACCTCAACATCTAAAAATCGATCAGTACTAGGTCTAGAATAGGATTGCCTAAGCTTTTTACTATCTGTTCCAGGAAAAACCCCATTCAGTGCCTCCATTGCATCCCTGCTCTTTCTTGTAATTGCAATTTGAGAATTCCAGTTAATGTCAGGCACATTAGTTATCTCGTCAGTCAACAAGTTATCATAATCTTCAGTCTGTTTTGGGGGTCTGGGGACCATTCTGAGTTAGGCCCCTTTCACATATGTGCGACTTGGGACCGCAAATTTGCATGACAAATCATACCCCATGATTCCTAATGAGTACTGCTCATATCTGTGCGACTTCAAAGTAGTCCCTGCACTACTTTGGTCCAACTTTGATGCAAAAGGGGCCTTATTTTCATTTACTAACCGAAGGCAGCAACCTGATTTGTTATGTTTCACATAGATACTAGAAATGATCCCTATTAGAGGTGCACCTAATGGAAATTTTGATGCCGAAACCGAAAATATAGGATGCATTTGGCCGAAACCAAAAATTACAGTTTAAAAAAAAAAAAAAAAAATATATATATATATATATATATATATATATATATATATATATATATATATATATATAATTGTATTATATTCAACTTTAATTAATATCATGATTGATTATTGGTTGAACTAGATGGGCCTGTGTCTTTTTTTTCAACCTATGTAACCATGAATTTAAATGAATGTGAATTTATTGTCAGCACCTTTAGCGCAAGAAAAGCTCAAGAAAAATGCATCCCTTTAAACTCTATGTCTTCACACTTGTCCGTTGGGCTTTTGTTGTTATAAATTTTGTTTGCTGCATTTTTGGTCAGTTAAAAAAAAAAAAACACCAAAAGTGCACCTCCCCCGTTGAAATCAATTAAGAATGCTTCACTAATGCGCCCATTAAGTTTTTTGATGCAGCTTTTGAGTCACATGACCTATGAAAAACACACCATAAGCACAGTAAAATCATGGTTAAATCGTATGCGTTTTCCGCGCCATTATTGGCAAAATGCTGAAAACACCAACATTTTAGTGCATCTCTAATCCCTATGTTAACGTACAGTAACAACACCAAAGTGATAATGTGTTATCTGAATAGAACACAGTAAAATCATGAATTTATACATAACCCAAGTGTATTTATATAAACACATTATAATGACATCACAAACATAGTAAGCAATACATTTCTGTGTGACATCACTCCCCAAAGTACGACATAACTGTGCATGAATTACAGCATCCCCCCATAGTATTACGTAACTGTGCATGAGTGGCATCATTCCCCCCAACAGTAAAATGTAATCGTGTACGAGTGACATCATCCCCTCCCCACAGTATGACGTAACTGTGTACAAGTGACATCATCCCTCCCACAGCACAGCATAACCATGTACGAGTGACATCATCCCTCCTACAGTACAATGTGACTATGTACAAGTGACATCATCACACACACACAGCACAGCATAACCGTGTACAAGCGACATAATCTCCCCTACAGTATAACATAACTGTGTACGAGTGACATAATTCCCCCCACAGTATGACATATCTGTGTACAAGTGACATCATCTCCCCCTCACAGTACAACGTAACCAGGTATGAGTGACATCATGCCCCCTAGAGTACAATGTAACATGTACGAGTGACATCATCCTACACACACACAGTATGACATAACCATGTACGAGTGACATCATCTCCCCCCCACAGTATGACATAATCATGTACAAGTGATATCATCTCCCCCTCAAACTAATAATACAATGTAACCAGGTACAAGTGACATCATCCCCCCACAGTACGACATAACCACGTACAAGTGACATCATCCAGCCACAGTACAACATAACTGTGTACCAGTGACATCATACCCCCACAATACGACATAACCGCGTACAAGTGACATCATTCTCCCAAAGTACAACATAACTGTGTACAAGTGACATCATCCCCCCGTGGTATCCCTATGTATAGAAAATAGCGACTCTCCATTGCTTTCTCACCCTCTGCAGACATGGTCGGTCTCTCCTTCCCTGGCCGGTAAGGGAAGGGAGGATACATCCAGCACAAACATCCTCTGCCTAGAGTGAGAATCCCAGCAGACAGGATATGGGAGGGGGGCTGATGGAGTGCACTATATCCACACTTCGTACAGGACAACAGAGAATAAGGAAAAGCAGAAGTGATGATGAATGTGTTTAGTGATGAGGCACATAGTCACTATGAGGAGCTCTGCCGATGCTTGGTGCATGCTGGGCCACGATCCTATATTGGGGGCTATAATGCCCAAAACTGTGATTGTAAATAAAGTGATTGTAGAAGTGAGAGTGGAAAGGTCCCATTCAAGGGTCCTGAATTGTTAGGATATTTCAAAAGCTCCACAGTGTCAGGGGAGGAGGAGACACTTTAAAACATCTTCCTGCAGTATAGCTAAAAAAAAAAAAAAAGTACCCTTGGGTGCAGCACAGGTGGGAAATGGGGTGACTCACCCGAAGTCTCATACTCAGTACATAAGAGGCTGATGGACATTTACACCAGTTCTCAGATGTGTTGGTACAGACAGTAAGCCTCCAAGTATAAAATAGTCTACGCTGGGGGAGCTGCAACCCATTCTTCACCAGTCTTCCTCCAGGAAGGTCAGACTCCCTCCGCTTCAGAAAGTTTACACAGAGATGAGGAGAGAAATGTTCCCGTTGACATCAATTTATTTCTATTCATTTGTTAAAGTAAAAACTTTCCCAAGGCAAGTGTGTGCAACATGAACATCTGATACCCTACCAAGCCACCTGGCCAACAAGACGAGGACAGGCCCGTACTCCATACAGCCTCTAGACAGACTCGCATCACTTTGCTGTATAAACTTAATGTAAGATTGTGCACAGAGGGGACCTGGAATTCCCCGTAAACTGCCATCATTTGTAGGAACCACTTAAGTGGAACTTTAAAGCGGAGTTCCACTCGTTTTTCTGTTTATTAAAAGTCAGCAGCTACATAAAAGTGTAGCTGCTGACTTTTAATAAAACACAAACTCACCTGTCCCACGGTCAAGTGTTACGAAGCCTCGGTTCTCTCCACCGCCTCTCCCCAGCATCACTAGTGTGGGCACCCGGCTGTGACAGCTTGCGGTCTTCACAGCCGGGTGCGCACGCGTGAGTCACGCTGTGCATCCTGAATGGCCAAGCTATCTTCTGGAACCTGTGACGTGTCCCAGAAGATTGCAGGGAGGGAAGGGGAGAGGAGGAGTCGCCTAGGCGGCGCAGGCGGAAGTGGGAGCTGGCTACCTGTCAAAACTAGGTTCCCACTCCACCTCATGTCAGGGGGTTAGGAGTGCTTAAAGCGGAAGTTCTACTTTTGGGTGGAACTCCGCTTTAAGTCCTGCTAGATAACTTCAGGCAGGCTGGCCCCTTTAGCAGGTATAGCTATGTAAAACATAAAAAATAAATGCCTATACTTTTTAACCACTTGCCGACCGTATACTGTATATATACGGCGGCTCTGCTGCACATGATCCTGCACTTCCAGATCTAATCAGACACAGGGGGAGCTGATCGGCGGGTAAGGCGGACTCTTTGTCCACCGGCACACAGGCAGAACGGCAGTCTGCCTATATAAACATGGCCGATCCATGCCTTCAACTAGTATAAGCACCTCCGCCACAGTAAAGCACTGGCCATGCACACATTTAACCCATTGATCGGCCCTGATGTTATCCCCTTCCCAGCCAGTGTCATTAATACAGTGATGGTGCATTTTTTTTTTTAGCACTGATCACTGTATTACTGTCACTGGTTCTCAAAAAGTGTCAGTTAGTGTCCCGTCTGTCTGCCGCAATATAGCAGTCCTGCTCTAAGTCCCTGATTTCCACCATTACTAGTAAAAATATAGTTTGTAGACACTTTAAATTTTGCGCAAACCAATCAATATACGCTTATTGGGATTTTTTTTGCTTTAACCAAAAATATGTAATAGAATACATATTGGCCTAAACTGATGAAGAAATTAGACTTTTTAAAAAAGTTTTATTGGATATGTTTTAAAGCTGAAAGTAAAAAATATTGTTCTTTTTCAAAATTGTCGGTCTTTTTTTGTTTATAGCACAAAAAAATAAAAACCGCAGAAATGATCAAATACCAAATACCACCAAAAGAAAACTCTATTTGTGGGGGGAAAGAAACTTGTTTTCCAGCAGTCTTTTAGGACAGCACCTTGAGAGCGTGGCTCCACCCACTTGCCAGGAAACACACCTCCACCAATCTTTAAAAGGAGGCTCCTTCCCACTTATCATCAGTAGTAGCAGAGAACCTCTGGCCCAAGCTGGAACACATAATCAGAATATGGTTAGTCACAGCATAAGGGCGGGTTGCTGCTGTCCTGAAAGACTTCTGGAAAACAAGTTACCAGTAAGTCTAACTTGATTTTTCCCTTAATGACTTTCAAGACATCACCTTGAGAGGATAAAAGAGACTTACCCACTAGGGAGGGACCACAGCCTGCAAGACCTTTCTGCCAAAAGCCTGCTCGCTTGCTGACAGAAGATCCCGTCTGTAATGACGGACAAACGTTAGGTAACTTGACCACATAGCCACCTTACAAATTTGATCTGGAGTAGCTCCAGCTATTTCTGCCCATGTAATGGCCTGAGCCCTGGTAGAATGTGCTTTAATTCCCAGTGGGGGAGATAGCCCTGACTGAGAGTAGACTGCCAGAAAAGCGGATTTAAGCCATCTAGCTATTGCCCGCTTAGATGCTTGGTGGCCCTTCTTTTTTCCAGAAAAAAGTATAAACAAAGAGTCCGAAGACCGAAAGTTCTTTGTTACTTCAAGATAATGTAATAAAGTCCTTCTTACATTCAAATTGTGGAAATGGCTTTCTTTCACCCTTCACCCTGAAGGGTTCGAGCAAAGGTTGGTAGGTTGATCTCCTGCGACCTGTTGTGGGCTGACGCTACCTTTGGCAAAAACCCTGGATCGGTTTTGAGTATAATCCTATCTGTGTAGATGGCTAAAAAGGGTTTTTTAATAGATAGATAGGGCGTGCAGCTCACTAATTCTCCTTGCTGATGTTATTGTAACCAAAAATAAAGTCTTAAGAGTTAGATTCTTCAGTGAAATTTCTTGTAGTGGTTCAAAAGGTTCCTTCGTGAGGGCTTGTAGAACCACTGATAGATCCCAATTGGGAAAGTGCTTAGCAGGAGCAGGGCTGGATCTAGTAAGCGCCTTGAAAAAGCTTTTAACTAAGGGCTCAGAAGAGACTCGTCTTTCCAGAAAAACTCCCAGTCCTGCGATCTGCACTTTAAGCATGCTGACTGACAAGCCTTTGTCTGCCCCATTTTGACGGAATTCTAAAACTGACACCAAATTTTCTACCGTTGTACTTGTCGAACGACAGTAGGAGTTGTAGACTTTCCAATATTTAGCATAGATTTTTCTGGTTACTATTTTTGTACTGGAAAGCAAGGTAGTTACCAAAGGTTGTGACAGACCCTTGTTTCGTAACTGCTACTCAGATACCAAGCGGTGAGGCTTAGACTGGCCATTTCGGGATGATGTATCGGACCCTGTAGAAGCAAGTCTTGCCGGTGAGGCAGCTGCCAAGATGGTTTGACTGCCATCTGTAGAATGGTGGTAAACCATGCCCTTTTTGGCCAAAATGCAGTAATTAGAATTATTGCCACTTTCTCCCTCTGTATCTTCCTCAATACCAACGAGATTAGTTGAAACAGAGGAAAGGCATAACCCAACTGTATTAACGCATCTGTCCCCTGGGAACTGTTGTTTCTGTGAATTGAGAATGAAACTGGGTGTTGCGTATTTTCTTCTGACGCGAACAGGTCAATTTGTGGCTGGCCCCAGGCCCTGGTGATCACTGCAAAAACTTCCAAGTTCAAGCTCCATTCTACCTCTTGAATCCGTCTTCTGCTTAGATAATCTGCCACTACATTTAGAGTGCCTTTGAGGTGGACTGCTGATAAGGACAGCACATGTTTTTCTGCCCATCCTAGGATCTTTGAAGCCAGTAACTGAAGTGTTTTGCTTCTTGTGCCCCCTTGCTTGTTCAGGTAGGCTATGGTAGTGGCATTGTCTGAGAGGACCTGGACATGGGAACCTTGAAGGATTGGAGAGAAGGCATCCAATGCCAAGGTGACTGCCCTTAGTTCCCTCCAATCTGAGGACTTTTTCGCCTCTGACTGAGACCAAACTCCTTGTGTGAAGTTTTGACCCAGGTGCGCCCCCATCCCCACACGCTGGCATCCGTTACCACTTTTTCTATTGGGAAAGCCCATAGCAGGCCCTTTGACAGATTTGCCTGATTTCTCCCACCACCAAAGCGATCGTTTGACTATGATGGGGATTTTTACCTTTGCCTCCAGAGATTCTGTCCTGTGATTCCATACTCTCAGGAGGAAATTCTGAAGAGGTCTGAAATGTAACCTTGCCCATTGAAGGGCTGCCATGGTTGAGGTTAGGGTTCCTAGGGCTGACATGACTCATCTGATTGATAATTCCTGATTTGTCTGTAAGGAGGCTACAACATTTTGGACTTTTACCTTTTTCTCTTCTGGGAGAAAAACTCTCTGCTCCACCGAACTGATTTAATACCCCAGAAATTGTTCTTCTTGGGCTGGATTAAAATTTGACTTTTGCATGTTTACGATCCAACCCAAGGCTTCTAGATGACCGCGGGCTTTCCCAAATTCCTCTAACAATTTCTCCCTCCAGTATGGAATTACAGCGATCCCCTGCAGGCGGAGAGGTGCCAGAGCTTCTGCCATCACCTTTGTAAATATTCGTGGGGCAGAAGAAAGGCCGAAGGGGAGGACCTTGAATTGTAGGTGCAGAACCTCTTTCCCCATGTTTAACGTAATCCTTAAGAATTTCTGAGACTGAGGGGCTATGCAGAATCATCTCGAAGGTTGATCGATGCCATAAAGCATTCCTTTGTCAATAGGTTTCTGACCGTGAAGATGGAGTCCATACGAAACCTTTTGTATAGGACCGATCCTGTTCAGCGGTTTCAAGTTGAGGATTATTCGAAAACTTCCGCATGGCTTTTTTATCAGGAATATATGGGAATAAAATCAATGAAAAATGCTCCCCCTGTGGAACCTGAGTCACAACCCCCTGATCTATCAGATCCTTTAACAGGTTCTTCATTGGTAAGGACTTTGTTGCATCTCTTGGAAGGTTTGTTATAAAGTACCTTTCTGGGGGGAGATCTGAAAATTCTATTCTGTAACCTTGGGCCAGCATGCACAGAATGTACTGGTTTTCTGTTATGCTTGCCCAATAGAGGAGAAAACCCTGAAGTCTTCCTCCCACCTGTAACCGGCTGTCATTGCCTCTTGCTGGATGACGTAGGAGGATGGAAAAGGACATTTCCTTCGCCTTTTCCCCTCTGCCCTGACCAATTTTTCTTTTTCTCTTGAGGCTTGTTTTGTTCCTGAGCCCTTTGAGGATGAAAAAAACGTTTGGCTGTTTCTTCTTCTTGACAGGAAAAGATTTCTTTTTATCTGCAGTCCTGTCAAGAACGGAGTCCAAATCGGGGCCGAACAATAAATCCCCTAGGAAAGGGGCCCCGCATAGTTTGTTTTTAGATGCTGCGTCCCCCGGCCAGGTTTTTAACCACAGAGCCCTTCTGACTGAATTAGTAAGGGCTGCGGCTTTTGCTGTCATCCGGATAGATTCAGCTGATGCATCTGAGACATAGGCTACAGCTGCTGACAGTGTTGAAAAGAAATCAAGCTGATAAAGGAATAAGCTGATTCACCCAATACTCCCTATTCCTGGAGACGCAAGTAGTTGCCATTGCTGGCTTAAGGTTGCCCATGATGGATTGCCAAGCCCTCTTCAGTTGTTGATCCATATTTTTATCCATGGGGTCTTTTAAAATCCCCATGTCCTCAAATTTTGGAACCTTATTCCAGAGAGCCTCTGAGTCTTCATCAAAAGGGAACCTTCTCTTATGAGCCCTTGAGAAGAAGGGTTTTCTCTCAGGATCAGTCCATTCTTCCTTGATTGTCTCAAAAATTACTGCATGGACTGGAAAGGTACGCGTCTTGGGCTCGCTGAGCCCTGCATACATCCTGTCATGCAAAGACAATTCTTTATGTTCTTCCTCTAGGCCCAAAGTAGCATAAATTGCCCACAAGAGGCCATCTACTTGATCCAAAGACAACTTATATTTAGAAGGCATATTCTCCAGCTCATCCTCATCCGATTCTTCATTAGAATGAGAGGGGGAAAGCCCTTCCTGGTTCAGGACCCACTTCTGCCTCCACGGCTGGTACTAACAGTGAGCCTTGAGATGATTGTGAGGTAGTAGGCTGACTTGAGGATGGATTTGTAGTGAGGATCTAAAGGATTGAATGGTAGCATCCAATTCCTTTTTGACAGATACGATCAGATCGCTGCATGCGGAAGAAGCTTGTTCCTTCACCAAAGCGTCAATGCGTGCTTGACATAAAGCCTTTTCCTGTCGCATCATGGCAGCATACACTTTGGGTTGTGACTCCGCCCTCACAACCTGATAGGACTACATAGCTATAAGTTGTAGAGATGGCCCCTGCCCAGTATTCTCTTATTTTTCCTCACCTGAAGGACTGAACATATCAGAAGCACCCCCTTACCGAATTCGCCCCAGCCAGGTTCTAGCCTCTCCTGGGTGGAAGTCCTTACCTGTACAGCCTCTAAACGAGCTAGATGGAAGGAGCCCCGCTCTGGTGATCTCGGGGGTATGTTGCGGTCTGATATAAGCCTTAAACAGGCTTAGTTGTTGTGCAGCGGTCGCCATGCCTCCTTTCCTCACTTTTCTGGTCTTTTTCCCTCTATGCTGGGCTCTGTGGTCCCTCTGTGCTCCCTACAGGCTTCCCGAGCGTCTCGGCACTTCCGCGCATGCGCAGTGCGCGCCGTCAGGGCGTACTTTCGTTTTTGCCAGTTTCCAAGATGGCGCCGGGCGCTTCGCGCCGCTACTGCGCATGTGCGAGCGGGTCGTGACCTCGGCGGCCATGGCGGCAGATTTAAAAGCCCTGTTTGTCATTTCTGAGCTCTCCTTGCTCCCTGGAAGACTTTTGACTGCTGCTGTTTTGAACTTCTGCATTCCTAAGCTACCCTCTTCCTCTGGGTAAGTGTCTAATACTTATACACTGTTTTTTGGGACCTGGCTGCATGCTCTTACCTTCCTATACCTTTCTCAGGTATTCACCTTCTTCTCCTATGGAGGCCGCTGCCCCAGCAGATCACCACCAGCCTAATAGGTAAGGGGGGGGGATTCCAGCGGTAAGTAGAGAAGATTGAAAAAGAGAGCAGGACCGTACTAATGCTACCTAATTGGTCAGCCCTGTCAGGTCCGCAAGATCATCTAAATCACGAAGAGAATCTTCGCACAGGAGAAGCCGCTCCGGCCATAGACGCAGCCGCTCACGCGGAAGAAGCCGCTCAGGCCGCAAGGGGAGTCGCAGACGGAGTCGATCCCACTCAAGGCATAGCCGTTCCCACCGCAGAAGATCCCCTGCACGAGGACACCAATCCTCTACGCACCCTTCCCGTCCAGCCGGGAACGCTTGCTGGGTATGTGGGGCCACGGCCCTCCCAGACAAACTAGCCTGCCGCAAGTGCATAGATGAAGCCACCAGGCAGAAAGAGCCGGATGCCATAGAACCCACTGGAGTCTCTACTCCCCAGGTCTCAACTCCTGATGTGGAGTTTACGACCTATAGCACCTCACCCACCATTCCCAGTGCTTCAAGAGAGCAAGACCTACCGTCGGATGATGAGGAGCCGGAAGCTTCAGCTGGCTTTGATTTCGCGCTCATAGAACCGTTCATCAGATCGGTTAAGGAAGCGATTAACTGGGAGGAGCTTGAGGAGACACAGCCTAAACAGAGGAAATATTTCCCAAACCTCAAGAAGGTTCCGGAGGCCTTCCCATTCATCGACGAGTAGAAGAGCTCATTAAGGAGGAGTGGCAGAATCCGGAAAAGAAGTTCAGTCTGTCCAACAGACTCACCAAACTGTACCCTCTCAAGGAACCCAAAGTTTCTCCTTTACTTTCTCCTCCAGTAGTGGATGCATCTTTGATGCGTCTAGCCAGGCATGTGACGCTCCCCATTGAAGATGCAGTAACGTTCAGAGACGTGCTTGACAGGAAGGTGGATACAGACCTTAAGAGAGCTTACCTGTTCGCAGGAGGCGCCTGCAGGCCAGCGGTGGCATTAGCGGCGGTTGGAAAAGCTATCTCCAGCTGGTCCTCAGCTACAGCGAGGCTCGTCACTGAGGGCGCAGATCAGGAACAGATCACTAAGGCCTTACAAGAGCTTAGCCTTGCGGGAGATTTCGTGGCGGAGGCTTCCGTAGATACCATCAGATCCACATCAAGGTCCATGTTAGCCTCTGTAATGGCCAGAAGGGCGCTATGGCTGAAACCTTGGTCGGCTGACCCCGCCTCAAAGTCAAACTGGTGCAGGATTCCATATGATGGGGTGAACCTCTTTGGAGCAAAGCTGGATATCGCAATCTCTAAAGTAACAGGCGGGAAGTCGGGTCTCATACCATCGGACAGAAGGCCGAAGCAACAAAGGCCACCTCCCTTTAAACGTAACCTTCCGGAAAGATATAGGGATGCGAAATCCTATAGACCCGGGAAGGAATACAGAAGGAGCTGGAAGAACCCCCAGACGTCCTTCCTTAAGTTCCAGAAACCCAAGACCCCTGCCTCCAATGACCAGAAGTCCTTTTGAAGGTTCGCCCGCCCAACCAGCGGTAGTGGGGGCCAGACTCACAAAGTTCAAGTTGGTCTGGGCGGGAATGATAAAGGACCCATGGACGGTGTCCACCATTCATTTCGGACACAGGTGGGCATTCAGAGGTCGTCCTCCAAGAGACCAATTCTGTTCAACCAGACTTCCTCCCTCTCAAGAGAAAAGGCTATCCCTAGTCCAGTATGTCCAAGAGTTGCTCCAGAAACAAGCAATAGTGGAGGTACCACCATCCCAAAGAGGCAAAGGTTTCTACTCCCCACTTTTCTTAGTAAAAAAGAAATCAGGGGACCTTCGTCCAGTCTTGGACCTAAAAAACCTCAACCGGTCAATACGGTTGGAATCATTCAAGATGGAAAGCCTTCAATCAATCCTCCAAGCAATAAACTTGGGAGATTGGATGCTGTCGATCGACCTCCAGGACGCGTATTTGCATATCCCTATCCATTCCGAGTTCCAAAAATTCCTCCGGTTTACCCTAAATCATCGGCACTTCCAATTCCGAAGCCTTCCGTTCGGGACCTCTACCGCACCCAGGACGTTTACAAAAGTCCTATTACCTGTAATAGCCCACCTGAGAGAAAACGGGCTGAGGGTCCACCATTACCTGGACGACATCCTACTTCTCTCAGACAGCCAGGACTCTCTTGTCCTTCACAGGGAAATCCTGGTCTCCACATTACAGTCCCTAGGGTGGCTGATAAATTGGAGGAAGAGCAACATCCATCCAACACAAAGAATGGTCTTTCTGGGGGCCGAACTGGACACAAGGGAGAATACGGTGGAACTTCCGGGGGAAAAAATCCCTCCTCTAATCCAAAAGGTGAAAAGGGCGATCTCCGCTACAATGCTCCCGGCCAGGACCTGTCTCAGTATCCTGGGCTCCCTAGCTTCCACCATTCCAATGGTCCAATGGGCGCAATGGAATTCGAGGCCTCTCCAGATCTCCTTCCTACGTCAGTGGAAGGGCACATCAATGTCCCAACCAATCCTCATCTCTCAGGAGGTAAAGCAATCATTGATGTGGTGGGTACGTCCTCACAACTTGGGAAGATGCAGGCAGATAGTCACTCCCTATCAAGAAACCGTGACCTCAGATGCCAGTCTACAGGGATGGGGAGCCCACTATCAGGACCTTGCGGCTCAGGGTCGTTGGCCTTTCAGGGCACAGGATACAGTGTCGAACGTTCTGGAGATGAGAGCAGCGTTCCAGGCTCTCCTGACCTTCAGTTCTCACTTGAGGAGGAAGCATGTCCTCCTAAGGATGGACAACAAGGTGGCCGTTGCCTACATCAACAGGCAGGGGGGCACCAGAAGCAGGTCCATGTTACAGGAGGTCCGTCCTGTTCTGGAATGGGCGCAGCTGAATCTACTGGACCTGAAGGCGGTTTATGTCCCGGGAGTCCAGAACACCTTAGCCGACTCACTAAGCAGAAATTTCCACTCCAACAACGAATGGTCTCTGAGTCCACAAGCCTATGCTCTCATATCCCGAACCTGGGGTCCTCCAGAGATAGACCTAGCAGCAACTCCGGAGAACACAAAGTGCCAGAGATTCCTATCAAGGACACCGTTTCCTTCGGCAGAGGGGACGGACTGCCTCCAACACCCCTGGAACTTTCACCTGGGGTACATTTTCCCCCCGACGCCTCTCATAGCGAGATTCCTCTTGAGGCTCAAGAAGTCAACAGCATTGGTGCTAGCAGTGATCCCTTTCTGGCCGAGGAGGCCATGGTTTACTACCCTCATGCAGCTGAACACGGCAGAGCCTCTGCCTCTCCCATTGACGTCAGACCTACTCTCCCAGGGACATCTTCTTCACCCGAACCCGGGGAAGCTACACTTGATGGCCTGGAGACTGAAAGGGCTAGGTACCTAGAGCAGGGCCGTTCCCAGAAGGTGGTGGATACCTTGCTCCAGGCCAGAAAGCCTACTACCAACATCACGTACAGGAGAGTTTGGGAAAAATTTGTCTCCTTCTCCCACCAGCAAGGTTGGGACTCGTCCTCCCCGTCGGTGTCTCACATCTTGGAGTTCCTTCAATCAGGCCTAGAGAAAGGCCTTAGGTCAAGCACCCTGAAGGTCCAGGTATCGGCCCTGTCCGCCTTGACAGGAGTTAAATGGGCGCAAGAGCCTCTGGTGGTTCAGTTTCAGAGGGCCTGTCTAAAACTGAGGCCCCCCAGAAAACCGTCATTCCCGGTCTGGGATCTCTCAATTGTTCTGGAGTCATTATCCAAGGAACCCTTTTTTCCAATGCAGAGCATATCCCTCTGGGATCTGACGCTGAAGGTTTCATTTTTAATAGCCATAACATCGGCGAAGCGAGTGTCAGAGATGCAAGCTCTAATGGTTAGCGAACCATACTTGGTTGTTCTTCCAGACAGGCTAGTCCTAAGGCCTTCGGACCGATTCATCCCCAAGGTGTCCTCATCATTCCATTTTAATCAGGAGATTAATCTTCCAGCACTCAGCACGGATCAGGGAGACCCTCATCCACTAGATGTTAAGGGTACCGTTATAGAATACCTCTCAGCAACAAAATCCATTAGAAAGTCGGAAAACCTCCTAATTATCCCACACGGTTTCAGGAGAGGTCAAGCGGCATCCTCACGCACCATTGCTTCATGGCTAGTAAAGACCATCAAGAGATCTTACTCACTGAGTAACCATCAAGTACCTGAGGGCTTAAGGGCACACTCCACCAGGGCAGTGGCAACCTCCTGGGCGGCATATTGTAGAGTCTCGGCGGAGACGATTTGCAGAGCGGCTACCTGGTCCTCCAGGAACACCTTCATGTCCCATTACAAGGTGGATTCCGCCTGCTTATCCACGGTGGATTTCGGAAGATCCGTTATCCAGGCCAATTCCTCTATTATTTGATTAATAAACTTAGTTTGAATTCCCACCCAGTCTTTGCGAGTTACTCCCCAAAGTGTATGCTGCCATGATGCGACAGGAAAACGGAAAATTGTATACTCACCTTTCCGTAATTTTCCTTTCCTGTCGTATCTTCATGGCAGCATACAATCTCCCACCCGTCTAAGGTGAGATATATATATACGGAGAATACTGGGCAGGGGCCATCTCTACAACTTATAGCTATGTAGTCCTATCAGGTTGTGAGGGCGGAGTCACAACCCAAAGTGTATGCTGCCATGAAGATACGACAGGAAAGGAAAATTACGGAAAGGTGAGTATACAATTTTCCGTTTTTCCAGCCTTCAGGTAACTTAGTTTTGCGTGAAGGACATTTCTTTTTAATCCCTGGGTCAGAACTCTTGGCCTGCCATGATAAGGAAAAAAAAAAAAAAGGAAAAAAACGCTCAAACCCCACTAAGATCTAGGGAGAAGAGACCCCACAGTAAAATAGAGCAGAACATCCAGCCTGCTCCTTACCTGGACCTTGCTGGTGCCTGTGCCACTTGCTGAGTCAGCAGCGTGATGCTTGTGGCGTAAACAATAATATATGTTATCTAGGCACCAGACCTATTCCTCCCTCCACCCCCTGCGCTTTCCGGCAGAAATGACACCCAGCGCCTGCTCATCGGATGCCGCCCCACTTCCGGTTACCTCACATCTGGCGGATGCAGTCCTCTGACTGCCCTTCCCAAGATGGCAGCATCAGGAAAAAGGAACATGTCCTGGAGCAAAAATGAGCGACCGAACATGCCTAACGCCCCCGCCTAGGAGAGGTGACTCCTGGCTCTCCGAGCACTGTTGAAGGAGAATGAGCCCATCCACCCGGCACTACATCAGCCTGTGGAGATGGGAGGAACAGGCTTTCTGAGGTAAGTAAAAAAAAATAGTGGCGTAGGCAGCCTGGCCTCTCAGGACAGCACCTTGAGAGCTCCTAACTCCCACATGTGTTCCCTCCGGAGGACACACAAAAACTGATAAGTGGGAAAAAGCCTCCTTTTAAAGATTGGTGGAGGTGTGTTTCCTGACAAGTGGGTGGAGCCACGCACTCAAGGTACTGTCCTGAAAGACGTTAAGGGAAAAAGGACACACATTTTTGTTTAGGTACAGCGTCGCGCAACTGCGCAAATGTCAGTTAAGTGGTTAAAATCCAGTAATCCACTCTCACTCTGCACATGCTGTTTCTTTTTAGGCACTGCCCAGTTTGTAGAAGCCGGTCTGCTGACAGCCTTAAACCGGCATTAACCACTTGCTCACTGGGCACTTAAACCCCCTTCCTAACCAGACCAATTTTCAGCTCTCCCACATTTTGAATGACAATTACTCAGTCATGCAACACTGTACCCATATGAAATTTGGGTCTTTTTTTTTTTTTATAGCTTTCTTTTGGTGGCACTCAAGCACCACTGGGTTTTTTATTTTTTTTGCACTATAAATGAAAGACCGAAAAGTTTGTTTTTCTTCATTTGTTATAAAATTTTGCAAATTAGTAATTTTTCTCAATAAATTTTGGCCAAAATTTATACTGCTACATATCTTTGGTAAAAAAAAAATAACCCAAATCAGTGTATATTATATGGGCTTTGTAAAAGTTAGTCTACAAGCTATGGTGCCAATCGCTGAAAATTGATCACGCCTGATGTACTGAAGGTCCATCTCATTTCTTGAGACACTAAGGCCACTTTCACACTGAGGCGCTAAAAATAGCGCCTGTAAAGAGCCCTTCCAGTGTGAAGGCCTGAGAGTTTTCACACTGGAGCGGTGCGCTTGCAGGATGGTAAAAAAAAAGTCCTGCAAGCAGCATCTTTGCAGCGCTCTAGGAGCAGTGTATAATGTAGGGGGGGGGAGGGGCTACGTGTGACATGACACTGATCATCACTCCCATTTACAGGGAGCTGTGATCAGTGTCCTGTCACTAGGCAGAACGGGGAAATGCTTGTTTACATTAGCATTTCCCCGTTCTTCAGCTCCATGAGACGATCGCGGGTATCCCCGCAGACATCGAATCCGCGATCACACTCATGGAGCTCGCGGCAGGGTCACACGCGACCACAAATTCAAAAGGGACGTACAGGTACGCCCATTTGCGCAGCCGTGGCATTCTGCAGATGTATATGTACATGCGGCGATCGGCAAACGGTTAAAGAGGCGCTACAGTCTCATAAGCAAAATTTTAATAAAAACCATCATTGTGATAGGTATAACTAGTACCATCTACTTTGGATATTGCTGGACATGCCCACATAGTATTTACTTACAAAATATGTACTTGCTCATGTCCTCCCTGAAATCCATGAAAGATGTAGGTGGCTCACATTCATTTCTGCGTTTTCGTGCAGCTGGCTACCCAGCATGCACCTTCTGGATCTCGTGCCTGTGCAGTAATGACACTGTGGGACACAATTTATCAGGTTGCTATAGCAACGGCGGCAGAGGTTCCTACCCGGTTGTTATAGCAACTTGATAATTTTGGGGCCCAACCCTCGCATCATTTCCAGTAAGAAATAGGGAGTAGGGAAATTACAAAAACGCCCAGTTCACTGTCTATCAGAAGGAGTAAAACAATGCCCTGATGTTTTAAGTCAGAGGGATTAACCGCTTGATATCCGTGCTATAGCCGAATGACGGCTACAGCGCGGACCTTAATTCCCGGGAGGTCGTCATATGAAGGCCTCCCCTGTGCACGCGCCCTGCAGGGAGCGCAATGTGATCACGAGTCACTGAGACTCGGCTGATCACCGATCCCGGCCCCTTACCATGTAATCAGCTGTCAGCCAATGACACCTGATCAAAACAAAAGCTCTGTGATCGTTTTTTTTTTTTCTCCTCGCGCCGACAGTGACAGGAGAAAAAAAAAAAAAGCCGATCACCGCTTCATTAGCAAGGGACATTGATCCCGAAGAAGAGGAGGCAATAATGCCTCAATTGTGCCACCAGTACCCCCTGCCAATGCCCATGAGTGCCACCTATCAATGCCCATGAGTGCCACCTATCAATGCCCATAAGTGGTGCCAATCAGTGCCACCTAGCAGTGTTGCCTATCAATGTACCAGATCAGTGCCCATCGCTGCCACCCATCAGTGCCGCCTCATCAGCATACAATGAAGGAGATAAAATTACCCTTTAAAATTTTATAACAAAATATAAAAAAAATAAATAAATAAAAAAAAACTTAAAAAAATAAAAACCGCAGAGGTGATCAAATACCACCAAAAGAAAGCTCTATTTGTGGGGAAAATAATGATAAAAATTTCATTTGAGTACAGTGTTGTATGATCGCGCAATTGTCATTCAAAGTGCGTCAGCGCTGAAAATTGGTCTGGATAGGAGGGGGGTTTAAGTGCCCTGTAAGCAAGTGGTTAAAGGAAGGCCTCAGTGGAAATAAGGATCTCTGTTGGTGGGCTTTTGTTAGCTTTAAGAGAATTTTGCATTCTTAATAGGCTTGTATTGGACTGCAAACCCATTTGAAGCAAGTCAGGAGACAAACTGCAGGTCCACTGTATCGGTCAATTAATTCTGAATCTCAGAAGGGTCTTTGACATCGGTCAATGCAGACCCATACAAAGGTCTTATGGTTGGTATCAGTAGGGTTAGGAAAGCCCCCAGAACTGGTGTTCAGTAGTACATATCTTTATGCGGGATCCATGTCCTGCACTGCTCTCCTGATGACATCCTGGTCAGGAATATTCAAGCACTGTTGGGCAGATCACTCTGCCCGATACTGCCCATGATAGACTCTGGCCACTCAGCGACTTCCACTGGATAGCAACGAAAGTCTGTATGCAAGGCCTTCTGATCACAGGAAACAATTTACAGTAACAATCGGTATGTAGTTTGCGGGTCATTGAGTAATTTAAAGGAATCAGACATTACTAGTCCTTAGCCTGTCTCTATTGGAGCGACATCCCTCTCTCATCCAGTCTGCATTTCTTATCCTGCAGGTAAAAACCTATTCTACGCAATAACAAAAATCAGCTTTCCTGGTTCAATACTTTTTGCACATGGTGTCTTTTAGGATTGCCCCAGGGACAGAAGATGGGGAGCTCATCGCCCTCTCATCATACACAATACAGTACCATCAGCCTTAAACCTCTAAAGTCAGGGTGATGACTCCAAGAACACAAAACATTACCTGATGGTTGGAGGTCAATCATTATTACATGGTACACTAAAGTCAACCATTGTTAAGTCTATATTTTACAAAAGAACATTTAGTACAAGGTACACACAGTAGCCATGACAATTATGGGGAGCTCAACAGAAGCAGACTGCCACAGACATACATATATACAAACCACCCCCCCAACAGAGGATTGGGGGGGTGGCGGGGGGGGGGGGGGGTGTTAGGGTCACTATCCTGAGGCTGCATGGTGTAAATCTCAGCCTGAGCTATCTCAACAGGGTTTTTCAGCAGAGCAGCTAGGGATAGCCTTAATAAGGCACAAAAAAGGAGGCCATAGCCCCACCTTCTAGATGAAAATCGTATACCCTCAGCACAACAATATTACAAAACACTATACATTTTTTAACTGTATGGAAACCTTCAGTGAGGAAAGTGCAGATCTCTCCTTAAAAATACTAGTTTCCTGGCTAACCTGATATGCTAGTGGCGTCACAATAACTCTAAAGGAAGCAAATCAAATAACATTTTCAGAAGTAAGCCAGTGCCTCCATACTTCCAACATGAAGGGATTCCACTCAACCACTAATCAGCCCTCCCCCAAGATTGCAGAGACAGAGGTTTGTTAAATGATTTATTACATAGATTAATATACGATCTATTCAAATTTCTAAATAATTCAATAAAATATTTCCATATATAGGAAGAGCAGCAACCACATAAACCGTACTGAATACAGACCAATACAACAATTAGAATAATTTCTGGACATATATAAAGAAAAACAAACACACTGACAAAATAGAGCTGTAAGAAAGTGCACTTGTCTGCCACAGTATAAGTTGGCAGCATTTGGAATACAGACGTCTTTCCTGGGCCCCCGTCTATGAACTGCAGACAGGGGAACATAACAGGGTCTCTCAGCGATACAAAAGAATCTCAGATAACATTTGTAAGAATGTTTCCAAAGCGTGACCTGGTCACCTAGTGCCAGGCCGATCAAGTAGGGAACATGTTGCCGATTGGTAGGTTTATATATTGATTGGGCTAGAACAGGACTTCGGATCAGGTAAAAACATTTTTATAACAAAAGCAGAAAAAAACTCCTGTGTGCAGGATGATCTCAACAGCTGCATGGACAGTGGCCTCAGCTTGGTGTTAGTTTTGCTAAGCTGGCTCCCCATGTTCGCAGGTCTAACAGAACCTGATTCAGACAGTCCATCCAGAGGTCCTTCTCCTCCTTTGTATCTGCAGACAGCCAGTTCCTAGAAGGAGAGATTTGCAGACAATATGTGAACCTGTGTTTGCAGAACAGGTACTCTATCATGTATTCTTTTTTTGTTTTTTTTATACCAGATAGAAGATATAGGTCACAGCTGTCTCATCAGAGCTGGAAAGGTTCTAGAATTCTCCCTAAACTATTCACCATAACAGACTCACTTGGTAAAACACAAGGTGTTGCGGCACTGGGTCACCAGTGTGTCCCGGTCATCTTCTTGTTGAGGCCTCATGGTGATCAGTTCCAAGGTGTGAGGACGGGCACACGTCTCTCTTTTGGCAGCCTCAATCTTGGCACTCGTACAGTTTACCAGGTTTATCCGCCCGAGAGGTTCCTACACAACGATGATCAGTACAGACAGCACCAACAAAAGATGTGCAAGCTCCAGAACACCAGGTCAACATGTACTTACCTTAGAGGCCTCCTGGTCAGGATATTCCCAGAAGGACAGAATGTTACCAGAAAGGACACACCAACGCCTGCGCCATGCCCCCAGACCACTGACATCATCAAATATTGTCTGCAGAGAGAATAGGAAGAGCTTCATAAATACAACATATCAACCCCCCTGGGTATGTTATCATCCATCAACAAGCTCTTACCAGAAAACCTCTACGCTGTACAGCAGAATGACTCTGGCACTGCATCTTCAGGTACAAGTTCCCCTCCAGGGGGGATAGGAAAGGGACCTGGGAGAAAACAACAATCAGGACAAATAGAACAAAAATGGCATCTGGTTAGTAGAGAAGATTAGCGCCAGTCAGTGCAGTGTGACTAAAGCAGTACAACAATCCCAGGTCCATGCGCTGCCATTCCTGGGGGTGGAGTTATTGTGAGTTAACCTTTAATGATCAATATACAGTATATTGGTTCTTACCAGATCACAAACCCTCAAATCTACAGAGGCAGGAATGGAAACTGCAACACCCATCTCATGATCTGTTCATGGGATAGTCAACCAGACAGGACCACAGGGCAGTTTATAAAAAGATCAAAACCCAAGAACAGTTTTATATACTGCAGCTCACCAGTCCTTAGATGTGTCTGCAACCCTACCCTTCATACTTTAGTCCCTATATGTGCCCTCTACGTCCACTCTCCCTCTCCCCCCCCCCCCACACACCTTTCAGTCCTTAGATGTCCCTGCACCCCCCCCCCTATCCATTTTAGATATGCCCACACAACTGCCCCCACGTATTCCTTAGAAATAGAATCCAGTCAGAAATGCTGTCACTTCCTGTCAGCTGAACTGTAATCTCAAGCAATGTTGTCCTCTACCGTAAACCACTCAATGGCGGAAGACATTTTTGTAGCTCAGCCTAGTTGACAACTTTGGCTCTCTCCATACAGTAGGTGTCACCTAGGACAGGAAGTGTATTCCAGGCAGAATCACAAGGTGGGGAATTTTTGCCCCCCGCCAGGAGAAGACAGTAATTATTGCTAGCGGCTTTACCAGCCGCTAGCAATAAAATCACCAGCAGAATCCAGCAGGCTGGTTGTCCCCAAGTTGATTGATTGATCAACTTGGTACATTCAGTCTGCCCATACTTGATTAGAATCCCAGCCGGTTCCTGCCGAAGATATGCTCAAACAATGAGATGACGACAACTGTAGCCCAGATCAGATCTTATCACAACTAAATTGACCATCTGTTTGACTGAATCAGGACTTTGATCCATAGAGTTCAGGAAGGAGGTCTCAGCATGCACTTTCAATACAGAACCTGCAAAGGCCTGGCTGAATCAGTTCAGGTCAAAAGCAGATTGAAGATAACCTGCTCACACAAGTAGTGAGGCCCAGCAACAGGGCGATTGCCAAGTACACAAGTGACTCCCGAATGCAGGGCGGGGAGTCTGTTCGGTGTCACAGAGTGTCAGCGTCTACTGATTCTATATTGGATGGGCCGACAGTGTGGACCCAGCTGTCACCTCTGACTAGATCAGCCTTGGTGCAGCACTAGAGCAGATAATGGTGCCGACAATTTGAAATTAGAAGCATGTGTTCCAAATATTACGGCATATATCATTTCACAGAAGGCACACTAAACTCCTCAGGTGTTGCAGTTTCCATAGGTGCCAGCATGTAGGTCCTCCGGATCACCTGTGTCAGCAGGTCTGGTCATAAGCAGCTGGAGAATGTTACATTACACAATTCTTAAATTGTAGTTATTTGGCTGCAAGCTTCCATTCATCATCACCTGACCAGCTTATAAGTAACTTTCCCCAACCTCACATCATTCCTTTTCTTCATTTATTGTGTGGGGGAGAAATCCAAGTCCACAGACCGCCAGAAAACAGTTTGTAGAGGGTTCTCTGTTTTGGTCACTCACAATAAGACCAATGTGAACGACTACAACCCCCAGCATCAGAAGCCTCTACTACATAGACATGCACCAATTCCAACAATGCGAGAAAAATCAGTAACCACCTTATCCTGAAAATGATTTCCAAGCAGACGACCGACCTTCCCTTCCAATTTCATCTAGGAGATAGACAGGTGGAGAAAAATCAGAGAGTTACACTTACCAGTAACGTCTTTTCCAGGAGTCTGCAGAACAGCCACCTTAGAGAGGGACCATAACTCATACCCTTCTATGGAAACACCATTTTAGCTTGAAGATTTAAGCCACTCAGCCCTGCCAGCCCCTTAGTTCTCCAAAAGTACCTCCAGTCAGCTGGGGAGACACAAGAAAATGATCATACTAACCTTAACATTCCTGATGGTCCTATGTCAGAACCTTACCTTCCCTTGACAAAACACATTATTCGGGTGGGTACCGGTGCTGTCCTGAAGGACTCCTGGAAAAGACGTTACCGGTAAGTAACTGATTTTCTCTTCATTGTCTTTCAGGACAGCCACCTTAGAGAGGATAAACAAGCACTTACCCCTGGGGCGGGACCACAGTTTGAAGGACGTTTCGCCCAAATGCCTGATCCTTAGCAGATAGCAGGCCCAACCTGTAGTGCTTGACAAAGCTGGATCATGTTGCAGCCCTACAGATTTTCTCCGGCGTAGCACCAGCCCTCTCCGCTTGGGACACTGCCATAGCTCTACTGGAGTGAGCCCTCCATCCCTCTTACTACACAAGCCTGACTAATAGCCAACCTAAGTCTAGAGGCGGTCACCCCTAGGAGGATGAGGGAGGAGGGAGGAGGGAGGAGGGAGGAGGGAGGAGGGAGGAGGGAGGAGGAGGAGGAGGAAGAAGAAGAAGAAGAAGAAGAAGAAGACTTCCTAAACAGCTTTATACTGTAGGGCACTTACGTCCAACCTATGAAAATTATGTTCCTGTTTGCCCACAGGATTCAAACAAAGACGTAGGCAAAATAATTTCTTGGCCTCTGCATCAGTCCCCTGCATCATCTCCCCACCAGAGGAAACACCAGAACTTAGGGGCCGGCAAGGCAGAGTGGCTTAAATCTTCAAGCCAAGGTGGCGTTTCCTGAGGAACTAAGGCCTCTCTCTAAGGTGGCTCTCTTGAAAGACGATGAGGGAGAAAGATGAGGACGAGACAAGAGCAGAAAAACCAGGAGGAGAGAATAGCGTGAGACACTAGCACTGAGCGATGTCTAAATGTGGTGATTAATGGGGAGCACCGAGTAATATAGAAGAAAAGGCACTTTCTGTGTGCTATCAGAATAAGAGAACACAGTAATATCAAGAGGGAGGCACTTCCTGTGTCTTGTCAAGGGTACTGGGGATTTCCTGCATACAATCACTTTTCCAGCCTTCCCGCTCTTTCCTTATTTTTTGATTGGTGGGACAAATGTTCCGCAGCAAAGAAACAAAGGGTTTCCATTCCCTGCTCTCCTGTAGCTTGTTCCCCCATTGCTCGCCCATTATCTGGACCCACTACCAAGTACACTATCCTATACTCCCCCTCCCTTCTCTGCCATTCATTCCATAGCTCTATCTATAGCTATAATAGATCTCCTCTACTGTTCCTCTCATATATCCCGCTCTCTCTCCTCTACCAGTCATGTCATATGTCCCACTCCCTCTGCTGTTCATATGCAGCCTTCTCCATTCTCCCCCCCCCCCCTGCACATTTTATACATCCCCTAGCTCCCTCCTCAGTCATTCATCTAAAATATCCTGTGCTGTTCATCTTATACCATCCCACTCCCTTTTCTAACGTTCATCCCACATGACCCACTCCCTCTTCTCTGCACTCCATAACAGGAGGCCATTATCTTCCTCTGATGTTTGGGCCTCTTTACTTCATCTCCCCATCCCTCCCCAAAACTTCCATTTACCCTCTACACTGCCTGTATCACACATCCCCCAAAAGGAAATCACATTAAGCTCAGACTTCCCAACCCTCCATCAAAGAGCACTCATTATTAGATGGCCTCACATTTGCCCCCCCCCCCCCCCCATCAGTTTTTGCCCTTTGACAGAACCCTTAAGAATCATATACACGTGAAAAGGATTCCACATAAGTTTTTCTGTCTCATTGTACCAGTAAAAACTGACCCGAACAGGATTTCATCCCCCCCCATTTGCTCCACAGTGCCTGCATCTACAAAAGGTCAGTAAGGACTTGTTTTAAAGCGCATTTACTGCTCATCACAGGACACATACTCAAAATTACTTTATATAATCATAATGAAGCTAATGCATCCAATTTCCGTTGAGTGCTTAAACAAGGCTGAATGATACCAGTGACCTTGCTAAACTTTTTTTTTTTGGCAATCCTCTCTTATTACACATTAGAATATTCAAAAAACTAAAAAAAAAAAATTATGCAATAAGTACCGAGCACAAAACACACTTAGACAATTTATTACCCACCTTGTCCAGTGGAAACTTGAATTTGCCCAGAGATTCTAGAGACAACGTCAGGGACCCAACCAGCAGGAAGCTACTGGATCTGAGAGGGCAGTTTACTGCTGGACTACAAGCTACATTGACAGAGGAAGAAACAGTTAGTTGGCGCCAGAGAAGATTGTAGAGGGCGCCAGAGGCTACAGTGAGAGGAGGAGAAGGTAGAGGGTGCCAGAGGCTACAGTGAGAGGAGGAGATTGTAGAGGGTGCCAGAGGTTGCACTTAGATCACTAGTGGGAGCACTTTTAGCTCCAGATAGTTTCTAGGAAGCCATGTGCGAGTGTATATAGTAAATACGACAAACACATGATCAAAAGTCTATTGGCTAGCACCCTATACTACCATTTCACCAAAAACCAGAACTCACTGGCTAGCGAACCCAAAGGCACTGGATAAGAATACATTTTATGTCAATAGTTGGCTATAATTTGCAGCAGAATACAGGATTTAAAAATTGTTTTCAAACTACAAGAAATAAGATTAACAGTAAGACCCCTTTCACACAGGGGAGCTTTGGAGGCGCTACAGCGATAAAAATAGCGCCTTGAAACAGCCGCTGCAGTCTCTCCAATGTGAAAGCCCCGAGAGCTTTCACACTGGAGCGGTGCGCTGGCAGGATGCTGAAAAAAGTCCTGCTAGCAGCATCTTTGGAGCGGTGAAGGAGCAGTGTGTACGCCGTTCCTGCCCATTGAAATCAATGGGGCAGCGCAGCTATACTGCTGGCATAGCGTTGCTGCAGCCACACTTTTAACCCTTTTTCGGCCGCTAGCGGGGGTTAAAACTGCCCCACTAGTGGCCGAATAGCGATGCTAAAACGACGGTAAAGTGACGCTAAATATAGCACCGCTTTACCGCCAACGCCCCCACCACCCCAGTGTGAAAGGGACCTAAATAATGGCTGCAGACTAAAAATACAAAGTTAAAATGACAACATTTCTTGTTAGAATTGAACAACCCTTTAATAATATAAAGCACAGAGTAGAGAGAGTGCGATAGCGATGTCATTTGAGCATGCATTGCCACCACCACACCATTAGGGGGCGCTTACCTGGAGAGTTCAGGGAGGTTTTCTGTGTGAAAGACAGGAAAAAAGGTGACCTCTTACCCCATATACCCCAGGAATTGCCACTCTAAGCCAATAGGAGAGTACCACTTACCCGAGAACTTAGGAGCTTTTTTGGTGTAATCTGGAGGCGAATGAAAACACAGAAACTTAGTACAGGCCAATGATGGCCACATCAGACCAGTAGCATGCTGGAAAATGAAGAAGGTACCTTAGGCTTGAGAGACTTCCTTTTGTCCACAGTGGTAATAGGTCCACTTTGTGCCTGTGGGTGGATGAAAACACGATTAGCATTATACGTATGCTGATGTCAAAGGTTTACCATGGACCGAGGCCTGAGATAGGCACAGGATACACCCAGCACTGCTACAAACCTCACCACTTAAAAGGATGTTACACAGAATTGCTAGTAACCAGTAGTGATACAGAGACAGAGTCCTCATCCACATACATGGATAGAATCCCTGTAATAGGCCACACTTGTTACAAGGATAAAATCCTCAGTAACAAGCCACGTGCATAAGCACAAGGACAGCATTCTCAATAAGGTACCATGTCCATTGATACGAAAGCAGAATCATTAGTAACAGACCATGTCCATTAATAATGGGAACAAAATTCCCAGTTAGGCCTGGTTCACACCTTGAAAGCCGAGAAGCAATGGATTTTTTTTACCCTGCAAAGAAGGGAAAAAAATCCACCACTTCCCTTAGTGAAAGCAGCACATACAAGTTCACAAAAACACACTGGCTAGGCACAAATGTAATCCTTTGCTCACCCTAGCTGTTTAAGCCCTTCCAAGCCAGTGTAGTGACTGCATATTTTTAGCACTGATCACTGACACTGGTTCCCAAAAAGTGTCAGTGTCAGAATGTCCACCGTAATATCGCAGTGTCATGACAAGTTGATTGGCGCCATTACTAGTGAAAATAAAATTATATATCCCGTTTGTAGACGCTATAAATTTTGCGCAAACCAATTAATTAACGCCTATTGGGATTTTTTTTATTCTTTTAAAAACGAAAAATATGTAGCAGAATACATATTGGCCTAAAATTTATGAAGACATTTGAAATATATATACACATACATACACACACACACACACACACACACACACACACACACACACACACACACACACACCCCAAGTAAAAAAAAAAAAAAAAAAAAGTTCAAAAGTTGTAGGTCTTTGTTTATAGCGCAAAAAATTAACAAACAGTGGTGATCAAATACCACAAAAAAGATTTTTTAGGGGGGGAGGGGGAGAGAAATTTGGGTTTGGGGGTTAAGGGTGTAATATTTCCATTTTTCTTTAAATTTTGAACCTTTAAAATTTGGCCTTCCGGGAGGTGTTGGTTATAGGATAGATCCATTTTTATGTATGTGTTATTGTATTTTCCTTGAATGTTTTGTACATTTGTCTTTGGAATGAAATGGAATGTTTTATATGTCTATAATAATTTAATAAAAATAATTGAAAACAAGTAATATGAATGAGATTGGCATCAAAAGGGTTAATTAACTGAGAACACCTACTAATTGCCTAACAAGACATCCAATGAGATAAAAATTAACCAATTGTATTGGGCGTGTGCGCTATTATCAATTAGAAAACCACAGGTACCCTAGCACCAGTTGTAGTTTACATATTTATTATGGTTTTGCGCTTCAAAGTGCGCCGGTTTGCACGTTCGGTTAATGACCTTTTCGGCAAACCATTTAAAGTGTGAACTGGCGCAGCGCATTCATCTTAGTAAATCACCCCCAATGCCCATTGATAAAAAGGAGGACAGAGTCATTTGTATTGAACCACAATCATTGATAGGACAGAATTCCCATTAACCAGGTGCCGCCCATGCTATAGCCAAAAGACGGCTACAGCGCGGGCCTAAATTGCTGGTAGAGCGTCCATAGATGTCCTCCCGCAGATTCGGAGGACTGCAACAACCAGTCCTCACTGGATACATGTTCTGAATTTCATGACAACTCACCAGACTGTAAACCTCAATTTCTATTCTGAAGTCTGCACTGGTCTTATTCCTGTGGAGTAAGAGAGAAGATGATCAATCACAACCAATTATCACTGTAAAGCCACACTGCAAGACTCCCAAAATGATACTGGCTCACATGAATCTGTACATGACCCTCCATCTTTACATACACCACGTTAAGGCAATGACCCCCTTTTACACAAGGAGTCATCTTTCCACACACATCCTGCTCGGGCAATGACCCTCCATCTTCCCACACACCCACAACGCGGCCATAATGACTAGATAGATACACATACATACTTCACAAACACCATGCCCCTCCATCTTCCCACTTACACAACTCCACCAAGATGACCCTCCATCTTCCAACAACGCTGCCATGATGCCCCTCCATCGTCCCACATACACCATGCTACCATGATTACCCTCCATCTTCACACACACACACACACACACACACACACACACCTTGACTCATCTTCTCACACCAAACATGCTCCCATGACAATCCTCATTCTTGAGGCACCAGGCTCCCATATTCTGTTGGAAAGTGCTTCTGAATACCACATCATGTAAAAAGAAAAAATGTGCAGATTTGTGTAGTAGCGCAGGGCTATATCGCAGGACCTGTTGTGAGGGCACCAAAACAGGGACAAAGACTAGCAGAGGAAAGGGCTAGCTGCTGACCTGCTGTAACAGTCAAGTATCATGTTACCCCCACATAGGTGTGTGATGTCCCATGAGTGTGACAATGCATCAAAGCTAAAAAGCAAAAAGATGAAGAAGTGCTAAATTATAAACAAAGTGAGAGCAAAACAGTAACGGATTTACCAGCAAAGACACCTGTTGCATGCTCTCCCCCATTGAAGAAACCAAAACAGATTAGGTAGATTTCACAGAAAGTCACTTACAGGGTCACGGAGGTAGGAAATATAATGGTGTCACCAGTCTGGGCATCTGCAGCACTGGCCAGAGGTGTGGCTACAACATCATAGCTTCCATAGCGGATGAGTATGAGGAAATAGTGACCCAGAGATCCTGAAGAGAAAACAAAACACACATTAAGAAATAACAGTGGTCATAGAAGACAGCAAGACCAGTGCATTCACAAGTACCCGAGTCATGGATTGCCTTGCACATACACACAAGTACCTTAGACACAGGTTGTGTGCCAGTGCACTCACAAGTTACATAGTTGGCAAGGTTGGATAAAAACACCAGTCCAACCTGTGTGAAGTACCCTGTTAATTACTCGAGTCACGAGTTGTGTGCCAGCGCATTTCACAAGTACCTGAATCACGGATTGCCTTGCACACATAGTCCACCTTGAGAGGCAGTTGAATGTCAGAGATGGTGACAGACCCATGGCAAGGCCTTAACTCTTCTGAAGGACAAGATTCTGGCTCCTCTGATCGTTCTCCTCGGAGTCTGTCCAGCTCCTTTAATAAAGCCACCTTCTTCTCAGCTAAAGAGGAGGAAGATGAGGTGAGTTCCTTCTAACATCAGTGCACACAAAGAAATGGTGAAATATGTATACCGTTCACTCACTGGACACCAAGAGCAGCCGCTCCGCCTCAGCCTCCTGCCGAGTGCCCTTGCCATGGTCAACGTCTACACAATAGCTCAAGGCACAACACGACTGCTCAATAATACGCTGCAGAGATGACACCTCCTTACTGAGGAGCTGCCGGAGGAGGAAACAGACCTTGTTACTCTTCTAATAACAATTCACAATTTTCTAGAGGCTAAAAGGCTCACCTTGATCCTCTCCTTTGCATCTCCCTTCTCCAGTGGCCTTCTTTCAGGATGACGGCTGGTAGTTGGCGTACATAGTTGGCTAACCGACTCTAGCTGTACATTTCTCCGCAATGTTCGATAAGCATCAATACTGCAACAGAAGCAATATAGAAAGTTTCATGCCAGGTCTAAAAACTATAGGTTGTGCATATGGCCCTGAACCAATTAAAAAAAAACACAATGAAATCCACCACAGTGTGAAATCAATGAGTCCATAAGAGTAGTCCATGTATCATCCTCAAGTGCGAGCAGACAACATGCTTGCAGGGAAGTGATTCAGGAAGCCCACCACCAAGGTATAAAATGGCCTCTCACCTGATGGAATGGACCCTTTAATTACAGAGGGTCACAAAGCGCCTTTTCATATAACCAAGTGGGGTACAGCATACATAGGTATCCGTCAGGGACCCGGTACAGGACACTCAGATATGGCCGTAATATAGAATGGCAGGAAAATAGTGCTCTTTGTATACACAGCTTTTATTAAATGCTAAAAATGTGACGCTCACATGCAAAGCACTCGATTAGTACAAGTAAAACAAACAGGAGCGGTGAAAACCTCCGAACAGCAGTGAGGATGCGCAGTGGCCGCGGGTGACGTCACGGCGTATCCTCGTCCTGGACGCGTTGCGTCCCAGTGGGCGGGGACTTCATCATCAGATGAGGACACGACATGGGCACCCGCGCTTTATTCCAGGTGAGTAACCATGACAATGGTAAACAAGGCACGATCAACCTCACGCATACCCGGAAGTCAATCCGAACATGACCCCTTAATGTTAAATATGCGATAAACGGAAACAACTGATCCAGCACATATGAAACAAAGCACTAAAAGGGGGTAAAATTAGACTAATAGTATAAAAAAATTGCATCAATCCTAAAAAGGAAGTGTGCAAGAGAACTAAATAGAAAAACATTTAAAAATATTTTGCAGTTATTTCCAAAATGATTTCTAAAATTTATGTGAGTCATCCGCGGCCATAACTGCAAAATATTTTTAAATGTTTTTCTATTTAGTTCTCTTGCACACTTCCTTTTTAGGATTGATGCAATTTTTTATACTATTAGTCTCATTTTACCCTCTTTTAGTGCTTTGTTTCATATGTGCTGGATCAGTTGTTTCCGTTTATCGCATATTTAACATTAAGGGGTCATGTTCGGATTGACTTCCGGGTATGCGTGAGGTTGATCGTGCCTGGTTTACCATTGTCATGGTTACTCACCTGGAATAAAGCGCGGGTGCCCACGTCGTGTCCTCATCTGATGATGAAGTCCCCGCCCACTGGGACGCAACGCGTCCAGAACGAGGATACGCCGTGACGTCACCCGCGGCCACTGCGCATCCTCACTGCTGTTCGGAGGTTTTCACTGCTCCTGTTTGTTTTACTTGTACTAGTCGAGTGCTTTGCATGTGAGCATCACATTTATAGCATTTAATAAAAGCTGTGTATACAAAGAGCACTATTTTCCTGCCATTTTTATTCTATATTACGGCCATATCGGAGTGTCCTGTACCGGGTCCCTGACGGATGCCTATGTATGCTGTCCCCCACTTGGTTATATGAAAAGGCGCTTTGTGACCCTCTGTAATTAAAGGGTCCATTTCATCAGGTGAGAGGCCATTTTATACCTTGGTGGTGGGCTTCCTGAATCACTTCCCTGCAAGCATGTTGTCTGCTCGCACTTGAGGATGATACATGGACTACTCTTATGAACTCATTGATTTCACACTGTGGTGGATTTCATTTTTTTTAATTGGTCTTAGCGCTGCACTATCTGCTGTTTTGATTTTTGACCCTAGTGTTCAGCTGCTGCATTACATATATACCACTTCGCGCTGATTTATTTTACTTTCTGAATAAGAACAGCCACGATTTTGTTGAAAAAAAAAATATATATAGTATATATATATATATACACACACATACACACACACACACACACACACTTAAACATCAGCTCTGCCAGAGTGCCAAATACAGTACACAGTAGGGTGTATTGAATATGGATATACTGTCAACCCCCGTAACTGGTAGGTGAATGGATTATAGACCGCTAACCTGAGTACCTGCTAAGGGGGATGGATTATGGAAAGGCTGGTAAAACCCAGTAGGGTGGATGAACTATGGATAGGCTGTGAAGCCTTGTACTTTGTAGAGTGGATGGGCTACGGAAAGACCAATAAGCCCAGTTTGACAGAGCATGACCTGACTGAGAAGCTTGTTAATTGGTAGGGGGAACAGACTCTGGCTAAGCCAAAAATTTTGATGGTACTCAGTAGGACAGATGGACTCTGGCTATGCTGAAAAGCCAAACTGTGCACCTGTAGAGTAGATGAATCTGATCTAGACTAATAACCCCAGCACCTGTAGGGCAAATGGACCTCCTCTTCAGCCGACGTGACCCTTCTCACTGTGGGTTCCTCCTCCAGCAATTCAGGTAAACTGGACACCACTGAGCCCTGTAGATATAGGCATCATATTACATATCTATAAGTACAGTTTGTTTTATTTTTTTATTTTTTTTTGGAAGTTTGAGACTCACTAGAGGGCTGATTGCTGCCTGAAGATCCGCTGACTTAGTGAGAGGAGAAAGAATAGATACAGGAGGAAGATCCAGATCCACTTCTTCCGACAAATGTTCTTCTGACAGTTCACTAACATCTAAAACGCCTTCAAATATGCGGTCAATCAGCTCAGAACTATTCATAGTCACCCGCCTTTGGTCACCAAGGTCTACAGCTAAGTCTTCAAGAACAAAACAAAACAAAAAAAAAGGGAAGAAGGATAGGACAGCTGTAACGCTAATATAAATATATATATATATATATATATATATATATACACACACACACATACAACTGTATTCCGGGGAAAACACTTCTGGAGGTTAAACTTTGACTTATGGACAAACCTCACAAGCAGATAATCATTAAAGTGGTTGTAAACCCTTACATATACCCAGGAGAGGGACTGGCTTCAGATGATACACAGATTAAACAAATCCTCCAGCAGATGTTGTACCTGTTTATCTGTAGTCTTCTCTACATCTGTTAAAAGTCCAGAATATATAAGCTTGTCTGAACCATCAGAAAAAAGGGGGTGGAGAGCTGAATTTACACTCTGCAGAGCTCAGTGAGGAAAGCTCTGAGAGTTGATTGGAGGGAAGGGACACACCCCTCTATATAGCACAGGGGACAAAACTGAGGCTGTCAATCAGCTGGCGGTTCCTCCATCAACTTTATCTTAGTGACAGGAAAAACTTGTCAGAAGTGATTCATGCAGATAGAGGAAGAAAGCAGCAGATAGAAATGACATGTCTCAATTAAGAGCACTACAAGTACAGACTATAGAGGGAAATGCATTGTTCAAATTTTAATGTCTGAGGGTACAACTACTTTAATTGCATTTTATAATTAGGATGGACACAGGAGATCCTGTATACAATGTGGTAGTTCTCACTCCGCATATACAGACACCAGCAATATATTCTTCTCCAGTAAGAACCGCACATCCAATCCTTTCCTTAGACTTACCTTCCCTGGACCGGTCTTCATCCGCAGCATCAAATGAGGACGGAAGCTCCTCTGGGGGCAGGGAGTCTGTAAAGACATAAAACTGATGTACAAGCTTGATCACCAACATGGGCCCCATTTGCCCCCAGCCAACTCACAGGGTCATGTCCCTATCCCAAGAACAAAAACATACTGTACACTTATTTTCCACCTAGGATAGCCTAATCTTTACCGTTGCTGCAAGTTCTTTGAAGCCGAATCTCCAGGGAAGATACGCAGCGCTCCACAGAGACATCAAGAGACCCTTCGCTGCTTTCCAGAGACAGTTCTGTAGACTCTGAGCCCTGGAAACACAATCAAAAACTGGTAATTACTGATTGTGTGTAGGTCTCAAGATATGTAGTGAATTCGTACTGTATATCTGGAAGTCAGCAGGAGATACTCAGAATGAACTGCACCGCTCAGTTTATTACCACTACTTTGGTAGATGGGAGCACAATACAGCACTGCCTGATACAAAGCATCATGGTGTTCACTTACGCTGGAGTCATCGGACATGGGTCCCATTTTCACTCGCCCTCGTCCTGTTCTCACCCGTCGCCGCCTTCTTTTCTCTCTACTGGCGCTCTGCAGAGCAGTGTCGCAAAGTAAGCCAAGACAGGACTCAGAAGAGCTATGTTCCACCACAAGTGACACCCAGAAAAGTGTGTACCTCTTGGCCTGAAGACCAGCATGGCACCAAGTGACATTCTGCTGACAAAGCGTGGCACCCAGTAAAGTGACATTATTCTACTGACAAAGCGTGGCACCCAGTAAAGTGATCTTGTGCTGCGGGTCCAGAGTGACACCCAATATATAACTTTTTCCTGTTGGTCCAGCATGAACACTGCTATGTTACTGCCAAGTGCCATGCCTTACATTTGACTCTCCACTGCCACCCCACCTATTCAGGTGACAGTCAACACCTCACACTAGATCCCTCTATACCACCCCAGATACCCCTTACCTTGCCGACTTGTTCAAGTGGTCTCTTCCTCTGTCTCATAGACGCAGCTCTCCAGGGATTATTGCGATCCACAACTGCACACACCATGTCCACCTCCTCCTGCCGTTCCTTGAGCAATATATGTACAGATATGAGTAACTGCATTGCCAGGGCCCGATTATGTCTATTACTTGTAAAGAGGGTTGAGAATTTAGTCTGCAGCTGCAAAAGGTGAAACTTGTATACCAACACTATTAATCATCTTGTACCACTCCATCAATTAACTGACCTTTCATCCCACTCAACACCCAAGAACTGACCTTCCGGAGGCGGCTAGCTGTCTCCACACTGGGAGGATGGTCTTCTAAGGAAAGCAGAGGACGCCGAGTAGCTAGAGTGCTCTGGGCCAATGGGAGATGCTCTTTTGTAGGTGTTTTTTTGTTCAAACCCTCAGTGCTGCATTCTGAAAAGGAGGAAATACCGCGAAACAATGATTGCCATATGAAAGAATGCTAGCATTCCACTATTCCAACCCTACACCAAGTGACGGTCCATATACATAGCCATTGCCAGACCATTAACCACTTGGCAACCACCCCATAGTAGACTTTCTGCACAGAGCGCCTGCCCTGTACCAGTATCATGTATCTATTATGCGATCAGGTAGGGGGGTGTACACAGTTTCTGCTGTGATTTGTCAAAAATGGACAACATCCCTAAGTAAAAACAGCACACACACACACAAACATTGGTTAGGCACACATTTAACCCCTTCCCAGCCAGTGTCATTAGTACAGTGCATATTTATAGCACTGATCACTGTATTAGTGTCACCGATTCCCAGCCACAATATTTAATATATATATATATATATATATATATATATATATATATATATATATATATATATATATATATATATATATATATATATATATATATATATATATATATATATATATTTTTTTTTTTTTTTTTTTTTTTTTTCTTCAAAATGGTCAGTGTTTCAAGTAGCAAAAAAAAAAAAAAAAAAAAAAAAAAAAAACAAACACACCACAACACACACCATGAATGGCTTAACATGAAAAAAAATATTTGGTTATTACCCATTAGTATAGCCCCTTCTTCATTCAGAGCTGGCTGCAGCTGTCCTGAGTCATCCTGAAATTATAAAAAGATGGCAAATGATGCAGCCACCATATTAAAGGGGAAGTCCATCCTAACACTAAAATTGCATCTACAGACATCCATGATATAAGCCTAACCTATCTAGCCCTATAAAGAAGAAATCATACCTTTTTTTAAACCAATCTGGTCCGGTCTCCAGCAGCGGAAGCTCTGCAGAGGACACAGCAGACAACAATGAAATGAATGGGAAGGGACGTCACCCATAGACTTACTATGGGGCTTGCGTTGTCGGCTGTGTCCTATGCACCCGCCTCTACAGCGAAGCCGCAGCTGACAACTCAGCGAGGGATCGGCTTCAAAAATAAAAGGAAATAAAAACGCATGTATACTGATTTCTTCTTTACAGGGCTAGATAGGTTAGTGTTAGATTGTGGATGTAGAGATTTTAGAGTTACGGTGGACTTATCCTTTAAAAAGAGAACACACCCTATGTGGAATTATCACAACAGTCAGATCTCAAACATGTAAATGATCCAAAAATTTCACCCAACAGTGCACTGACCTTCCCGTCATCAGCCTCAGCCACAGATTGACCCTCCTCCATGAAATCCAGAGATAGATCTGCAACAGAAAATGCAAATGAACACTATAATACATAAACACCTTGTGGCGTCTTTATTTTCTCTGTAGAATCCTGCTGCAGACTGACCGATGACAGCCATCTATGATGTCCCCCCTGAGCACTCAAAACAGGATTCCATCACACCCTCAGTGATCCACCGCTAGGGAGCACCCACCTCTCTCGTGGCTGTCCTTTAACATCTGGATGCGCGATATGATGGATGGAATGGCTGGGGTGTCTGGCTTGATTTCCTGTTCAGTTATGCGTAGTAGAGAAGACCAGCTATCTCTGCATGTCCCCTCCAGCACCCCGGGATCTCGGTTTTCCATCTCCTCTTCTGAGGCATTAAATCGTTTCTTCCTGGGCAAATCATTCTCCGAATCTGGGCCTGAAAACCAACACAGAATGAAGAAATGCATGTAAACCCAGGGCACAGTTACACACACACACACACACACACACACACACACACACACCCAATAGAAAGTCACACACATCCATATAATGTACAGAAACAGTCACAACACAGCCCCCCTCCCCGCGACACAAGGTGATTTACTAAAACTGAAGCACTCAGAACTGGTGCAGCTGGGCGTAGTAGCTATTCAGCATCTAACAGCTTGTTCAACTAAGCTTTGGCAATAAAACCTGGAAGCTGATTTGCGCGCTCCAGTTTTAGCCATTTGCGGACCGCCCACCATACATTTACTGCGGCAGGGCGGCCGCTCTGTGCCAGATCACGTACCTAATCGGACACTTCTGGGTCTGCGGCGTGCGAGCCGCCGGTGACCCTCTCCCGCTATGATCACACACACAGCGGTGGATACTGCTGACTCGATTTCTGCCAGCACATGTCAATTAGATAGGACGTAAACAAGGCAGATTGTCGTTCTATCAGAAGGGAAGGTATTGATCCTGTGTTTCTGCAAAGCAGGGACATGGATCTTTGCCTTCCCCTAGTCAAAGCACCTCCTCCACAGTGAGTAACCACAACCTAGGCACACAGTTAACCCTTTAATCACCCTGATGTCAACCCCTTCCCAGCCAATGTCATTAGTACAGTGATAGTGCATATTTTTTAGCACTGATCACTATTAGTGTCACTGGTCCCCAAAAAGTGTCAGTCCGCCACAATATCGCAGTCCTGCTATAAGTCGCTGATCGCCGCCATTACTAGTAAAAAAAATAAATAAATGAAAATATGCCAGTTTGTAGAAACTATAACTTTTGCACAAACCAATCAATATGCGCTTGTGATTTTTTTTTACCAAAAATATGAGGCAGAATACAGCTTGGCCTAAAATCGAAGATTTTTTACTGGATGTTTTATAGCAGAAAGTAAGAAATAGGGTTTTTTTTGTGTTTATAGTGCAAAAAAATAAAAACTGCAGAGGTGATCAAATACCACCAAAAGAATGCCATTTCCCTGAGGAAGTCACGTGACAAGTGACGCAACACATTGGGCAGGGCACCCAGAGGTCGGTGAAGAGGAAGCAATTAACCAAATTTTTACAAGCGTTATTATTGTGAGTGCATACTTTTATTTCATTATTTCATTAAAGAGGTTTATACTATATCATTATTGCCCTAGGAGTTCTTCCTAATATATTTGAGTTAACTGGAAACCCAGCAGGGGGGGGGGGGTTCTGGTGGAACATATCGAGCCAGTGGGAACTAAACAGATTCTGAAGACCTTATAAAGAAAAGGCGTTATGTGACCGCATAGTCATACCCAAGGTAAGAGGCCAGTTCACACAGTGGTGGTTATTTGTTCAGCAAAAGGAGGATCACTTTGGCGCAGCTATTAGCAGAGGAGCGATCCTCGCGGATCAAGCCTTGTATTCACTGAATCGCTAGACAATTCCTTTCTTTGGACTATTTTTGATTGTCACTTGGATGGGTTATAATATTGATCCTTATAAGAAACGTTATGTACAATTGTAATATTATGAACAGGCGCACCATTTATACACAATCGATATTCTGATTTAAAGTGGTCGAGTTTACCAATCAATGGTTGCAGCAGTTCACTGATAGAATAGGTGGAGGTACAATTATTAGCATAGCAGCGCATAAGTATTTTACAATATAGGTTTTCACATGTACAGTACAGATACCTATAGAGAGTCACACACTGATCCATGTATAGGACAGATACCTATAGAGAGTAACATGCATCCCTGACACACAAGATCCATGTACAGTGTGTCTGTTTTCAGAGCGTACACAGGACTAAGGACCAAACCTGGCCCCCCATACACACACAATCATCTGCAATAATTCACTATACAGAATGAACATTGTATGTGAAAGGAGATGAGGTGGGCTGTCTGTTCCTTGTAAGGCTTTACCCCCCTCTATACCTCCCACAAGCAGAACGCTCACTGTATAATCTATAAAAAGATGGGCCCCTAGAACACACACACACAGACACAATACACTCACAGATCCGTTTGAGTGGCTGACGTCGGCTCTCCATTTTCTGATCTGTTCTGGAATAGAAAAGAATTTACAGTGCTGAAGTCCTGGCCTCAGATGATGGTATCCATACACAGCAGATCAGGGGGTGTATATGTGTATATATATAAACAAAAAATACACACAAAAAATAGAGCTTTTTTTTTTTTGGTGGTATTTAATTCACCACTGGGGATTTTTTTTAATTTTTTTGCTAACAAATAAAGTAGGCACTAATGGGGCAGCACTGATCATCAGTGCCCTTATTATCCGTGTACATGTCCCTTTTAGAGAAGCCAGTTATCGTCTCTCCTCTCACTATCAGCATGAGGAAAGGAGTGCCGATAACCGGCATCCATTTACATCCGTAACCACCTGTGATTGGACACGGCTGATCACATGGTAAAGAGCTGCCAATTAGCTCTTTACCTCAATCTGTGATCAGCAGTGTCCTCTGGACACCGAGCTTACAGAGCGTGCCACCCATGTCCAGCAGCGGGCGCGATCACATGAGGCCATCCTATGACAGCCTCCCGGAACTAGCCGGCCGCGCTGTAGCCGTCATTTGGCTAGGGCGTGGTTGGCAAGAGGTTATATTCAAGATATTAAACAGTCGAACATAACACAATTCTATATAAATATACAGGCGGTCCCTGGGTTACAAATGACTCTCATACATTAGTCAATTTTCCTTTAAATTTACCAAAACCATATAATATGAGGTCAAACCTAAAAAACACTTTTAAAATTTGTATGCAATGAGGCAACCCAAAATTTTTAAAAATCCAATTGTCGCAGGGACAGAAAGTGAGGAGAAATCTTCCGAACAAGTATACAGACGAAAAAAAAAAAAAAAAAAGTTACAGGGGTGTTAACCCTTCCCTGTGCTATCCAAAAAAAACTTAAAGTTGAATTTGTAAGTCGGAACAGGTACATTTTTTTAAATGTAGCTCCAGTATATATATATATATATATATATATATATATATATATATATATATATATATATATATATATATATATATATATATTAGTGCCAACAGCTTGCACAGCACAATATAAAGGGTGGCAGTGCAGATATAATGCAACCTAATACAAGAGGGTTGGGAGGGCCCTGGCCCTGAGAGCTTACAATCTATACAGAAGGTGATAGCTGTGAGCGGATTGTGGAGGTATAAGGTCAGGTGGAGGTGGGGTAGGATTCCCTGAATAAATATATATATATATATGTGTGGTGATTGAGGAGGGGGGAGTATCGTGTCCATGGACAGGCCGGGCTCCTCTCTCACCTGTCCTGTCACAGCCGCCTGTTTCCTTTCCTCCGTTGAATCTCGGCGCCTAATCCAGGAATTCGGGAAAAGCGATCACTAGAGGAGCACAGCGGCCATTTTCCCGGAGCCCCTCCTCCTAAAGAGAACTGTACTATATTCCCGAGAGAGGAACAGCTGAGCCTCTAGTGTCTGAACAAAACGGCGGGGATTGGCTGGCAAGTGGCAGAGGGCGGGATTACCGCAGTCGATTGACTTCCACTTGCCGAGCATGTCAAAACGGGCAATTTGCGTTCAAGCAGTCCAAACCTAAGCAAGCCACTCCCTTCGGAATTAGCTATTAAATGACAGCACACTGTCCCCTCCGACCGTCACCCCTCTTCCTGTCAGAGGGTGACTACATTCCTTTTCCATAGCCCCACTTCCTGTCAGAGGGTGACTACTTTCCTTCACTATGGTCCAACCTTCTGTCAGAGGGGTACTACCTTCCTTTTCCATAGTCCCACTTCCTGTCAGAGGATGACTATCTTCCTTCACTATGGTCCAACTTCCTGTCAGAAGGTGACTACCTTCTTTCTCTATGGTTATACTTCCTTTCTGAGGGTGGCTACCTTCCTTTTCCACTTTCCGTTGTTAATTATTTTTACTTTTACACGCTCCCTTTAAAAAAAAAAAATTTTTGATCACTTTTATTTCCATCACTAGAAATGTAAACTTTCTATCATCTATATGCGATAGAAATAAGCAGTGACAGGTCCTCTTTATAGGGAGATCTGGGTTCTATAAGACCGCACATCTCCACAATGTAATACATGAGACAGAAAAAAAAAACAAAAAAAAAAAACATTGATCTAGTGTTATAAAAAAATATAGCCTTGTTTACATTGGGCCAGAACCAGAAGTGACATCATGACATCGCTCCAGTCCTCCTTGACCATAGAGATGAGTGACCATAGTGTGTAAAAAACACACAAAAAAAACACTGTTCACCTCCCAAGAGTAGTACAGTGTTACTATGGTAACACTGTATTGCTCTGGTCACTGTATGTAATAAAAAAATGTAAAAAACTGAAATTGAAAATTTTTTTTTTAACCCCTTTGCGCCTAAGCCTAAAACAAATCTTAATGCCTAAGCCCAATTTTGTGACTTTGACATGTATTAGTAAAACTGTACATATCATCACAACCACTTTGTATATCCAGGTGGATTATATACCACATTTTTTTCAGGACAAATTGGGATTTCATTTGGTGGTAAATGGTAATGGATATCTCCTTGATTATTTTTTTTATTATTATAAAAGGAAAACTGTCCCAAAACACAAAAAAAAAGCATTTTTATTTTTAAATTTAGAAGTATATTTCTTGGTACTACCATAACCTACCACCAAAGAACAACCCAAAATAAATTCTCCTGCTCCTGGCGATCGCAGCGACACCGCATATGTGTATGTTAGTTGTATCCGTAGTACAGCCCAGAAGCAAGAGTGCGCATTTTGCTTTTTTTGTTTATCCAAACTAAAACACACTCACTGACACTGATACTAATTAAAAAAAAAAAAATTCTGCCCCCCCCCCTAAAAAAAATACTGACACTGACCTAGATCAAATCTTGATCTAGGTTTTTTTATTTTTTTTATTACTATTACTTTCTATTTATTTTTATTTTTTTTTACACACACTTTTTTTTTCTTTTTTTTTTCTGTGTAAGGACAGGGAGAGATACAATGTATTTGTCTCCTTCATTCACAGAAAAAGAAAACGCGGGGGGCAGGCTTCACAGTACCTGATCACTGTGATAGCCAATCAGAGGCTATCACAGTGATCGGGTGACCCGGAAAACTCGATCTCCTGGTCCCGATCGTTAGTACGGGGCCGGGGGTCACGGTGAGACCCCGGTCTCTGTGGTGGGAGTGCGGTGCGGTGCGGCGCCCTCCCAGCACAGAGGGAGGTAGGCAAATATGCGGCCACAGGGCAAACAGCCCAATCCAGTGAGGACGCCTATTTGTGTGACGTTGGCGTGAAGGGGTTCACATACTTTTACCAGTCAGCGTCCCTGATCACTACCACACCATTTATATGATAACGCTGTACTGCACTGGTGACAGTATGTAAAAAAAATCAGGGTCCCCATCAGAGTCCCCCCTTACATCAGGGTCTCAATCAGAGTCCCCTCTTACAACAAGGTCCCTATCATAGTCTCCCCTTACATCAGGGTCCCCATGATAGTCTCCCCCCCTTACATCAAAGTTCCCCCTTACATCAGGGTCTCAATCAAAGTCCCCCACTTACATCAGGGCCCCATCAGAGTCCCACTTTACATCAGGGTCTCAATCAGAGTCCCCTCTTACAACAAGGTCCCTATCATAGTCTCCCCTTACATCAGGGTCCCCATGATAGTCTCCCCCCCTTACATCAAAGTTCCCCCTTACATCAGGGTCTCAATCAAAGTCCCCCACTTACATCAGGGCCCCATCAGAGTCCCACTTTACATCAGAGTCCCCCTTATATTAGGGTCCCCATTATACTCCTCCCCTTACATCAGTATCCCTATTATAGTCCCCCCCTTACATCAGGGTCGCCATGATAGTCCTGACTTACATCAGGGTCCCTATCACAGTCCCCCCCCCATTACATCAGGGTCCCATCATTGGTGTCAGTGGGGGGAATAGTGCCCCATCATTGGTGTCAGTGGAAATAATAGTGCCCCATTGTTTATGTCAGTAATAAGGATTATGAAAACCTTCCTCTTCAGAGAAGCCTACCCACACCTAACAACTGTATTTTCATTTTCTCCATCAGCTCATCCCCCACAGTTACTACCATTTGTTTCCACTTGACCCTCCCTTCTAGATTGTAAGCTCTAACGAGCAGGGCCCTCTGATCCCTCCTGTATTGATTTGTATTTTAAGTGTTAACTGTCTTCCCTTATGTTAAGCGCTGCGCAAACTGTTGGCACTATATAAATCCTGTATAATAATAATAATTATGACCCATCATTGGTGTCAGTGGGAGGAATAATAACCCATCATTGGTGTCAGATGGAGGAATAATACCCCATCATTGGTGTCAGTGGGAGGAATAGTGCCCCATTATTTATGTCAGTAACAGGGATTATGCCCCATTGTTGGTGTCAGTGGGAGGAATAATACCCCATCACTGGTTACAGTGGGAGAAATAGTGCCCCATCATTGGTGTCAGTGGGAGGAATAGTACCCCATCGTTGGTGTCAGTGGGAGAAATAGTGCCCCCCATCATTGGTGTCAGTGGGGGGGAATAGTGCTTCATCAGTGGTGTCAGTGGGAGGAATAGTGCCCCATTGTTTATGTCAGTAACAGGGATTATGCCCCATTGTTGGTGTCAGTGGGAGGAATAATACCCCATATTTGGTTACAGTGGGAGGAATAGTGCCCCATCGTTGGTGTCAGTGGGAGCAATAGTGGCCCATTGTTGGTGTCAGGGGGAGGAATAGTGACCCATTGTTGGTGTCAGGGGGAGGAATAGTGGCCCATTGTTGGTGTCAGTGGGAGGAATAGTGACCCATTGTTGGTGTCATTGGGAGGAATAGTGACCCATTGTTGGTGTCAGTGGAAGGAATAGTGACCCATTGTTGTTGTCAGTGGAGTGGGAGGAAAAGTACCCCAGGGCCGGATAAAGACAAGCAAAGGGCTGCAGTTTGGAGGCGACTACTCTATGCAATGCAGGGAGATCATGGCTGGTGGGAGGGGCCAGTACTCATTTCCAGAGCCCTCAGCCTGTTGCAAGCAGTGGGAGAAGTTATGCAAATATCAAAATGACTTGACGGGGGGATGTCAGTCTGGGGAGGGGCTGGTCTTAGGCTGATTGCATTTGCATGTTATCACCCATATGTGATGCTGAGCCTCCATGATTGAAAGAAGTCAGTGGGAGGAATAATAACCCATCATTGGTGTCAGTGGGAGGAATAATACCCCATCATTGGTGTCAGTGGGAGGAATAGTGCCCCATTATTTATGTCAGTAACAGGGATTATGCCCCATTGTTGGTGTCAGTGGGAGGAATAATACCCCATCACTGGTTACAGTGGGAGAAATAGTGCCCCATCATTGGTGTCAGTGGGAGGAATAGTACCCCATCGTTGGTGTCAGTGGGAAAAATAGTGCCCCCCATCATTGGTGTCAGTGGGGGGGAATAGTGCTTCATCAGTGGTGTCAGTGGGAGGAATAGTGCCCCATTGTTTATGTCAGTAACAGGGATTATGCCCCATTGTTGGTGTCAGTGGGAGGAATAATACCCCATATTTGGTTACAGTGGGAGGAATAGTGCCCCATCGTTGGTGTCAGTGGGAGCAATAGTGGCCCATTGTTGGTGTCAGGGGGAGGAATAGTGACCCATTGTTGGTGTCAGGGGGAGGAATAGTGGCCCATTGTTGGTGTCAGTGGGAGGAATAGTGACCCATTGTTGGTGTCATTGGGAGGAATAGTGACCCATTGTTGGTGTCAGTGGAAGGAATAGTGACCCATTGTTGTTGTCAGTGGAGTGGGAGGAAAAGTACCCCAGGGCCGGATAAAGACAAGCAAAGGGCTGCAGTTTGGAGGCGACTACTCTATGCAATGCAGGGAGATCATAGCTGGTGGGAGGGGCCAGTACTCATTTCCAGAGCCCTCAGCCTGTTGCAAGCAGTGGGAGAAGTTATGCAAATATCAAAATGACTTGACGGGGGGGGATGTCAGTCTGGGGAGTGGCTGGTCTTAGGCTGATTGCATTTGCATGTTATCACCCATATGTGATGCTGAGCCTCCATGATTGAAAGAAGTCTAATCAAATGAAGAAAAGGGGCAGGCCAAGGACAGTCAGGCTAGGGAGGAAAGCGCTAGATGATGTTGAATGTCCTCCAGCCAGGAAATGAGGCGGGTTCTATTTGACTTACTGCAGCTTCTAATGCACATTGTGAGAAGCTCACAGTGTGCAGTGAAATCAGAGTAAGCTATTTCAGTACCAGAGAGGAGCCGGTACAACTATGCAAGACTGGAGGGGAGGCCAGAGGTCAGATTTAAAAATAACAGCTATGTGGTGGAAGGACCTGTGTGGTTGGATACATATTAAATGTATAGATCAGGTAGGTCCTCATATTATAGTTTTTGTAAATGTAAAGTTGATTGTACAGAGATTGTACGGTGAGATTGGTGGCGTGTTATAGACAATGTAATACATGGTATCCATGATAGAAGTGATGGACCCCCTAGTGATCTCTGTGCTGGTCTCCTGTCTGCAGGTCTTCAGATCGGTCACAGAGGTGAAGAGACGTCCTCTGGACACCTGAAGGTCCCGGATATAATCATCACCCCTCCCACCCCGACCGGCACCATGAACTCCAGGACCTCGACTCAGCAGGCGCGGCCGCTTCCCCCGCCACGAACTGCTGCTGATCTGACAACTACAACCATTATGATGTGTGACAAGCATGTGAAAGGCGACAGTTCAGATCTGATATCACAGACTGATTGGTTGCTACAGGCAACAAGAAATCAAACTTTTGAAAAACTTTTCCTACATGACTGACAAGGAAGGAAGAACACTAAGAAGTCAGAACTGTGTTCAGAAGTCGGCACACTGGAAGGGAAGACAGATGTCATTCAAACTCTCTTCCCCTTTAAGTGACATTGCTGCACTGAATCTTAGATGTCACTTTATGGCAGAGTGGAAGGATGCCGAGGATCTGAAATGTGATGACATTCCCAGATGAGATGACAAATGTCACTTCCCTATAATAAAAATCTCTGTATTGAGGGGATGGGAAATGCAACAAAATAAAATATGAGACATCAAATGTTATCTATTTCTTTCATTGTTTTTCTTTTCTCCTCCCCAATATCTTTCCCTCTATCTTGCTCCCTCACCCCCACTCTTTACTGTTCCCTTTCTTTCCCTCCCCTGTTTCAGTTACCTCCCCCCCCCCCCCCCCAACATGCCTTCCTCTCCCCCATCCTTGCTCTCTCTCCTTTCCTACCTTCGTTCTTTCCCTTTCCTCCCTTTCTCTCCCCCATCCCTTTCTCTCGCTATCTTTCTTTCTATCCCCCCTCCTTTCCTCCCTCCTCTCTTTCCTTCTCTCTTTCATTCGTCCCTTTCTCTCCCCCATCCTCGCTCTCTCTCTCCTTTCATCCCTTCTTTTTCCCCATCCCTCTCTCTCTCTCTTTCTCTCTCCGTACCTCCCTCCTCTTTTTCTCTTTTCTTCCTTCTTCTCCTCCATCTCTCTCTCTCTACATCCTTCCTCTCTCTCTCGCCCATCTCCTCTCCCCTTCCCTCCCTTCTCTCTACTTCCGTCTCTCGCTCCTTTCCCCCACTTCTCTCTCTATCCCCTTCTCTCTTTCCTCCCTTCTTTCCCCGCCCCCTCTATCTGTCTCTCTCTCTCTATCCCCCTTTTCCTTTCCTCCCTTCTATTTTTCTCTTTCCTTCCCTCTCTCTTTCCTACCTTCCTCTCTCTCTCTCCATCCTCCCCCCCCTCTCTCTCTATTCCTCTCTCTCTCTCCCTCTCTATCCCCCTCCCTCATTTCCTTCCTCCTCTCTTTCCTTCTCTTTCTCCCTCTCTCCTGCCTACCTCTTTTTCTCCACCCCCCGCTCTCTCTTTCTCCCTATCCCCCTCCCTCCTTTCCTTCCTCTTTTCTTTCTTTCTCTCTTTCTTTCCTCCCACCCCCCCTCTCTCTACTCCCCTCCCTCCTTTCCTCCCTCCTCTCCTCCCTTCCCTCTCTCTTTCCTCCCTTTCTCTCCCCATCTCTCTCTATCCCCCTCTTTCTCCTTCACTTTCCTTCTTTCTCTCTTTCCTCTCTTCTTCTCCTCCAATCTCTCTCTCTCTCTTTCTTTACTCCCTTCTTTCTTCCACCCCCCATCCCTCTCTCCCCCCCCCCCTTTCTCTCACCCTCCTTTCTCTCCCCCTCCCCTTTCTTTCCTCCTCCACCTCTCTCTCTCTATTCCTCACTCTCCTTTCCTCCCTTCTCTCTTTCTCTTCCCGCCCTTCCTCCCCCCATCCCTCTCTCTTTTATTTATCTCAATAAAGGGACAATTTGCACAAGGAAAATGTATAATCAGAAAAAAAATCCATTTCCTTATCATTACAGCAGATTGTTGCTCCACCCTGGGAGATCTGATGGTGCCGAACAATGTCATTACAGATACTACATTTTATAGTGGAATTGTGCAATGTAAGAACAATTATTCTATTAATTATATTAATTATTATTATTATTAATAAGAATAATAATAATAAACACCCACACCCATATTATTATTTATTTATTTATTTTGTGTTAGGGTGTTTAGTTATTTATTATTTTTTTTTAGGGTTAGGGGTTAAAGGGGTTGTAAAGGTTTGTGTCTTTTCACCTTAATGCATCCTATGCATTAAGGTGAAAAAACACCTGGCAATGACGGGCCCCCCAGCCCCCCCGTTTTACTTACCTAAGCCCGTTTACCTGCTTGGCTCCTCCCCGGAGTCCTCTTCTCCACGGAGTCTCGGCGTTGATTGGATAGATTGATAGCAGCGCAGCCATTGGCTCCCGCTGCTGTCAATCAAATCCAATGACGTGGCCACTGGAGGGGCGGGACCGAGACATACACTCTGTGTCTATAGACGCAGAGTGTATGAGACGGGAGCACACCCGCAAAGTAACCCCCCCGGGAGAGAGCGCTTCTCTTAGGGGGTTATCTGATGCGGGGAGGAGCCGCGAGAGCCGCCGAGGGACCCCAGAAGAAGAGGATCGGGGCCACTCTGTGCAAAACGAGCTGCACAGTGGAGGTAAGTATGACATGTTTGTTATTTAAAAAAAATTAAAAATTAACCTTTACAACCCCTTTAACCCTAACCTAACCTAACTCTAAGGGTCAGTTCACACTGAGGCAGCACGACTTACAACGCGACTGCCTCAGACGACCCAGGACACGACTCAGCGGCGACTTGCAAAACGACTTCTGGATAGAAGTCAATGCAAGTCGCCCCCAAAGTCGTACAGGAACCTTTTTCTAAGTCGGAGCGAACGGTTCCATTGCAGAGAACGGGACGCTACTTGTCAGGCGACTAGGTCGCCTGACAAGTCGTCCCAGTGTGAACCGAGGCTAACTCTAACCCCTTACTCTAATGAAAAAAAAAAGAAAATAATAATAATAAAAAAGAAGAAATAAAAGCTAACGGAAAAGCTCAAAACGCTGAAATACCTAGCAACAAATGATACAACAGATAGCAGTTTTCTCTACTGGCTAATAAAAAAAAATGCGCAAGTCACGCATAAAAATGCTTATGCCCCGTACACACGGTCGGATTTTCCGACAGAAAATGTGTGATAGGACCTCGTTGTCGGAAATTCCGACCGTGTATAGGCTCCATCACACATTTTCCATCAGATTTTCTGACACACAAAGTTTGAGAGCAGGCTACAAAATTTTCCGACAACAAAATCCTTTGTCGGAATTTCCGATCGTGTGTACACAAATCCGACGCACAAAGTGCCACGCATGCTCAGAATAAATAATGAGATGAAAGCTATTGGCTACTGCCCCGTTTATAGTCCCGACGTACGTGTTTTACGTCACCGCGTTTAGAACGATCGGATTTTCCGACAACTTTGTGTGACCGTGTGTATGCAAGACAAGTTTGAGCCAACATCCGTCGGAAAAAATCCATGGATTTTGTTGTGGGAATGTCCGATCAATGTCCGACCGTGTGTACGGGGCATCAGAGCTCTAATGTTGCTGAGGTGGATCTGTTGTTGTGGAGGGTCTAGCTTTGCAAAGTAGAGTCTATTGTTACTGGTGGGGTCTTATATTGCTGGGTTGTCAAATGTTGCTGCTGGGGGATCTATTATTGCTGGTGGGGGTCAATTGGTGGGGGTCAATCTATTATTGTTGCTGGGGTCTACTGTTTAATTAGGGGTCTATTGTTGCTGACTACTGGGAGATGTATTATTGCTGGGCTAAAGACAGTAAAGGGACTTCGCGCTTCGAATCTATCACATAAATAGGTGACGATGATGTGACCTTAAAAGTGCAGCTATAGTAACTGTGGTAACGTAAACATCAACCAATGTGAATAAACACACACAATATTCAACAAAATAGTCCAAGTGTGCTAGTGACACAGATACTCCTCATAAATAAAAAGTTCATAAATAAAAAGTTCATAATAATCTCTTCCTAAATGAAAAGTTCATAATGGTGTGTAAATGTAGCTGGGATCAAGTATGTGGGACGACACAGATGATGATCTTTTGACGGGGGTCTCCGGTGAACCCGGGTTCTCTAACCTCTCACCTTAAAAAAGCAAATGTAAGCATCAAATGTCTGCTGTGGAAGGTCCTGTGTGATGTAGTTTATCGGTAATCCGGGTGATGTGTCTCTAATGGTTGGATTATCCTCCCAGTGTACACCTGCCTGTAAAAATAGAGAGGAGGGGGGAGGGGGAAGGGGGGTTGCCCACCTCGGGCTCCACCAATACGGTGGAATAGACAGTGAAGGGAGAGAGAGAGGCCTCCAATGGTGTAGTATATTGAACAAAGTGCTATTTATTAGGTAATAAGGGTGGTCTCTTACATTAAAAACATCTTAAAACAGCATATACAGCATAAGAAAATCTGGAGCGGCGTCCGAGGCGCCTCCTTACTGACTTCCGGTTACGTCTGTTCTCTGCCACGCCCTACGCGTTACGTCACCGCTCGTGACTTCATCTGGGTAACCGGATTGGCCAGAGAGGGATGTCATTTATATTGAGTTTCCGGAAATGTCTTAGCGGCCATTTTTGTTGTGGTCGGATGTATTCCTATTATCGCAGCCATCTTGCAGGTGGCAATTTGTGTGGAACGGCGCCATATTTTAGAGGGTTAAGCTAGACAATACTAGCTAGTGTGTATGATTAAAAACTGTGCTATCCTAAAACTTACACGGTATTGATCAATCCGGTTAGCACAAGGGAAGTACTAATAAACTATGGGTCTGTTCCATTGGTATATGGACCTAATATGAAAGTGTTTCCAACATTATGTGTCGCCCATTTTCTTGTGGTTGCTAATATTTTGCCAGCGTGTGATTACCTCTATTATAATGGGTTTACATGGATGGCGGCCATTTTTTTGGATGGTTAAAATTATTTGTGATCCGCCATGTTGCTGTACGCAATGGTGTTAAATTTTAGGTATATATTCTATGATCTATGAGGTAAATTGCAACAGGGGCACCCGTCGTAATCTGAGTTGCCAAGGAGATGTCTCTACACTCATTTTACAATCTCATATATATTTATAGGTATATAATGCATATCCTTTTCCTGGTAACTTTGTTATCTTTCATACAATTAAATTGAAGTTAAAACTGAACTAGAAATAAAGTGAATATGTATCAATGTTTACTAGTTAAAGTGGAGTTCCACCCACTTTTACAACTCTTCAGCATCCCTCACTAAACTGTGCACTGTAAACGAATTGGATATTTTTTTATTTTTTTTCTCAGCATTACTGTATATCTGCTGTATTCATGTTTCACTTCCTCCTCCCTGGCCGCGGCCCATCGCATCATTTCCTGTTTGCAATGGCTTCTGGGAAGGGGCGGCAACCTCCTCTGACACTGCCGTTGCTATGGAAACCTGACCTGAAACCTATTACACTGCTTGTGCTGCACTGAGCATGTGCGAGATCTGCAAGGATGAGATCCAGGAAGTAATACAGTCTGGCTTCAGATGCCCAGACTTAAGATGGCCACGGCCTGCTGTAAGTTTATAAAATAACAAACTACTGCTATAAATTAACAAAACAGACCTTAGTTTACAGACTAACTTTACTAGAATACATTAAGCTTGTGTATTATAGGGGTATTTTTTATTTTAAAAGTATAATTTCGGCCGGAACACCACTTTAACGTGAATATCTCCTTCTAATTAAAATATACAAGTAAGGAGATATATTGAATAATTATCAAGACTTATCAAGAAACCATTGTAAATTGTTGAACATTTAAAAAATTACTAAGAATTATTAAAAATAATGATAATAATAATTCCAAAGTTATCGACAGTTAATAATTAAAAATATTAAAAAATATATAAAAAATATTAAAAACTACTTAAAAAACAATTTAAGTCGAACTCTACATTCATTCCTCTGGGTGTAATGCCCCGTACACACGGTCGGATTTTCCAACGAAAAATGTGTGATAGGACCTTGTTGTCGGAAATTGCGACCGTGTGTGGGCTCCATCACACATTTTCCATCGGATTTTCCGACACACGAATTTTCCGACAACAAAATCCGTTGTCGGAATTTCCGATCGTGTGTACACAAATCCGGCACACAAAGTGCCACGCATGCTCAGAATAAATAAAGAGATGAAAGCTATTGGCTACTGCCCCGTTTATAGTCCCGACGTACATGTTTTACGTCACCGCGTTCAGAACGATCGGATTTTCCGACAACTTTGTGTGACCGTGTGTATGCAAGAAAAGTTTGAGCCAACATCCGTCGGAAAAAATCCATGGATTTTGTTGTTGGAATGTCCGATCAATGTCTGACCGTGTGTACGGGGCATAAGCGTACGTAGAGTGTGCATCCAAAATGACTCCCTTTGACTTATATTTCTGATTTTGTGACTCCCTCTCCATGAACCCTTATATTTCTCGATCCCCCAAAATTGTAGTTGTGAGGGGTCTTGATTGTGTGCTATCGCAAAATGTTTTGATACATTATGCTTGGGATTACCTTTCTTAATATTTTGAATGTGCTCCTTAATCCTTACTTTAAGGGCTCTCTTGGTCCGTTCTACATATTGTAGTCGGCAACTACACTGGAGAACGTACACCACCCCCTCCGTGTGACAGCTTACAAAATCCTTAATTTTGTGTGTCTCCTGTGTTGTAGTGCAGGTAAATTCCTTTCTTTTACCCTGAAACTTCTGAGCGTGTCTACACGCAAAGCAGTTTCTACACGGATAAAAGCCTTTGCCTGAAAAGAAGGAGTATGACACTTGTTGTGGGGGTTCAATGACTGATTTGACTACCATATTTCTGATGGTTGGTGCTTTCTTGAATATGATATTCGGTTGTTCAGGTAATATTTTGCTCAGATCTTTGTCATTTTTGAGGATGTCGTTGGATGATTCGTGATACCTGTTTGTGTTGTGTATTATAATCTAAGATGGGACTCGGTGCTTCTTGATGGAGTGTTCTTTTGGGGTATTTTTCTAACATTTTGGTCCTATCCATGTTGTTAACTTCTTCTATTTGTTTGTTAATCCAAGTGGGTTCACATCCCTTCTCTCTGAACCTGGACCCAATTAGTTCAGCCTGTTCCTTGTAGTCTTTTTCACTAGTACAATTCCTTTTAATTCTGCTCTGCTTTGATGTACAGTTTCTGTTGGTACTCATAAGTATTACATATATTGAACATTACGTGCGGTCCTTTGGCAATGTCAGGGGCCACATTTGAGGTCCCCTTTAGCTCATAGGTTGACAATCACGGATGTACAGTCTGATCACTGGGGGAGGGGAGACTGAGGAAATGCTTCCTCCTGCCTGCAGCAAACCGATGACATCATCTCAGACTAGACAAAGTCACTGACTGGAGCTCAAGGACACTTTTTAAAGATAAAAGGTGGAACAATGATCCTGTTTCTGTATATTGTGACATGTCAGGAATTTACTCATACAGACTTGTGAAGTTACTGACATATCCACTTTAAACTAGACTCAAGTGTTCCTTTAACCGCTTAAGGACCGCCCCCACGTACATATACTGCGGCAGGGCGGCACTTTAGCGTGAAATCACCTACCTGTACATGACTTTTTTTCTTCCCCTGTTAGCACACCAACTCTGGGCGGCTCAGGTGGACAGACACCATATCAACCCCCCCCCACTTATCACAGCCGCTCACCTCGGGTTCGGGCAGCAGAGGACACCCCCATTGCACTTTGTATTGGCACACTAATAGCGCCCCCTACCTTCTATTTAAATATAACCCTGCTATACCTAGTTCAATAACACCATCACAATCAGAGAAGTCCAGGATTCAAATGGATTGAAGGGACTGACTCTGCAGCTCCCAAGTATAAACTCCTCTCTTTGCCTTCATGTAATACCCATCAGCAGCACTCGCATAGCTCCCAACTGTCCCCGATTTCGAGGGACTGTCCCTGATTTGGAATAAAGTCCCTCTGTCCCTCTTTCCTCCTCATTTGTCCCTCATTTTACTCTGATCTATGCAGTTATATATAACAGGTACCTTTTTTTCTTTCAAAACGTGTTTCCCAGTGCTAAACCTTTCATCCAATTTCAAAATTGCTGCATTTGTACATTTCAGAAGCCAAAATAAAGTAATAATAGATGGGGGAAAAAAAGCACTTGTGGGTTTAACTAATATTTTTTGGTATAATTCTCCATTAAGGGGGCGTGGCAGGGGGTGTGTCCTATTCCTTAAATACTTTTGCTAACAGTTGTCCCTCGTTACCACCTCAAGAGGTATGAGCACTTGTTGTATAAAGTGACATTTACTTTAAAGCCCGACTCTGGGAAATTTGAAAGTGATCCCTTGCAGCGGGGTTGCGTCCACACCGTGAGGGTTTATTGCTCGTTTAGTCTAAAGGGAAGCATTTTTACTTACCTGATCCTCCCATCCAGTGGATGTCCCTCCCCCCATGCTCCAGCAGTGGCCTGTCCTTCATGTCTGCTCTGACAGCTAAGGCTGTCACCGGGGCTGCTGATAAGGCAGTACAGTTACATACTATCTGGAATTACCCCGCCCACGGGCGCCGCCCCCCCCCCCATCCATGCTAATTTAAATGCGGGGTGCCGGACGCGTGAATTTCAATGTTTTTTGGGATTTTTTGTAAGCACATAATTAGAGCCTGAGGCTCTAATTGGCTTCAAAAACGGGTGGGCTTGAGGAGCAGAGGATGGCGGTCATAAGCCCCGCCTCGCCTCGCCTCCCGGAAGTTCAAACCCTTTAAAGGACCGGCGGGAGTTGGCGCCAAGGGGTTAAACAACAAAAGTGCATCAAAAACTGATCAGTGTTAAAGGGCCCTAAGTGTATGGAAACCCGAAATCAATTATTGAGTATATCTGGCATCATATCTCATTGTATACAGTTTATAAAAAAACAAATTGCATTTTACAAAGTTTCTTACCTGGAGGCCCTGCCAGTAGCAGCAGCACTTCCTGTTGCAGGATGACAACCCTAAGCCACAATTTACATCAGCGCTGTCACCCTGCCATGTAAGTTAATTCAGTTGGCTGTTGGGTTGTATACATGATATTTCCGAATTAACGAATTTGTCGAAATTCGTTAAAAGACGAATTTGGAACGAAACAAATTGCACATGTCTATTCTCCTCTCTCCACAAAGAAACACTGGAGCTCTGTCAGAGTGACTATCGGGTTCTTGGTCACCTCCCTGACTAAGGCCCTTCTGCCCCGATCGCTCAGCTTTGCCGGGCGGCCCGCTCTAGGAAGAGTCCTGGTGGTTCCAAACTTCTTCCATTTACGGATGATGGAAGCCACTGTGCTCATTGGGACCTTCAATGCTGCGGAAATTTTTCTGTACCCTTCCCCAGATCTGTGCCTCCATACAATCCTGTCTCAGAGGTCTACAGACAATAATGACAAAAATATGTAACAGAATACATATTGGCCTAAATTGATGAAGAAATTAATTTTACTAGATATGTTTTATAAACGAAAATAAAAAATATTGTTTTTCAAATTTTTTGTCTTTTTTCATACATTTTTTTTTTTTTACCAAAAATATATAGCAGAATTATTGGCCTAAATTAATGAAGCAATTTGTTATTGTCAAATTTATTTTTTGCATATGATTTATAGCAGAAAGTAAAAAAATATTGTTTTGTATATTGTGTATTGTTACGTGTATATTATGTAAATAATAAATTGTGATCTTTTTATGTTTATAGTCCAAAAAATAAAAACCACAGAAGTGATCAAATACCACCAAAAGAAAGCTCTATTTGTGGGGGGAAAAAAAGACATCAATTTTACTTGGGTACAGCGTCGTACTACCAATTGTCAGTTAAAGTAACACAGTGCGGTATCGCAAAAATGGCCTGGTCATTAGGGGGGTTAAATCTGGTTAAAAGTGGTTAAGGGCCTCAAAAAATAAAATAGGCTGTTAGTACTGATCAATTTTCAAATATATAGAGTACATACCATAGATTGCAGATGCTATAACTAAGAAACCAAATAATGTACTTTTTTTTATTTACCAAAGACATGTAGCAGAATACATTTTGGCCCCAATTAATTTGAATTAATTAAATTGTTTTAATTATCAATTAATAAACGCTTATTGGTATTATTTTATTACCAAATATATGTAGCAGAATACATATTGACCTAAATTGATGAAGACATTAGATTGTTTAAATTATTTTATTGGATATGTTTTCTAACTGAAAATAAAAAATATTCCTTTTTTAAAATTTTTCAGGGTGTTTCATTATTTTATTTTATTGGGATTATTTTATTACCAAAAATATGTACCAGTATACATTTTGGCCTAAATTTATGTAGAAATTAGATTTTTTAAATTATTTTATTGGATATGTTTTATAACTGAAAATAAAAAATAAAAAATATTCCTTTTTTTAAAATTTTCGGTGTTTTTATTTATTTATTTATTTTACCAAAAAAGTTCTAGACGCTATAACAAAGAAACCAATTAACATAAACTTATTTTTATTTTATTTTTATTTTTTTTACCAAAGACATGTACCAGAATACATTTTGGCATTGATTTATGTAGAAGTTAGATTTTTTAAAATTATTTTATTGGATATGTTTTATAACATTTTATAACATAACATTGTTTTTTTTTTCATTTTTGGTCTTTTTTCATTTATTTTATTTTTTTTTCTAACAAAAAGATTGTAAACGCTATAAGAAAACAATTAATATACACTTTAGCGAAGACATGTAGCAGAATACATTTTGATCTAAATTTATGAAGATTTTTTTTTTAATATTTTACTAGATATGTTTTATAACTGAAAAAAAAAAAAATTGGTCTTTTTTACATTTATTTGAATCTTCTGTTTTTTTATTTATATAATAAAAAATAAAAAATCCCAGTTGATATCAAATAACACCAAAAGAAAGTTCTATTTGTGGGGAAAAAAACTGTAAATTTCATTTGTATACAGTCTTGCATAATGATGCAACTGCCAATTGAAGTAGCACAGTGCTAAATAGCAAAAATGTTCTGGTCATGAAAGGGTTAAAATCTCCTGGAGCTGACATGGTAAAAAAAATAAAAAATAAAAGGATCCTTATCCTGATGTGTTATCTTTGTGAAATCTGTCAATATGAGGACGGCACATTTCATGGATGGGGTCGTGTTTCTTGTAATTTGCCACACATCTGAATTTGACATTTATCAATGGCAAGTAAAACAGGAATGAACTTGTTTATTCCAGAAATTGAAATCTCAACAGTAATCTCATCCTCCCCTCCCCTCCCCCACAGAATAGAGAAAATTTGAAATTTGACAGTTGAAATTCACAAATGTACTGGCTGAGGTCATGTGACCCAGCAGCCTCACATCAGCCTGACTTGTTTACAATTTGGGGGAGACTTAGGGGAGGAGTCATGTAACTAGCACTGTGATGTGAATGGGCAGTGCAGCTATGAATATCATCCTGGCTTGTTGCCAACAGGGGAGTTGCCATGGTGACCAGCCCTGTGATGTGATTGGTCAGTTTGAATATCGGCAGTTAGTGAGCTATAAACTGATCAGTCACCTGTGAGGAGCTCAGAAGAGTCTGACTTCTCTTGGAGTGAAGATCTGTTGTTCCGAGCTCTCTGAGAATTCTTCTTCTCTGACAGTTTCTGATTTTCTCTGCGTTTTTAACCAGTGAAATGAGAAAACTGATGATGGAAAATATGATTCCAAAAATAAGACCTGAGCCATTTAATGGCTTTATGAAAAAAAATAGGGATGCAGTCCACACAATATCATCTGTAGTGACTCCCCCAAGCTGTGACACTAAAAACACCATGAATGTTGCAGCTATTAGAAACATCATGAAAAATGCCGTACCAGCAAGAAAGCCCATGAAGAATGCAGCAGCAGAAGTCCCACCTCTTGTCACTCCCCCGAGCTGTGACACTAGAAAGAGCAGGGTAAATGTTGCCGCTATTAGAAAGATCATGAAAAATGCCGCACCAGCTAGAAAGCCTGTGAGAAATGCAGCAGCAGAAGTCCCACCTCTTGTCACACCCCCGAGCTGTGACACTAAAAACACCATGAATGTTGCAGCTATTAGAAAGATCATGAAAAATGCCGCACCAGCTAGAAAGCCTCTGAGAAATGCAGCAGCAGAAGTCCCACCTCTTGTCACACCCCCGAGCTGTGACACTAGAAAGAGCAGGGAAAATGTTGCAGCTATTAGAAAGATCTTGAAAAATGCCGCCCCAGCTAGAAAGCCTATGAGAAATGCAGTAGCAGAAGTTCTACCTCTTGTCACACCCCCGAGCTGTGACACTAGAAAGAGCATAGAACTTGTCACTGCAGGATCTCTACGCTGTGACAGCCAGTCAGCCTTCATATTACACCGTGTGCTCGGAGAAGGAGGATACGGACAGGTAAGTTCAAATTTTCTCACCTATAACTAGATTAGTAGCTCCACCCACAAAACAAATCCCTCCCCAGTAACTAGCCAATGTGTACCAGCCACCCAAAACTGATTCAGCTACTGGTAGATTAATTATGTTACTCTGCCTTATGGAGGGGAGGAGCCGGGAAAACAAAATTAAGAAAGCTCTCTAGAGCTGCACGATTCTGGCCAAAATGAGAATCACAATTTTTTTGCTTAGAATAAAAAGATCACGATTCTCTGACGATTCTCGCGATGTAAAATCTTTCACATTACACAACAAAAATGGGCTAACTTTACTGGTTAGATTTTTTTTTTTTTAATTTTTTTAATTCATTGCATTTGAAAGACCGCTGCGCAAATACAGTGTGACATAAAATATTGCAACAACCACCATTTTATTCTCTAGGGCAGTGATATCAAACCTTGGCACCCCAGATGTTTTGGAACTACAATTCCTATGATGCTCATGCACTCTGCAGTGTAGTGGAGCATCATGGGAAATGTAGTTCCGAAACATCTGGAGGGCCAAGGTTCGCCTTCACTGCTCTAGGGTGTCTACTAAAAAAATATATATATATAATGTTTGGAGGTTCTAAGTAATTTTCTAGCCAAAAAAAAAAACGATTTTAACTTGAAACCAACAAATGTCAGAAAAAGGTTTAGTGTTTAAGTGGTTAAACTTTTTTCACTTACACACACACAGTCTATTCCATTGACAAATTGTTACTTCCTTTCTTTTGAGGGCTGTGGCTTCAGAAGAGCAGAGAGAATTCTTTGCATAGAAAGAACCGTGAAACACTTTAATAGAAAGAATTGTGAAACACTTTAGTAAAAATCGCGATAACGATTCTTGATTAATTGTGCAGCTCTAAAGCTCTCCCTGTCATAGATATCAGAAGACAGTCCGTCATCGAGCCTCGCAGCCTTCATCAATAACTACTTCTGATTCCTCCCCAATGCTAGTTACATCCTTTCCCAATAATGAAGAACCGTTCTTTCCTATAACACAAATGATTTTTGTCTTTTCTGTCATTCAGGTCTTTCTGGCAACCCATTGTGCAACCAAGAAGATCATGGCCATCAAGTCAGTTGTGAAGACTTCAGATCAACGGGACGATATTGAAACAGAGCTGAAGGTCATGAAGATGGTGGCAGGGTGTCCATTCCTCACCCAGCTTTACACACCTTTTCAGACCCGCGATTCTGCCTGTTTCGCTATGGAGTACATCTCTGGAGGGGATTTGTTTGGTTTCACCAGAAACAATTCCCCTCTTCCAATTTCTGCCATAAGGTAAGTCTCATCACCACAATGATAATAGAATAGAAAGCAATCTTTATAAGATATGTCGTTTTACAATCCAGGCTTTTAGGAGTTTAGAATTACATTGGACTCCATTAGAATGTGTAGCTACATCAGTCCACCCAGATCTGACGTAGATACTTTAGAGTAATGTCACTCCATCCCCCATAAATTGGGGACAACGCACCTCTCCCAAGCTTAGATACTCTATATTATCATAATAGGGTTGGGGTCCAATGTAGACTGTTCATACACATGCCATTCTGCAATCCCAGTTTCCCCAAAGCGGGCAGTAATTGCACCATGTGGGGAAGGAGATGGAGACAGTCCAGAGTCACCTAGTAACGTTCTTTAAGAGGTTTCTGATGCCGGGAGGCGGAGCGGGGTTTCTGACCATGTGACCGCCATGATTGGCTGTCACAGTGGTCACATGGTCAGAGAGCTCCTAATCGCATGTAGCGATTGGGAGCTTTCCTTTAGCCACCGGTAACTGTGCCAGGAGTGCATTCTCAGGACAGCTCTGTTTACATTCCAGTACCCATATATGCGGCCTCTCAGCGTTAAGACCCACCCACCTAGAGGCCACATATATGCATACCACCAGCATGAAGGGGCTAACACTTCTGGACCAGTGATGTCCCAGTACCTCATTACCCTGGTACTGTTTTTTAGAGGTGGCGGTCTAACTAACCGCTGGATTCATTTTATATGCAGCAGGAGGGGACTTCCTCCACTCCTGGCACCTACCACAGCTTTCTCAGGCTCTCTCATCCTACCGGGAGACCCAGACGACCAGCCGGCACGTCTACTGGCTGGTCAGACAGCTGAACAAAGCTGTGATCGGCTTTGATCGGCTCTCCGCTATGGTAACTCGGATGTGATGACATTGTGACCTGACATTTTTAAGGAATCAAAATCATTCAAAAGCACAGATCTCGGTGTTGTGAATGCTTTTAAGGGCAGAGGAGAGACTTGGGGTCTTATAATACCGGTCACATGCCTATTGCTATGACAAGCATGTTTACGGCCTGGATCCTACCAATGGGTTCTCCAAGGAGACTCCAGAATCTGGGATCTGATAAAACCAGAAATGGTGAGCGGGTGCCATACCCAGAACTCGACCGTACTGTCACCTGAATAACCTCAAAGGTGTGACCGGTAATGGGATAGAGCCAGGTACTCCCTCCCCCTGCCCATGGATAATGTTTCTACTTAAGTCTAATGACTGTAAAATGTAATTCCTTCATTAACTAAATTTTTTCTCTTTTATAGATTTATTGCGGCGGAAATATCCTGCGGATTGCAGTTCCTTCACAAGCGTGGCATCGTCCATAGAGACATCAAGTTAGGCAACATCCTAATGGACGACAAAGGTCATGTCCGTATTGCAGACTTTGGATTGGCAGTAATGGATCTGTTCGGTGATAAGAAGGTGACGGGTGTAGCTGGAACACGTGGATATATGGCGCCAGAAGTAAGTCATGCTCTGTTTACCCATCATTAGGCCTCATCTATTCAGTAGATCACAATCCAATCACTATCCCTCTGATACTTGTAATATAAACATTTTAGACTGCATACAGAACACTGCAATGGAAATCACCTGATTGGTAATCATTAAGCTCTTAAAATCTTTTTAAAAATTTGTTAACCACTTGCCGACTGCCGCACGAACATATACGTCGACACAATGACACGGTCAGGCAAATGGGCGTACGTCCCTTTAAAATTTGCCGCTGTGTGGTCACGCGCGACCTCTGTGATCGTGCCCGCGGGACCCGCAAACTCGATGTCCGCCGGTGTCCCGCGATCGTGTCACGGAGCTGAAGAACGGGGAGATGTCAGTGTAAACACAACATCTCCCCATTCTTCCTAGTGACATGTCACTGTTCCTCTGCTCCCTCTCATTGGGAGCAGCGATCAGTGACATGTCGCTTGTAGCCACGCCCCCTAACAGTTAGAACACTATCCTAGGACACACTTAAACCCTTTCTAGCCCCCTAGTGGTTAACCCCTTCACTGCCAGTCACATTTAAGTGCATTTTTATAGCACTGATCGCTGTATAAATGTGAATGGTCCCAAAATAGCGCCAAAAGTGTCTGATGTGTCTGCCATAATGTCAAAAAATTATTAATAAAAATGCCATAAAACTATCCCCTATTTTGTAGACGGTATAACATTTGCGTAAACCAATCAATAAACGCTTATTGCGATTTTTTTTACCAAAAATATGTAGAAGAATACATATCGGCCTAAACTGAGAAAAAAATTTGTTCTTTTATATATTTTTTGGGGATATTTATTATAGCAAAAAGTAAAAAATATTGCTTTTTTTTTCAAAATTGTCGCTCTTTTTTTGTTTATAGCGCAAAAAATAAAAACCACAGAAGTGATCAAATACCACCAAAAGAAAGCTCTATTTGTGGGGAAAAAAGGACATCAATTTTGTTTGGGAGCCACGTCGCACAACAGTGTTAAAGTGACGCAGTGCCGAATCGCAAAAAGTGCTCTGGTCTTTGGCCAGCCAAATGGTCCAGGGCTTAAGTGGTTAATACATGTCCATGGAGGGGCAGCCATTGCGTATGCCGGCTCTGCCTCCTGGTTAGCTGTTGGGCAGAGTGGTTGTTCTTTGCCATTTCTCTTGCTTAAAGCAAGCCTAGCTACAATATCTATAATAATGGACATATGAAATAGTAAACATAAAAATGTAAAAAGCTACATCAAGGTTAATGTTGCAATGATTTCTACTGGAGAGCAGATATCACTACCTGCTCTCTTTATGGCCCATTCATTAAATGCATGCCACTGTGTAGAGCCTGTGGTATCCTATGAAGTTCTATATACTTAGCATAACAAAGAGAACTCTGATTTGATTGGGGTGAGTCACATGACTAGGCTCTCGCTCAAGTTTTTTTTTTTTTTATGTTTACACCCATTTCCTGTAATAGCACTCAAAGTCCCAATTCCACCGCTGTGCTTTATAAATGTAATTTTTATTAAAATAGTGCTATTGCCACAGTAAGGACATACTGATGCTTTGCAAATGCCTCCCTTAGAATACACGTTCAATGAATACATATTATTATTTCCCCTATAAAAGGATGGTAAGTTTGTAGGAACTAAGTAACTGATTTCTTTTCTCTGATTGGCAGGTTATCAATGGCGACTTCTACCAGTTTGAACCCGACTGGTTTTCACTGGGGGTTGTCATATACCAGATGGCTACCGGCACTATGCCATTCTGTACCTATAACACCGAGGTACTCTGGGAGGCTGTGAATTACGAAGATCCTGTTTACCCCGTGGACATGGATCCACACCTGAAGGACTTCATAGACGGAGTAAGTACAAGACACTTTCTAATTTTGAAGAGGCACAGGGAAGGTTTCTAGGCCTACTACTGCTGCTTTAGGGGTATAATGTAGGAGTGTTGCAAATTCTGGTTGTCAGCTGGATTGTTGGGTAGTTTGGCTTCTTCATCCCATGGTGAAGATCCAATGGGAATACTTCACCCTGGGGCTGAGGGCTCAGAAGATGATGCCACATAGGGTCAATCACTGATGTGCACATGGTATGAGGTTATTAAACCAGAACTCCCCCCCATGTATTATTGTTTTGAATATAGTGGGGAGGATTAGATCACCTGCCGTCATTTTAATCTTGTCTGTGTCACTGTTGTGGACATTTTGTTTCATATCCTGTCCTGGGGACACGGAAATCTCAGCAAGGAAGGGCACAGAAAGCAACCACAACCTAACAGAGAGGTTCTAATACCTTTCCAACTCCATTCATCAAACTGATTTTATCGCCCTGTGCTGATAAATTATGTTAATGAGAAGAAAAAAAGTTCTTTAAAAATATCCAATCTCACCCCTTTGCTTGTGGCTGTAATTCTACTTTAAGTATCACCGCCAATCTAAAGAGCTCAGGCAGTTAGAAGTGATCTAATGGTGGCACATCATAATGTGTTCTCATTTGTTGTGCTGGGATATAAATTGAATTCCATCCATGTCAGTAGACATGCAGCACCTGTATTTGGCTTGACTGTTGGATAACAGATGTTATAACCATATACTAAAACCCCCTCATACTTTCTATCCCCAATAAACCAGACCACACCTACTTTGGAGTATAAAAAGGCCGTAGCAGCCTACTTTTATTTAAACAATATATATAATTATAACTTTCTTATAAAAATTCTGTCATCAAAATAATCAACAATAAAAAAACATCTGTTATTCCCTGAACTTTAAACTAAAGAGCGTTGGTCTGCGCTATCGCTTAAAATCATTCTGATGGTCATCACCCACGTAGCACTGCGGTACTTCTCAACTATCTCAACTATGCCTCAAGCCGACAAGCTGGCTCAGAGACTAACAATTCCCGCAGTGCCCCATTATCACTTCCCGGTTAACCTCCGTTAACCGGGAACCAAAAAACCTCCGGATCTATAACACCGTTAGATCCCCCACTTACTTTTTCCATCTTCCTTCCTTTTCACAGACCAACGCCCGCCACTGCCACGACTATTCGTCCTCCATTACCTGTTGAAGACAATCAAACAACTTCCCCTATACCTACCGTTATCCCAGCACAAAAAGGGGCGGGTGGGCGGGAACTTTCTTCTAGCCTTCTGTTAACCCCTCCCTGGTTAAGCTTCTTATATATGACCCCTCCCTTCCTGTCCCTCCCCCTCGGCTCCATTTTAAACCCTTACACACTGTTACCACCGTCATGCACCCCCTCCATTTCATGCATTTCATGCTGCATTTCGGGACTTCCTTGACTGTTGGATAACAGATGTTATAACCATATACTAAAACCCCCTCATACTTTCTATCCCCAATAAACCAGACCACACCTACTTTGGAGTATAAAAAGGCCGTAGCAGCCTACTTTTATTTAAACAATATATATAATTATAACTTTCTTATAAAAATTCTGTCATCAAAATAATCAACAATAAAAAAACATCTGTTATTCCCTGAACTTTAAACTAAAGAGCGTTGGTCTGCGCTATCGCTTAAAATCATTCTGATGGTCATCACCCACGTAGCACTGCGGTACTTCTCAACTATCTCAACTATGCCTCAAGCCGACAAGCTGGCTCAGAGACTAACAATTCCCGCAGTGCCCCATTATCACTTCCCGGTTAACCTCCGTTAACCGGGAACCAAAAAACCTCCGGATCTATAACACCGTTAGATCCCCCACTTACTTTTTCCATCTTCCTTCCTTTTCACAGACCAACGCCCGCCACCGCATCCTACGAGTAACACCTTACTCTTGGATGCCCCTCCACACCCTCATGGCTCGCTGTATGCCATCCTGCAATCCCAACATCCACAAATCTATCCCCACGTCGTTAAGGTGGACCCCATCAGCTCTCAGATATCTCCATGTTTCAAATTCCAATTCAGGGTGTCTGATCGCTAAACATCCATTGCGTACCATAAATTTGGTCACCTCTCTATTAATCTTTTTTCTGGCCCGATTCACACCATCCACTGACCTAGCCATTCTCCAAGATGTCCTAGCCACCATATCCGACCATATAAAAATAGTCTTAGGAAATAATTCCTTCAAACGCCCTAAATCTCTCTTCATATCCCTCGTGATGTCTACCATGGATCTGATGCTTAGGTCATTCCCTCCAACGTGTAAGATTAACACATCAGGTGGTCCTTCCCGCAAAGCATATTTCTGTACCTCAGGAAATAATCTACTCCACAACATTCCGGGTATCCCCAACCATTTTATACAAACCTCCCTTCTCTCAAAACCTAACTGCCTGCCCTCCCAACGAGCATCCCCCCTTCTTGCCCCCCAACACACATAAGAATGGCCCATAATCCAGACCATTCCTGGCGCTGCTCCTGTAAATAGAAGAAGACAAGAAAAGACTCCACTAAAACACTATCTTCCAATAAACCTGTCATAACTAAACTTTATTACAATCCTGTTCCCCTATTTCCTTCCAACTCCACCACCAAATGAGGCCTAACGTAAGACCTGAACCTGTGTGATTCCCACCTTCCAATTCGTTTCACCGCCTCCACCCCTAGGCCATTTCTGGCTGCTTCGGTAGCCGCTCCTATCCTAAACGAGTGGGATGAAAAATCTTTTTCCTGCAAGCCTACTCCCTTCAGGCATCTTCTAAAAACTGTTACAAACTGAAATTTCGATAAAAAACTACCGTCCGCGTGCAATAAGAAAGGACCGTGCACATATGGACGAACTCGTAAGTACTGCTCAACCGTGTCCACCGGGCACAGGAAGGAACCCTGAATCGGGTAAACCCTCACTATCCTGCCTTTTCCCAATTGATCAGTTTTTGACCTCTGTACCAACAGCGTTAAACCTCCCCGCTCCATCTGAACTTCCTGCCATCCCAAACCACCTTGAACCTTTTTTGCCGGACTAACCAGCTCGCTTATCCTGAACGCTCCAAAAAAGGCCAAAACAAATGCCACCTTAAACAATGCTACTTCGTACTCTGAAACGCATACCTCCCCCAACTTTGCTACAATCCTCCCCAAAATTTCGAACGTAACTGGCCTTCTGGAATCCCTCTTGATTCTCCTCTTCCTATACCCCTTTAGCGCTTGACGCACCCAAAAATCTTTAGTGACGTCCTTCTGACCTTGTAGCTTAAAGAGAAAAGCCAAACCCGCTAACTGAACATTTAACACTGCTACTGATGTCCCCTCCTCCATTTTTCTTGCCACGTAATATAGTAACAACAAATGCAAAGATGTACCTGACGGCTCCTCACCTAGTTCCCGAACAAATCCCATCCACTCTTTCCATACTTTTGAGTACGCCGCCCAAGTAGCCCCACTTACCGATTGCTGGATCCATCCCGCGATGATGCCAACGGTATCTCCCACAGCCAATCGGGACAAGGTACCCCTCGTTGCTCCGCTTCCGGCGCCAACTCTCGGAACCTGTCCCACTGGAAGCGAGACAACGCGTCAGCTATCACATTCTCCACCCCCGGTAAGTGAACTGCATGGATGTACACGTTCAATTGCAAACATCTTAACACTAAATGCTGCAACAATTTTATCACTGGCGGGGACGATGCTGTTACTCTATTTATCACTTGCACCACCCCCAAATTGTCCCCGTGGAAACGCACCTTCAGATCCCTGAAAGCTGTTCCCCATAGCTCCACTGCCAATACTACTGGAAACAATTCCAATAAAACCAAATTTTTGATGAAACCTTCCTCTATCCAGGACTGAGGCCAAGGACCCGCACTCCACCGGCCTTGGAAAAACGCCCCAAAACCCGTGGACCCTGCCGCGTCAGTGAACAATTCCAGATCGAAATTGCTGACTGGTCCTGACATCCACATCGCCCTTCCATTGAAAGATTCTAAGAAGGTATGCCATACCTTTAAATCCTCCCTGTGCGATTTTACCAATCGCACAAAATGCCTTGGCGATTTTACCCCACTCGTGCTAGCCGCCAGCCGGCGACTAAACACTCTCCCCATCGGAAGTATGCGGCAGGCAAAATTTAGCTTACCAAGAACCGATTGCAGTGCTCTAAGTTGCACTTTTTTCAAACCCAGCAATCCTGCAATCTCTTTTTTTAAATCTTCCAATTTATCAGCCGGCAACCTACATTCCATAGCCTCGGAATCTAGGACAATGCCTAGGAACGTGATGACCGTACAAGGTCCCTCCGTCTTTTCGTCAGCCAATGGAATGCCGAACCTGTCCGCGATGTGTTGCAAAGTCGCCAATAACACCGCACAGATTCTTGATGACGCCGGCCCTATGCATAAAAAGTCATCTAGGTAGTGAATTATTGAATTCACACCCGCCACGTCCCTCACAACCCATTCCAAGAAAGAGCTGAATTGTTCAAATATCGCACACGATATTGAGCAACCCATCGGCAAACATTTGTCCACATAAAACTCCCCATTCCAATGGCACCCCAGCAACCTAAAACTATCCGGATGTACCGGCAACAGTCGAAAAGCCGATTCGACATCCGCCTTGGCCATCAACGCTCCTTTTCCATAACGGCGCACCCAACCCACTGCGGCATCAAATGACGTATAAGTCACTGAGCACGCCTCCTGATCAATGGCATCATTCACCGATCCCCCTTTCGGGAAAGATAAGTGATGAATGAGCCTGAATTTGTTGGCCTCCTTTTTGGGCACCACGCCTAGCGGTGATACCACCAAATCCGCTATCGGTGCCTTCCCAAAGGGACCCCCCATTCTCCCCATTGCAACCTCCTTCGCCAGCTTCGCCGAAACCACTTCCGGATGTTGCAATGCGGAACGTAAATTGTTGGGCACCTTGGGAACTGCCGTCATCCTGCATGGGATCCTAAATCCCCCCGTAAAACCCTCATCCAACAACCTCGCTGCTTGGCTGTCGGGATACTTACCGAGAAACGGCCGCATCCTTTCCACTCTCACCGGCGTCCTCCCTTTTGTTCCCAACGTCGCCAGTTCTGCCTCTTCCTTGCTTAAAGCATCTAGATGCTGGATGCGTTCCCCCGCAGCCTGAGCACTCGTGCTTATACTTACATGCTGCACCGAATTTACAGACTCCAGAATTGTATTGCCAACAAACCCCTTTTTTGTTTCCAGCCGGATGTCCCTGGGCTGATGGTCCACCGGCTCCCCCTTGAAAAAACTGGTTCGGGGCCCTCGTCGTCGTCATCAAGCGCATCCACAAGCTAATGTCCTTGTGGTCCCAACGCAGCTCTGGACGTATTGCTTTCCGCTGCCGGAACTGCTCGTCGTATCTCAGCCAGCCTGTTCCTCCATACACTCTATACGCTTCCCCTATCGCATCCTGATAGCAGAACAATGCCGAACAGTGCTCTGGGTGCTTCTCCCCTATCACACTAGCCAGAATTGCAAACGCTTGCAACCAGTTGGTAAAGGTCCTAGGTATCAGCCGATACCTCCTCTTCTCCTCGTCCTCCTTCTTGGAACTGTCCGGTTTGACTCTATCCAAATTAAATTTTTCCAAAGGTAATAGTGAAAATATTTCCACATACTCACCTTTCCATACCTTTTCCCTCACTTCCTGTTTTAAGTGCGCTCCCAAAGGTCCCTCGTAACATACGTACACCTCGCAACGCGCTGCATCCGCCAGTCTGGTTATATCCTGCCTCTCTGCCGCCTCCGCAGCTTTTTCCTTCCCTTGCGCAGTGTCACAAACCGCGGCCTCCTTGGCTGGAACCGCCCCCGCAACTGTGGCTGCTGTAGTCTCCACCCCCACTACATTAACACTGCCCCCCACTGTCGGGACCCACGCAGCTGCCGGGCCTACCGCCCTACGCTCTCCAGCCTCAAACCTCTGCACTAACTCTTTAATGCCTTCTAGGAAGCCCAATAAACCTGATCCCCCCCCCAAAGGGACCACCCCCCTTACATTATCCTCGGGCCTGTGTATGTCATGTCCCACCCTATTTTTGTCGTTTAACCCCAGATGTGGTGACTCACCGGGCTGCACAGGTGTTGCCCCATCAGCCGACCGTCTGCTCGCCTCCTCATCCGCGCTCCTGGAAGGGGGGGCCGCCTCCTCTTCCGAATTTGACGCCGCTTCTTGCTCTCCCAGGTCTCCGACATCCTCTTCTAGATCAGAAAGCCCGCCCGGCCTGGTATCCTGGGCTGCCGCCGTCCTCTCCCTCCTTTCTCTCCTCCGTTCCGCGTATCCTCCTGCTGATTTCTGGACAGCCTTTGCAGGGCCGGTGCAGGAAACCGCAGCCCTGTAGGCCTCCGCTCTTCCTTCTGGCCACCTGCCTCTGCCTCTGTATTTTTTCCCCTTCATTATGTCCCCTGCCGCAGAATTGGACAGCCCAGGGACCGCAGCATCACACCCGACCTCTGGCATATTGTTTTCCTCCGCCGTCATCCGGGGGGCGGGGCTTGCGCTCCCCGCTCTACCTCTCCTAACGGTCCCGCCATGCGTACCCGCACTCTCCGTCCTCCGAGCCGCCGGGTGAGTAACTTCTCCCCTGTCAGCCCGGCCTGCCTTCTTCTTCGCCGGTGGGCATCCTTGTTCTCTGTGTGCCGCCCGTTCAGGAGAGAAGCGCTCAGGCGGACGGGACCTCCGCGCTCTGACGCCGCTCCTCTCTCCTGTGCTGGTCTGAGGTCCTGCTCGCTCCATAGCAGACCCGATCGCTTCCTGCAGCCAGGCCGTGCCTCGCACCGCAGCCTCCGCACGCAGTTGTGACATGATGCGCTCCACCTCCGCCATGCTGCTGTCCCTGAACTTTCTTCTAGCCTTCTGTTAACCCCTCCCTGGTTAAGCTTCTTATATATGACCCCTCCCTTCCTGTCCCTCCCCCTCGGCTCCATTTTAAACCCTTACACACTGTTACCACCGTCATGCACCCCCTCCATTTCATGCATTTCATGCTGCATTTCGGGACTTCCTATATATATGTTTTCACATACTATGATCCTCCAATGGGTGAAAGGAGCGCCCAGGAGGAGACGCAGTGTAATCAAAGTTTTTTTTTTCTTTTCTAAAAAGTGCAAAATTAACTCAAAACTTAATTTCTCTTTTATAGCTGCTATGCAAATGTCCCAACAAGAGGCTTGGAGTCGGCAGAGACATAAGACGGCATTCATTCATGAGGCTTATTGATTGGAAGTCGCTGGAACAAGGGAAAGGACAGCCCCCTTTCTCAGTATGCCAGGTAAGTACACAAATCTTTATAGGATGAGGATTCAAAAAGAAGATTGTTACACACTGTAAGGAGCATTGCTGTGTGCTTACAGCTAATGTAGGGGGGTACAGACATATCCCAGCCTGTAGGAAAACCTCACAGATTAATCAGTCAATATTTCATTCTCTACAGGAGAAGTAAATAAGATTGAAACTTTCTATGCATCAGACACAATGGGGATGATTTACTAAAACTGGAGAGTGAAAAATCTAATGCAGCTGTGTATGGTAGCCAATCAGCTTCTAACTTTCCGCTTGTTCAATAAAGCTTTGGCAAAAAAAAATGTCAGCTGATTGTTTACCATGCAGAGCTGCACCAGGTTTTACAATCTCCAGTTTTAGTAAATAAACCCCAATGATGCACAGCTGGGAGTGATAGTTGAAGTGAGAAGGTGCAATGGTTCATAATACAACGTCTGGGGTGTCTAGGACATTTGGCTTCGACCATCATGATATGGTTTAAGGCATGGGACCAGACATGTTGTTTGCTTCTAGATTTGTATCCTATCTGCTCCTCCACTGCATGGAAAGAGGAAGAAGGTTCTAGGTTGTATTCAAGAAGATGTTTGTTGTTAAAGCCCAACTCAAAAAATAAATAAATTGCGCAGTAGGCAACCACCACCCCCAGCCCACCCTGCACTCTAATGCTTTATTGCTTGTAAACTCTAGGGGCAGAAAAAGAGGGACCTAGCCCTAACCCCTCTGCGTCATCATGTACAATACAGGCCTATCAGTCCTACGTTGTATGTGAGGGGGTAAGAATGTGACCGTGGCTGGGAAAGCTTTAGAGAGGGTCTGTGAGGGATCGGTTGCATAGATGAAGGCCGTCCAAAGCAAGGAATAAATTATTAAGCCTTATTCCTCTACCCCTAGGCAAACCCCCCCCCACACACACACACATACACACACAGACACACACACACAAATACTGCAAGGGTAATTTATACTTGTTTCTGGAATTGGGCTTTAAGCAATATTCTGATATTTACTCAGGTCAGAGATCTATGAATACAGAATCTCATATTTGTTTTTTCATTTTGCAGCCCTTGGACATGGAAACAAACTGTCGACTTCCTCCATCAGCGATAGATGTAAAGGCTTTGGACATTCCAGGAAAGAAAATATACATTCCTGGATTCTTAAACATCGACTGGTCCTGAGGACGCCTGTCAACATATAGTGTGTGTGGTGTGTAGTGTGTTGTGTGTAGTGTGTGTTTTGTGTGTATTCTTTAGTGTTTAGTTGACAGTGTGTGCCAGCAGGGTGCCAGCCAGCAAGCCACCCACATCAGTGTACCAGCCAGCAAGCCACTTACATCAGGGTGCCAGCCAGCAAGCCCACCCACAGCAGGGTGCCAGCCAAAAAGCTTACCCACATCATGGTCCCAACCAGCAAGCCACCCACAGCAGGATGCCAACCAGCAAGCCCACCAACAGCAGGGTGCTGTCAGCTTATGACACGCTATGGGGATGGAGCAGCCGGGCAGCCGGGGAACACAGGTCCTAATTTGTGTGCATTGAGGGTCACTCACCCACTCCTGCACACCTGTCAAATTAGGGCTGTGTTTGTCCAGCCGCTGCGTCCCCTTAAAGGGGTGGATGGACATGATGATGAAGATTCCTCATATTTGGACAATAGTTCTTGATGTGACATAATACACGGATTTGACCTATATACCGATATATTCATGAGAAATTTGGAGAGGACAGTTCATCTGTAAAGACATTGATATCATCTTCAGAAGATCCAGATGAACAAAGATTAAAAAAAAGAAAAAAAAAACTGCACTGTACAGAGGAGCCACCCACAGCAGAGTGCCAGCCAGCAAGCCCACCAACAGCAGGGTGCTGTCAGCCTATGTTACGCTATGGAGACGGAGCAGCCGGGCAGCCGGGGAACACAGGTCCTAATTTGTGTGCATTCAGGGTCACTCACCCACTCCTGCACACCTATCAAATTAGGGCTGTGTTTGTCCAGCCGCTGCGTCCCCTTAAATGGGTGGATGTACATGATGATGAAGATTCCTCAAGTTTGGACATTACTTCTTGATGTGACAAAATACCTGGATTTGACCTATATACCGATATATTCATGAGAAATTTGGAGAGGACAGTTCATCTGTAAAGACATTGATATCATCTTCAGAAGATCCAGATGAACAAAGATTCAAAATCAAACAAAAAAAAACTGCACTGTACAGAGGAGCCACCCACAGCAGAGTGCCAGCCAGCAAGCCCACCAACAGCAGGGTGCTGTCAGCCTATGTTACGCTATGGAGACGGAGCAGCCAGGCAGCCGGGGAACACAGGTCCTAATTTGTGTGCATTCAGGGTCACTCACCCACTCCTGCACACCTATCAAATTAGGGCTGTGTTTGTCCAGCCGCTGCGTCCCCTTAAATGGGTGGATGTACATGATGATGAAGATTCCTCAAGTTTGGACATTACTTCTTGATGTGACAAAATACCTGGATTTGACCTATATACCGATATATTCATGAGAAATTTGGAGAGGACAGTTCATCTGTAAAGACATTGATATCATCCTCAGAAGATCCAGATGAACAAAGATTCAAAATCAAACAAAAAAAAACTGCACTGTACAGAGGAGCCACCCACAGCAGAGTGCCAACCAGCAAGCCCACCAACAGCAGGGTGCTGTCAGCCTATGCTACGCTATGGGGACGGAGCAGCCGGGCAGCCGGGGAACACAGGTCCTAATTTGTGTGCATTCAGGGTCACTCACCCACTCCTGCACACCAATTAGGGCTGTGTTTGTCCAGCCGCTGCGTCCCCTTAAAGGGGGGGATGGACATGATGATGAAGATTCCTCATATTTGGACAATAGTTCTTGATGTGACCTACTACCTGGATTGGACCTATATACCGATATATTCGTGAGAAATTTGGAGAGGACAGTTCATCTGTAAACACATTGATATCATCTTCAGAAAATCTAGATGAACAAAGATTGAAAATCAAACAAAAAAAACCTGCACTGTACAGAGGAGCCACCCACAGCAGAGTGCCAGCCAGCAAGCCAGCCACAGCAGAGTGCCAGCCATAAGATGCCCACCCACAGCAGGGTGCCAGCCACAAAGTCCACCCACAGCAGGGTGCCAGCCACAAAGTCCACCCACATGAGGGTGCCAGCCAGCTAGCCACCCACATTAGGGTGCCAGCCAGCAAGCCCACCTGCAGCAGGGTGCCAGCCAGCAAGCCAGCCACAGCAGAGTGCCAGCCACAAAGTCCACCCATGGCAGGGTGCCAGCCACAAAGTCCACCCACAGCAGGGTGCCAGCCAGAAAAACCACCCACATCAGGGTGACAGCAAGCAAGCCACCTACATCAGGGTGCCAGCCAGCAAGCCCACCCACATCAGGGTGCCAGCCAGCAAGCCACCCACATCAGGGTGCCAGCAAGAAAGCCTACTCACAGCAGGGTGCCAGCCAGCAAGCCCACCCACATCAGGGTGCCAGCCAGCAAGCCCATGCACAGCATGGTGCAAGCCAGCAAGCCAGCCACAGCAGGGTGCCAGCCAGCAAGCCAGCCACAGCAGAGTGCCAGCCACAAAGTTCACCCACGGCAGGGTGCCAGCCACAAAGTCTACCCACAGCAGGGTGCCAGCCAGAAAACCCACCCACATAAGGGTGACAGCAAGCAAGCCACCTACATCAGGGTGCCAGCCAGCAAGCCCACCCACATCAGGGTGCCAGCCAGCAAGCCACCCACATCAGGGTGCCAGCAAGAAAGCCTACTCACAGCAGGGTGCCAGCCAGCAAGCCCACCCACATCAGGGTGCTAGCCAGCAAGCCCATGCACAGCATGGAGCAAGCCAGCCACAGCAGGGTGCCAGCCAGCAAGCCAGCCACAGCAGAGTGCTAGCCACAAAGTCCACCCACGGCAGGGTGAGAGCCACAAAGTCCACCCACAGCAGGGTGCCAGCCAGAAAACCCACCCACATCAGGGTGACAGCAAGCAAGCCACCTACATCAGGGTGCCAGCCAGCAAGCCCACCCACATCAGGGTGACAGCCAGCAAGCCACCCACATCAGGGTGCCAGCAAGAAAGCCTACTCACAGCAGGGTGCCAGCCAGCAACCCCATGCACAGCATGGTGCAAGCCAGCCACAGCAGGGTGCCGGCCAGCAAGTCAGCCACAGCAGAGTGCTTGCCACAAAGTCCACCCACAGCAGGGTGCCAGCCAGAAAACCCACCCACATCAGGGTGACAGCAAGCAAGCCACCTACATCAGGGTGCCAGCCAGCAAGCCCACCCACATCAGGGTGCCAGCCAGCAAGCCACCCACATCAGGGTGTCAGCAAGAAAGCCTTGCCACTGATGGAAAGAAAGAAAGAAAGAAAGAAAGAAAGAAAGAAAGAAAGAAAGAAAGAAAGAAAGAAAGAAAGAAAGAAAGAAAGAAAGAAAGAAAGAAAGAAAGAAAGAAAGAAAGAAAAAAGGTAACTAGGTAAACTAAAATACAAATAAAAATGTGGCGCTAATGATAATGACCAATGGTGGAAAACACATCAGTGATGGTGGCCATTAGAGAGGGCCCATGAATGAAGCACATGTGCTGATTGTCTACCATTCACAGCTGCACCAGATTCTGAATGCTCCAGTTCTAGTAAACCTCTCCCCCACTTCATGGGTTACCGTCTTCCCTGCCTCGAATCACGGCCAGTTCAGCAAGAACTGATCAATTAACTTGATTCTGGGACTTTTCATTGTCTGGTTTATGGCTACATATTGGGACTTTATTGTATTTTTCCCATCGCATACTAATTGATATCACGTCACATGTGCTTCATTCATGGGCCCTCTCTAATGGCCACCATCACTGATGTGTTTTCCACGATTGGTCATTATCATTAGCGCTACATTTTTATTTGTATTTGTGTTTTTAATATTGGTCATATTCTATGTAGCTGCTTTTTGCATATTGGGTTAGCGCAGTGTTATTTATATACATCTTTCTTAATTAGGTAAACTAGCCAGCTGTGCGAGGCCCCTATGACTGCAAGGCTTGAGGCCACCGTGAAAGAAAGAAAGAAAGAAAGAAAGAAAGAAAGAAAGAAAGAAAGAAAGAAAGAAAGGTAATGAGGTAAACTAAAATACAAATAAAAATGTAGCGCTAATGATAATGACCAATGGTGGCAAACACATCAGTGATGGTGGCCATTGAAGAGGGCCCATGAATGAAGCACATGTTCTGATTGTCTACCATTCACAGCTGCACCAGATTCTGAGTGCTCCAGTTCTAGTAAACCTCTCCCCCACTTCATGGGTTACCATCTTCCCTGCCTCGAATCACGGCCAGTTCAGCAAGCACTGATCAATTAACTTGATTCTGGGACTTTTCATTGTCTGGTTTATGGCTACATATTGGGACTTTATTGTATTTTTCCCATCACATACTAATTGATATCACGTCACATGTGCTTCATTCATGGGCCCTCTCTAATGGCCACCATCACTGATGTGTTTTCCACCATTGGTCATTATCATTAGCGCTACATTTTTATTTGTATTTGTGGTTTTAATATTGGTCATATTCTATGTAGCTGCTTTTTGCATATTGGGTTAGCGCAGTGTTATTTATATACATCTTTCTTAATTAGGTAAACTAGCCAGCTGTGCGAGGCCCCTATGACTGGGAGGCCTGAGGCCACCGCGAAAGAAAGAAGGATGGAAGGAAAGAAAGAAAGAAAGATGGAAGGAAAGAAAGAAACTAGCCAGCTGTGCAAGGCCCCTATGACTGCGAGGCCTGAAGACCAGGTGGCTTCTTAGACCCTGTGACTCTGGCACACCTCCGTTTCCAGCTGTGCGAGGCCCCTATGACTGCGAGGCCTGAGGCCACTGCGAAAGAAAGAAAGAAAGAAAGAAGGATGGAAGGAAAGAAAGAAAGAAAGATGGAAGGAAAGAAAGAAAGTAGCCAGCTGTGCAAGGCCCCTATGACTGCAAGGCCTGAAGACCAGGTGGCTTCTTAGACCCTGTGACTCTGGCACACCTCCGTTTCCAGCTGTGCGGGGCCCCTATGACTGCGAGGCCTGAGGCCACCGTGAAAGAAAGAAAGAAAGAAAGAAAGAAAGAAAGAAAGAAAGAAAGAAAGAAAGAAAGAAAGAAAGAAGGATGGAAGGAAAGAAAGAAAGAAAGATGGAAGGAAAGAAAGAAAGTAGCCAGCTGTGCAAGGCCCCTATGACTGCGAGGCCTGAAGACCAGGTGGCTTCTTAGACCCTGTGACTCTGGCACACCTCCGTTTGCATGCGGTCACACTGCTCCAACTCCAAAAAAAAGCCACAAAAATAGCTGAATTAAAAGAAAAATTTAGTCCATTCAAAGATACGTCAGGATACAAAGAAAAATCTGCTCAAAGACAAAAGTTTTTAGCTAAAGCTGATAAAGACATCAAACATACAAAAATTAAAAATACCAAAGGGATTGGAACGACTATAGAGAAAACAAAGTAAAAACTGCCCTGTACAGAGGAGCCACCCACAGCAGGGTGCCAGCCAAAAAGCCCACCCACATCAGGGTCCCAACCAGCAAGCCACCCACAGCAGGATGCCAACCAGCAAGCCCACCAACAGCAGGGTGCTGTCAGCCTATGTTACGCTATGGGGACGGAGCAGCGGGGCAGCCGGGGAACACAGGTCCCAATTTGTGTGCATTCAGGGCCACTCACCCGCACCTGCACACCTGTCAAATTAGGGCTGTGTTTGTCCAGCCGCTGCGTCCCCTTAAAGGGGTGGATGGACATGATGATGAAGATTCCTCATATTTGGACAATAGTTCGTGATGTGACATACTACCTGTATTGGACGTATATACCGATATATTCATGAGAAATTTGGAGAGGACAGTTCATCTGTAAAGACATTGATATCATCTTCAGAAGATCCAGATGAAGAAAGATTCCTCATTTTTGGACTTTACTTCTTGATATTCATCAAACAAGCAGTTTTAAACTGAAAACCATCAAAAGATATTGTGATGTCCACCCACAGATGTATAATCCAGGGAGTAATCCGATCGCCTTCGGGGGTCAGGAAGGAATTTTTTTCCCTGTTGGAGCAAATTACACCATGGTTCATCAGGGGTTTTTTTCGCCTTCCTCTACATCAACTGTGGGGTCTGGATAATCATACAAAAAAACCCCAAAAAACTGCACTGTACAGAGGAGCCTTGACGAGGCAGTGCAGCTTCCACATACATTTGCAATTGTGTGCAATGTGCTTGCCTGTATGGGGGATGCACGGAGCGCCTGTACCCACCGCCCTCACACGGGGTACGGATTCATACGCCTTGTGTGAATGAGGCCTTAGGACCGCACTTTACAGAGGAGCCTTGGTGAAGAAGTGCGGCTTCCCCATATGCAAATGTATGCAACTAAGACCTCTGTTTTTAATGCCAAGTGTTAGATTGTGCCTTTTTTATTTATTTGCAGGTTAGCTGGTAAGTGTGCTGGGAAATCTTTTGTTTTCATGCTGTGCAAAGCCCTTCCATGTGCACCTTACTTCAAAAGCTAGTTATAAACTGCTGTAGCTGCCCTGCTTTGTACACTGTTTTTAGATACAATTTTAATAAAAACTACATTTGTAAAACAAAAACTGGGTTAGTTGTCCTGTTTTGTATACTGTTTTTAAATAAAGCTTTAATAAAAACTACAATTTATAAAAAAAAAAAATCGTGGGGTAGTTGTCTTGTATTGTATACTGTTTTTGGATGAAACTTTAATACAAACTACAATTATATATATAAAAAAAAACTTGGGTAGTTGTCATTCTTGTAAAGACAGTCTTAATGCATTGTATCGATATTATACATATACAATTTTTCTGTTGTCAATAGACATCAAACAGATGACAAGAAAATAAATTCCCAGAGCACTATGGGTTATCTAAAGAGGCAGGCAGCACAGCAGACAAAGCCTGAATTTGGGAAGGTTTGTGTGACTGAATCCTCAGAGGGGAGCCGTAGAAAGAAGGAGGAGACACGGCTGTAAATGTAGGCCTGCTAAAAGGAGATGTTTTAATGCACTGCATTGTAGAAGCCTTTTTCTCAGAGGATAGACAGCAAGCAAATAGAAGCAGGTCATTACTCTTTACTCTGTGGGCCATTTCACTCCTGAGGGCTCAGGAGGAGCTGGTAGTACCAAGAGGATTATAAAGGTAAAAGGTGGATACTAAGGTCGAAAAATAAAGAACGAAAGCCAACGGAAACTGCCATGAAAATCAGAATAGATGGGGATGATCTGTGACCCTCAATGAAGTGCTCGTGAAGTGCTAACTGCGCAAGAAAAAAAGATGGGAGGCCAAAACAAAGAGGAATAGGCCAAGAAATAGACTGACTCACCAAGGAAATAAATGCGTGAATATCTGAATGTCCTCTGAAATATGCAAACAAGGAGAAGGATCATTCCTGCACATCCAACAAAACCCATAGGTAGTCATGGTAACAACTGCCTCAGCTCAGACTCCATCCAGGCCTTGCCCACCCTGACATGTTTCGCCCTGTCCACTGGACTCAGCCTTGGAGGACCTCTATGACACAGCCCCGCGGGCAGGCGAAACGAGTTGGGGGGTCATGGCCTGGATGGAGTCTGGTCTGAGGCTGCTCTGACCATGGCTATCTATAGATTTTGTTGGATGTGCGGCAACTAAAATTATCCTTCTTCTTGTTTGCATTCACTGAGCTGAGACAAGCCCAGTGGCGTCACTAGGTTTGGTTTCACCTGGTGCGTAAAATGATGGTGTCACCCCCCCTTATCAGACCAGCTCAGGGTTGGCGGTTCAGCTACTGTACATATATATATTATAGCTGTGTCCAGCAGCACCACCGTTATCAGACCAGCTCAGTTACTATGAGTATATTATATCTAAAATAGATATGTCCAGCTGCACCCCCATCCCCCCCCCCCCATTTAGAAGACCAGTTCAGGTTGGGCAGCTCAGCTACTAAAAAAAAAATTATTTTTACTGAAAAGAAAAATATATGTATATATATATGTAGCAGAATACATATTGGCCTAAACTGATGAAGAAATTAGATTTTTTACATTTTTTTTATTGGATGTGTTTTATAGCAGAAAGTAAAAAAATAGTGTTTTTTTGTTTTGTTTATAGTGCAAAAAATAAAAAACCGCAGAGGTGATCAAATACCACCAAAAGAAAGTTCTATTTGTGGGGAAAAAAGGACAACAATTTTGTTTGGGTACAGCGTCGCACGACCGCGCAATTGTCAGTTGCAATTAGCAGTGCTGTATCACAAAAAATGGCCTGGTTATGAAGGGGGGCTAAAACCTTCCGGAGCTGAAGAGGTTAATGTAGTTCAGGATTCTAGTGCTAAGAGATCACTCGTCATGCGCCGCATGTGAAGATGGTGGCAGCCGCGCCCTGTTTATAATAATAATTACAGCAGAGATGAAGCGAGCGCATTATAGCGAGTGACGCCGTTCGCTGGGAATTCAGAAGCGGCGGGGAGATGAGATTGCGCAGCAGATAGGTGTTCAGATTTAATGATGAGAACAGCAGATGGCAGGCGAGCTCATCACATCTCCGACTGCGCGTTCTCATTGTGCAATGTTATGTGTGCGCGGCGCCTACAGAATTATCCTGTGAGGGCGGCGCGCTCGCACCCCTCACAACTGCTGCATTGTGTCTTTTCTTCCCTTTCTGATTGTGATGTTGGAGAATCAGCCGGGATATGTTTGAATCCGAGGGGGGGAAAAAAACACAACAAAATGACAAACTGCGCTATTTATAACTAGCTATGGAGGATTACATGGGGGGGGGCCTCAGGATATCAAACTCCCCCAGAACCTGGACTTGCCAGCAACAGGGGAGCTAATAAAACCCACTCCTAGTATATTAAAGTGATATATATATAGTGATATAAAGTGATATACCCGTATTTATTGGCGTATAACACGCATTTTTTCCCCTTAAAATCAGGGGAAAATCGTGGGTGCGTGTTATACGCCGATCCCCCGCTGATTGTGAGCGGAGGAGCGAGCCGCCGAGATACACATAACCGAGTGTCCTCGGCTAGGTTCGGCTCGGCTCCACTCACAGTCACGCCCAGTCCCGTCCCTATGATGGACATTACACAGGGACTGGGCGTGACTGCGAGCGGAGCGGAGCCAAGCCTAGCCGAGTACACTCGGCTATGTGTATCTCGGCGGCACTCGGCTCCTCTCGGCTCCACTCACAGTCACTCCCAGTCCTGCCATTGGACTGCGAGAGGAGCCGAGAGCCGCCGAGAGCCGCCGAGATACACAGGACATCCAGCTCTGTATCTCGGCGGCGACATTTTTAAACTGGAAGGCTGCAATAACAAGGCTGCAATGACACTGGAGCAAGGCTGCAATGACAAGGCTACACTGACAAGGTTGCAATGACAAGGCTGCAATGACACTGACAAGGCTGCAATGACAAGGCTGCAATGACAAGGCTACACTGACAAGGCTACACTGACAAGGCTGCAATGACACTGACAAGGCTGCAATGACAAGGCTACACTGACAAGGCTACACTGACAAGGCTGCAATGACACTGACAAGGCTGCAATGACACTGACAAGGCTGCAATGACAAGGCTACACTCACAGGGCTGCAATGACACTGACAAGGCTGCAGATGGACACTGACAAGGCTGGATTGATGGGCATTTAAATGTTTTTTCCTTAAAATTCCCTCCTAAACTAGGGTGCCGATAAATACGGCATATCTGTAACTTAGGGCGTGTTCGCGCCACAAAAACGCACTACAGATCTGTTCCGGGTGCGTTTCTGCACTCGTGTTCTTAATGCGTTTTTGCAAAAAGCAAAGATTTTTTCCTCTTGTGGGACTTTAAAAGGCAGGAGTCTTCAAGCAGTAATTAATTCAAAAATATAAATTTATTACAAAAAGTTAAAACATGACAATAATAAAAGAGATGGATGCAGGTAGAGTTGGATGTTAGCAAACAAGATGTGTATATAGATCTGATACAACAATACTAAAAAGACACCACACACAGCTGTCCAAGCAATGGGCTGGGACAGAAAGTCCGACGCGTTTCAAGGTTGTAAGTAGTTAGACCTCTTCTTCAGGGGATGATGGTGAAATATGTATTTATATGAAAGTATTTTACAAAAATTACAGAGTAAGCGGACATAACTGTTACAGAGCAATTTTATGGTCGTATACATTAAACATACAAAAAACCTAGTTTAGCACATTTGAAATATTCTGACCGTGTCACTTTTGAGCCAACATCAAGGTAGCATCCAGCTTAAGGAAAAATGGGAATGAACAGTTTGCCGCCAGAGATCGGATCCACAGGCCAGAGCTTCACATCAGGGCACACACAGGACCAACACCAGGACTGAACACAAAGGGCATCCCAGGGCCGATCCTAGGGTCACAGACGCCTGGGTGCAGAAATATTTCTGGCGCCCCCACAAAAGGGGAGTGGTCATCTTACCAACCCCTCCCTTTACAAATGTTTCTATGGCAACGACTCAAACACAGAGATGCTCCCCTTAGAAGTCTTCATTACCTTGGGATCCTCCCATGATCTCTTAACAATAAAGAAAATACAGAAAGAGGAGTACACTAATGAGACCTGGAGGGGAGTCTCTCTGATGCACACACAGAGGGCTGTCTATTAGAAAGAGCCCCTAGACATAATACGGTCAAAGACTGCAGACATGGTACAAGAGATGGTCAGAGACTGCAGATATAATACAGGAGATGGTCAGAGACTGCAGACATGGTACAAGAGATGGTAAGAGACTACAGACATGATACAAGAGATGGTCGGAGATTGCAGACATGATACAGGAGATGGTCAGAGACTGCAGGCATAATACAGGAGATGGTCAGGGACTACAGACATGATACAAGAGATGGTAAGAGATTGCAGACATGATACAGGAGATGGTCAGAGACTGCAGACATAATACAGGAGATAGTCAGAGACTGCAGACATGATACAAGAGACGGTCAGAGACTGCAGACATAATATGGGAGACGGTCAGAGACTGTAGACATGATACAAGAGAAGGTCAGAGACTGTAGACATGATACAAGAGACAGTCAGAGACTGTAGACATGATACAGGAGATGGTCAGAGACTGCAGACATAATACAGGAGATGGTCGGAGAATGCAGACATGATACAAGAGATGGTCAGAGACTGCAATTATAGTACAGGAGATGGTCAGAGACTGCAGACATGGTACAGGAGATGGTCATAGAGGGCAGACATAATATAGGAGAAGGTCAGAGACTGTAGACATGATACAGGAGATGGTCAGAGAATGCAGACATGATACAAGAGATGGTCAGAGACTGCAATCATAGTACAGGAGATGGTCAGAGACTGCAGACATAATATAGGAGAAGGTCAGAGACTGTAGACATGATACAGGAGATGGTCGGAGACTGCAGACATAATACAAGAGACAGTCAGAGACTGTAGACATGATACAGGAGATGGTCAGAGACTGCAGACATAATACAGGAGATGGTCAGAGACTGCAGACATTATACAAGAGTGGGTCAGAGACTGCAGACATAATATAGGAGAAGGTCAGAGACTGTAGACATGATACAAGAGACAGTCAGAGACTGTAGACATGATACAGGAGATGGTCAGAGACTGTAGACATGATACAGGAGATGGTCAGAGACTGCAGACATGGTACAGGAGATGGTCAGAGACTGCAGACATGATACAAGAGATGGTCAGAGACTGCAATCATAGTACAGGAGATGGTCAGACACTGCAGACATAATACAGGAGATGGTCAGAGACTGCGACATAATACAGGAGATGGTCAGAGACTGCAGACATGGTACAGGAGATGGTCAGAGACTGCAGATATAATACAGGAGATGGTCAGAGACTGCAGTTCCTATGGACGTTAGTAGATAATGGGCGATCGGCCCTCTCACCTGACCCAGTGATACAGCAATGGTTCCTCTGATTAGGAGTCAGCTCACTCTGAATTGCCCGTGGCGACTCCGCTGGGTAGCACCCAGATCTGTATTCCTGCAATGACTCCATTCCTTTCTCCACCAGGGATGGCGCTAGGCTGTGTGGCTTTCCCTCTGGTGGCGCAGGGCAGCGGGGTTCTCTCTCTTATGGTGTTCTCCCAGCACTGCCCTCTCCCTCTGGGGTCCTGGGTGTACTTTCCTGGGTGTAGACCCCTCCCAGGACAAACCACCCCCCCTCCATTAGTACAGACCCCCACCAGGACAAACCCCCCTCCATTAGTACAGACCCCCCCAAGACAACCCCTCCTTCATTAGTACAGACCCCCAAGACAAACCCCCCCTCCATTAGTACAGACCTCCCAGGACAAACCCCCTCCATTAGTACAGACCCCCACAGGACAAACCCCCTCCATTAGTACAGACCCCCCCCAGGACAAATCCCTCTCCATTACTACAGACCCCCCAGGACAAACCCCCTCCATTAGTACAGACCCCCCCAGGACAAACCCCCCTCCATTAGTACAGACCCCCCCCAGGACAACCCCCCTCCATTAGTACAGACCCTCCCAGGACAAAGCCCCCCCCTCCATTAGTACAGACCCCCCCAGGACAAACCCTCTCCATTAGTACAGACCCCCCCAGGACAAAGCCCCCCTCCAATAGTACAGACCCCCCAGGACAAACCCCCTCCATTACTACAGACCCCCCAGGACAAACTGCCCACCCTCCATTAGTACAGACCCTCCCAGGACAAACCCCCCCTCCATTAGTACACACCCCCCCAGGACAACCCCCCCTCCATTAGTATAGACCCCCCCAGGACAAAGCCCCCCTCCATTAGTACAGACCCCCCCAGGACAAACCCCCCCTCCATTAGTACAGACCCCCCCAGGACAAACCCCCCTCCATTAGTACAGACCCCCTTAGGACAGACCCCCCTCCATTAGTACAGACCCCCCAGGACAAAGCCCCCCTCCATTAGTACAGACCCCCCTAGGACAAAGCCCCCCCTCCATTAGTACAGACCCCCCAGGAGAAACCGCCCACCCTCCATTAGTACAGACCCCCACCAGGACAACCCCCCTTCCATTAGTACAGACCCCCCAGGACAAAGCCCCCCTCTATTAGTACAGACCCCCCCAGAACAAACCCCCCTCCATTAGTACACACCCCCCCAGGAAACCCCCTCTCCATTAGTAAAGACCCCCTTAGGACAGACCCCCCTCTATTAGTAGAGACCCCCCCTTCATTAGCGTACATAAAAACACCCGGACGGCAGCTGGAGAGGAGAGGACAGTGTGCAGCCGCGCCGCCCGGGTGGAGAGCAGATGGAGACAGGCTTGGGCAGGAGGGAATAACAGAGGAGGAGAACATGTCGGGCATGGACCGCCCCCCCAGTGATGTTACTGTGCGGCTGGTCTCTCTCCACACAGAGACCAGCCGCTCCAATCTCCGGCGCTGCTCTCCTTCTCTGACAGGAGGAGTTGGGGGGGACGGGCTGCCGCTTGAGCCTCGAAAACTACAGCGGCGGCTGTGACCTGCGGAGGGAGCCACCTCTGGACACAGAGAGGAGGAGGGAGGGGAACACTCTGGCGCTTCAGCGCCCCCACCTCTCTGGCGCCGTGGGTTCAAAAGGCCCCTTGCCCCTTGGTCATCTGAGAAAATGGTAATAAAAACTAGTAAATAAATAATTAAATTTATCCCATAAGGTGTGATATGATGGGCACAAATGGCTGCATTTTAGGGGCACAAGTGGCTGCGTACGACGGGCACAAGTGTCTGCATATGGTGAGCACAGTTGCGTTTGAAGGGCACAGTGGCAGATGGGCAAAGTTGCAGCGTTTGATGACAGAACAATGTATACAGACAGTGCTATGCACGGAGGGCCCGCCCCCCTCTCCAAGCTTCGCTTTATCTCCCCCTCCCACCAACTCTCTGCCTCTGACCGCCGACTTGAGTCCATAAATTTTCTCGACCATAAACATAAACTTTGCGCATGCGCGATTCGGGGCATGTTAGAGGGGTGGGGTGGGCGGTGCTGGTGTTCTAACCATCTCTCCGCCTCCGCCCGCCCGCTCGTGACCATAATATTTCTGGACTGCGAATATCTCCAGCGCATGCGCGATTAAGGCCAGTGAAGTCGCGCTTGCACGCTAATGCCCCGCCGTCAGCTGTGTGAGTGACAGAGAAATTTTTACAACCCCGGCTTCCGTGTTTTTTGCGTTCCATGCCTCGCCGAGCCCGCTCCTGCCCTGGAACGCACACGGCCTGTGATTGGCTGGAGAGGTGAGCACGGGGACAAAAAAGAGCTTTTTGTGCGATGGACGCGAGGTGGAGTTCCTGGCGGAGAAGGAGATGGTGACCGTCATCCCCAACTTCAGCCTGGACAAGGTCTACCTCATCGGGGTGAGCTTCACCGGATGGGAAGGGGCAGGACAGGCGCTACGGACAGTGTTGGTGCTATAGAAAGCAAAACTATTATAATGGGAGCCCCCATAGACCTGCATGTCCTCACTTTGTGCAACGCTATGGACTGTGCAGGTGCTATAGGGGGCGTGCCTAATCATTAGAAAGAACGCGACTGCCCAATTACTGTGTGACCTCCCCTTTGTACAGCGCCGTGGTCTATGCAGGTGCTATAGAGGTCAGTAATAACCAGAAGCAATGATATTCTAATGATCTCATCACCTCTGTAGGGTCTCGCTTTGTACTGCGCTATGGAGAGTGTCGGCGCTATAGAAGGCGGCAGGGAGCGATGATATACTGGGAGCTCACATAGACCTGTATGTCCTCTAATTGTACAACGCTATGGTGTATGTTGGTGCCATGGGAGCCAGCGGTAACCAGGAGCAATGGTATTATAATAGGGGGCCTGTAGTTCCTCACTTTGAACAGCGCTATGGACTATGCGGGTGCTATAGATGCCTGTACATCTATACAGAATGGTCTGTGCCTGTTCTACCCCCCCCCCCCCCCTGTATATCCCTTTCATGCCTAAAGGCTATTTCTGACACTTGTTGCTTACAAGTTAAAATCTGTATAATTTTTTTTGCTAGAAAATTAATTAGAACCCCCCCCCCAAAAAAATAAATATATATATATATATATATATATATATAGATATATATATATATATAGATATATATATATAACATTTTTTAGCAGTGACCCTAGAGAATATAATAGCGATCATTGCATTATTTTATGTCACATGGTATTTGCGCAGCGGTCTTTTCAAATGCACTTTTTTGGGGGGGGGGGGACTTTCATGAAAACAAAACAGTAAAGTTAGCCCAATTTTTTTCTTTTTGTAAAATGTGAAAGATGGATGTTACACGGCGTAATAAGATACCTAAAATTGTCACGCTTTTGAAATTGCGCACACTCGTGGAATGGCGACAAACTACGGTACTTAAAAAATCTCCATAGGCGACACTTTAAAAACATTTAACGGTTACCAGGTTAGAGGTACAGAGAAGGTCTGGTGCTAGAATTATCGCTCTCGCTCTCACAATCGCGGCGATACCTCACAGGTGTGGTTTGAACACTGTTTACATATGCGGACGCGACTTACGCATGCGTTTTCTTTGCTGTCTAAGCACGCGGGGATGGGGGCGCTTTAAAAAAACTTTCTTTTTTTTTTCTTTTTTTTTTGTTGTTCCCTTTTTTTTTTTTTACATTGTCACTTTAAAAAAAAAAATTCTGATCGATTTTATTGCTGTTACAAGGAATGTAAACATCCTTGTGGCCTTTCCTAAAGCCGAGGCAGCGGATCGCGTGGTGTGCCGATCTTAACAGGTTGACCCCTTCGGATCACGGGTCGGTGACGATCCGTTGCACCCCTAGTATCCATGTATCTTTATTATATATATTTTTCTTTCTGATATGTGTTTTTCTGTAATAAAACTTCTACATTTATACAAATATTTTTTCTCATTGTGGTAGTGCCTTAAAAGTCCCTATTTAGGGGTATTCTCCTTTCCTATGTTTGAGATGTGGCACACCCAGTTATATTTTTCTCTGTCATATCCTTCTATTATTAAAGGGGTTGTAAAGGAATTTTTTTTTTAATTATTATTATTTAAAATAACAAACATGTTAATACTTACTTCCACTATGCAGCTCGTTTTGCACAGTGTGGCCCCGAACCTGGTCTTCTGGGGTCCCTCAGTGGCTGTTCCAGCTCCTCCCCCGCAAAAAATAACCACCTTTCATGCGAGTGGTGGTTAGTTCTTGCGGGCGCGCTCCCGTGATACAGCTGGCAGCTATAGCTGCTCACTGTATCACTCCGCCCCGGCGCTCCGCGTCATTGGAGGTGATTGACAGCAGCGCGAGCCAATGGCTGCTCTGCTTTCAATCCATCCACTCCAGCCGATTAACGGCCAGGCTGACCGGCGAAGAGGACATCGGGGGCGAGCGCAGCAAGTTTAGGGGCTCAGGTAGGTAAAACAGGGGGCCTGGGGGGGCTGGTATTGTGGGATGTTTTTTCACCTTAATGCATAGGATCCATTAAAGTGAAAAAACGCAAATCTTTACAACCCCTTTAAGTGGACCAAGGATGGTGAAATGGGATGAATCACTATAAACTTAAATGCTGAGGGTAGACGAGTCAAAAAGACGATTTTACTACCTCTGCCGGGTTAGCCCCCCATATCAAAATTTTTGAAAAAATCTTATGCAGTTTGTTAGATCTTTGTTAGATCAGGTTAGATCAACCTTTGTTTGCGTTAGATCTCACACAGAATAAGCAATATTAACAGTTATTTGCTGGGAGGGGCTAACCCGTCATCAGCCCCCCCTTATCAAAAAATTGACCAAAAAGTTAGCTATTTTGGAAGCAATTTGTTAGATCAAGTGGTTTTAACGTTAGATCTCACATAATTAGAGACTTATTAAGTGATTAATGAGGGGGGCTGGCCCCCCCTTATCAAATTTTCTGGCCAAAAATCATTCAGGCTAATAGATATTCGTTAGATCCGGTAAGATCAAGTGTTTTTAACATTAGATCTCTCATCATTTCAGAGATATTCCACATCAAAATAGAGATATTAGGTGGTACATATGGACGGGTTAGCCCCCCTTATAAAATTTTCTGGCCAAAAATCATTCAGGCTAATAGATATAGATATATCTATAGAATAGATTCGTTAGATTCGGTAAGATCAAGTGGTTTTTTTTTTTAAACCAAAGAACCTGTTTATTATTGTCGAAAACATCATACAAGTGAAATACAAATCATACAATGATCTGAAAAGGTAGCGAGCATTGTTTGTATACAAGCATACATGACTGACAATATGACTATATTTATAGGCGGGTATTAGTTCAAATGAGATTGGATTACTGTATCTGGATGGACTGTTTGCATTAAAGTATTCGGTCAAACTAGATGAAAAGGAGCTGACTCCTTTTCCCTCCCCAATCATGCAGCCAGTATCCGCCAATCATGCGGAACAAGTGTTATGCCCCGTACACACGGTCGGACTTTGTTCGTACATTCCGACAACAAAATCCATGGATTTTTTTCCGACGGATGTTGGCTCAAACTTGTCTTGCATACGCACGGTCACACAAAGTTGTCGGAAAATCCGATCGTTCTGAAGGCGGTGACGTAAAACACGTACGTCGGGACTATAAATGGGGCAGTGGCCAATAGCTTTCATCTCTTTATTTATTCTGAGCATGCGTGGCACTTTGTCCGTCGGATTTGTGTACACACGATCGGAATTTCTGACAACGGATTTTGTTGTCAGAAAATTTTATATCCTGCTCTCAAACGTTGTGTGTCAGAAAATCTGATGGAAAATGTGTGATGGAGCCTACACACGGTCAGAATTTCCGACAACAAGGTCCTATCACACATTTTCCGTTGGAAAATCCGACCGTGTGTACAGGGCATAAGTGTTGTCTAACTGTAAGGCTGATAAGGCCTGTTTTCTCTCCAGATGTCGTGACTGGGAGGAAGGGGAGAGATCAGGACATATGCTAGCTGCAGTAGCAAAATCTCAGGAGAAAATTAATTTTATTTCCGCCATTCGTAAAATGGGGGGGCGAGATTACAAATGATCAAAATGAAATTAAAGACTCTTTTTTCTCTTTCTATAGTGATTTGTATCAGAGCAAAAAGCATTCGACAGCGTCGAGTGGACATATATGTGGGAAGTACTAGATAGATTTGGCTTGGGACATAACTTCATACAATGAGTTAAGCTACTATACTCTGACCCAAGGGCTTGTATGCAAATTAATGGGGTAGTGACAGAGTTCTTTTTATTATCAAGAGGCACCAGACAAGGGTGCCCATTGTCCCCATTATTGTTTGCATTGGCTGTCGAGCCGCTAGCAGAAGGGGTTCGGCAATCAGAGGATATCTGTGGGTTTATTAGAGGGGCAAGGCACGAAAAGATATCGTTATATGCGGACGACGCACTGCTGTTCCTTGGTGATATGGACAATTCCTTGATATCCTTAATGACCCTTATAAAAAAATTTGGCTTATTCTCAGGCTTTACTATTAATTGGGACAAATCGGTCCTATTTCCACTTGATGAAGTCAGTTTTGATATACCGAAGGAGGCCCAACAAATTAAAGTTGTGAAGTTTTTTAAATATTTAGGAATATGGATATACCCAAGGTTGAAAGATTATTTGCAGTATAATTTAACTCCCATCATGGAGAAATTTAAACAAAAGAGTATAGCATGGTCCAAATTACCCCTATCAGTTGTGGGCCGAGCAAACCTCAAAAAATGATATGGGCCCCCCAATTATTATATGTTTTACATAATTCACCTATATGGATCCCATTAAAATGGTTTTAAAAAATAGATTTTTTGCTTCGTAAGCTATTATGGAAAGGTAAGAGCTCTAGGATTAGACTGTCTACCCTTCAGAGAACTAAAGAAGGAGGGGGTCTAGCAGTGCCACAGCCAAGAGTGTATTTTATAGTTTCCCAATTGCAGCATTTTGCGGGGTGGGGGACGTTGGATTGGAGAGATCCAATACAGGCTATGTTATTAAGTCAATGTTCAAGCTATAACCTTACGGCCCAACTAGAATCTGGATCATTTGCCTGCACTCACTCTAGTCCAACATTGATGTTAATGAATAAAGTATGGCAGGAAATGAGGCATACAATGAAATATGAAGGGGTGTCAGAATTCTCTCCAATATGGGGGAATAGGTACTTTGGAGAACTCTGTAAACTAGAGGGGTTTGAATATTGGCGTTCTAAAGGAATACAATATATTCCCCAGCTTTATGCTCAAAGCGCTATACGGTCTTTTCAGGAGCTACAGGAATTATATAAATTGCGGCATAATAACTTTTATAAATATCTACAACTACGACATGCAGTCTATTCCCAGTTTAAAGGAGGAGGGATGAAGATAAGACCAATGCCATTGATATCTTTATTAGCAGGTGCAGGGAGAAAAAAAGGTTTAACCTCTCTAGTATATAGTCAACTTATGGCGAATTATCAAGATATTTTGGATAGCCCAGGCAGAAAGGGTTGGGAGATGGATCTGGGGGTTATACTGGACGAGGAATGGCAAAATATTTTGAAGAGGGCACCGATGGTTTCTTTATCATCTACACAATGCCTATCACAACTGTTCATTATCTATAGGACATATAGGACTCCAGTAAAATTATATAAGTGGAGGCGGAGGGAAACTTCGGATTGCCCAAGATGTAAGCAACCCCAGACAGATTTGCTTCATATGCTTTGGAAATGTCCTAAACTGGTTAGGTACTGGCGAGAAGTGGTGTCTACAATTAATGGGGCTTATAACAGCCAGATAGAATTAGACCCAAAAATATGTTTACTGGGTTATCTTAATGAAGAGTTATACCCAAAGGGAAATGTCAATTTCAATTGGTAGACTATTATTTACAGCCCGTAAACTAATAGCTAGAAAATGGATGTCTTCCAGTGTACCAGTATTTGAGGAATGGCGCTCCCAGGTAAATGAGGCAATATTAATGGAGCGACAGGTTTATCAGAAAAGGGGTACAATGGATATATTAGCTAAGTTGTGGGGTCCCTGGTTAATAACACCAGGTCTGGCCGCATTCTCTTGGATTCCAAATATAATAGTAAAGAATGTAAGAAGAGAGAGTAGATAGGAAAAGTATAGGCTGTATGGGAAGTGTTGAGCAGTGTGGGAGGAGGAGGTGGAGAGGGAGGGGGCTTGTTTTATTTATTTATTTATTTTTTTCTTCCCCTTTTTGTTTTCTTATTTGTTTTTTCTGGCTTTTTGTTTTGTTATGAATGGTTTTGTGCAGGTAATTCTACTTGTGGTATATAGCCACTGCTGGGAATCGATGGAAATAAGAAATTAGAATTTAAAAACATATACTTTGTAAAATCAGTGTTAAAATTGCTGTATGTATGGATATTGTAACACTGGTAAATAAGAAAATGTTGAATAAAGAAGTAATGGAAAAAAAAAAAACCCATGTACCCCATATCTTGTGGTACTTTGTTGCTTTGTTGGGCACCCCCTGTGTCTATATAGCACTTTTTTGTATGGCAACGATGCGTTCACATCCCCCAACCAAGCCTGGATAGTAGGAGAGGTGGTTCTCATCCAGTATATGGCAACTATATGGCAAAGTTTCACTGAGAAATGTAGCCATAGGCCTATCCATGGTGTCTGGGAGTAGGCCCAGTAGGCATGGTTTTGGGTCTAGTTGTATTGGCGAGCTCATATGATCATGGAGGAATTTTATGACTTGTGCCCAGTAACCTTGTATCACTGGGCATGACCAAATTAGGTGAAAGAAAGAGCATGGGTTACCTGAGCATCTTGGACAGTTTGGGTTCTGGTTTGGAGAAAATTTGGCTATTTTGGCAGGCGTAAGGTAAGATTTATGTATTATGTACAACTGAGTCAGACGTTCAGATACTTTGGGTGAGGTCTTCCTTACATTTTCTAATATTTCTTCCCAGTCAGAGTCATCTATTGGGCCTACGTCCGCCTCCCATCTGACCCTCGCCGTGTCTACTATTCTAGCTACCGCTCTGTTGCGTAGTGTGATGTAGAGAGTGGATATAAGTTTTTCTGGGTTTGATCCTGTAATTACGTCTACCAATGGGAGCAATTGTGGGTTAGGAAAGCCATTTACAAATTGGGTTTGAAGCGCGTGCCTCAGCTGTATATAGCTAAAATGCATATGGGAGGGAAGGTCAAATTCCTCACAGAGCGTTTGGAAGTTTCTCACTCCAAATAAAGTGATAATCTGAAACAGGAACACTATCCCCTTGGCGGCCCATCTAGTGGCCCCGGGTAGGGATGTCAATTCCCCCAGGAGGGGATTGTGCCACAGGGGTGTGTGCGAATGAAAGAAGTCAGCTCTAGTCATTTTGATCGCCCTCTCCCATATATATCTAAGATCAAGTGTTTTTAACGTTAGATCATACATCATTTCAGAGATATTCCACATCAAAATAGAGATATTAGGTGGTACATATGGATGGGCTGGCCCCCCCTTATCAAATTCTTGGGCCAAAAATCATTCAGGCTAATAGATATTCGTTGGATCCGGTAAGATCAAGTGTTTTTAATGTTAGATCTCACATCATTTCCGAGATATTCCACATCAAAATAGAGATATTAGGTGGTACATATGGACGGCTGCCCCCCCCTATCAAATTTTCTGGTCAAAAATCATTCAGGCTAATAGATATTCGTTAGATCCGGTAAGAACAAGTGGTTTTAACGTTAGATCTCACATCATTTCAGAGATATTCCACATCAAAATAGAGATATTAGGTGGTACATATGGAAGGGTTAGCCCCCCTTATCAAATTTTCTGGCCAAAAATCATTCAGGATAATAGATATTCGTTAGATCCGGTAAGATCAAGTGTTTTTAACGTTAGATCTCAGATCATTTCAGAGATATTTCACATCAAAATAGAGATATTAGGTGGTACATATGGACGGGCTGGCCCCCCCTTATCACATTTTCTGGTCAAAAATCATTCAGGCTAATAGATATTCGTTAGATCTGGTAAGATCAAGTGGTTTTAACGTTAGATCTCATATAATTAGAGACTTATTAAGTGATTAATGAGGGGGGCTGGCCCCCCTTATCAAATTGTCTGGTCAAAAATCATTCAGGCTAATAGATATTCGTTAGATCCGGTAAGATCAAGTGGTTTTAACGTTAGATCTCACATCATTTCAGAGATATTCCATAAAAAATAGAGATATTAGGTGGTACAGAAGGTACATCCATCTTCAACCGTCTCTGGATGGTCTCTGGAACCTTCTTTGCATGGTTCTTCAGCGGGTGCCTATAGTCTCTCCTCACACCTCCGTTCACCTCCCTGCCTCATGGTGATCTCTCCACAGACCAACAAGCTTAAGTCTTTAGCTAGCCCCCCCCTTCTTGCAAAGCAGGCTGGGCTTGGTAGTTCCACCCCCTGTAGAAATCAATGGGTCTGTATTGTGGGCCGTGGTCCTCTGCTGCTGCTTGATTGGCCCCCTCTCCCTGCCAATAGGGACACAGTAAGAGGAGAGGGAGGGGGAGAAATCCCCCACTGGGACTGACAGGCGTGCTCTCCCTCAGTGAGTGCCTGTGTCAGTGTCTATTCAGTCCGGCGGTCGCTGGCAGGAATGGCGGGAGGTGCGGGACCATGGGTGATAGAGTAGCCCCCGCTACACACCCCCCCCACACCAAAGAACCTTTGGTCCGCCAAAGGAGGTAAAGAGTCTATGACCTGTTACATGCTTTTGATATACACACGGAAAAAAAAACAGGTTAGTGTGCACAGGAAACCATACAATTATCATCTGCATAAAACCCTGGCAGAGGAACATCCCACCAATTAGCATAGGAGGGGAAATTAACTGGAATGGCCCAGCTAGATGTGCCAGGGGCTGAGTGTCAGAAACCAAGAAATCAGGCCAAGACAGAAGTACAGTTAAATCACACTTGTTTAATAATAAAAGTAAAAAGAACAAACGTAGTCAAAACATAGCCAAAGTTCAGTAACCGGAACGGATAGTCAGCCAAGCCAGAAGTCAGGGATCAATGTAGTGGAACAGCAAGCAGGATCTGGAGCCAGAAGGGATGTCAGCAAAGCAAGTCTTGGACAGGATCGCAGGAGATTGTTTCTGTGATGTTGACCAAGGCGAAGGCAGAGATCCTCTGGACTGGACGGCTTAAGTAGGCAGAACTGACGAGCAGGATATCATCAACAGCTGAGTGTCAGAGAGGTTCTCGGTTCAGGACACTTGCTGGGCACTCTGGAGTGCGCCGGGGCGCGCGTGCCCGCGGTGTTTGGCACCGGTTGCCCTATTTAGGCTGATGGGATGCTGTGCTCAGTGCTGTCCGATCATCAGCTTCCTGTTTCCGAACTTCCTGTTTCCTGTGTATTGCTCTGATCTCCCTGTGACCCGGCTTGTTTACTGGACTCTCTCTCTGCTATCCGCCTGCAAATTGACCCCGGCCTGCCTCTGACGTTGAACCTGTCTGACCCCTTGTACCGTGCTGATTGCCTGTTGCCAAAACCTGCCTGTGACCTGGACTTTGTATCTGCCTGCTCCCTTTGTACCGTGCTGACCGCCTGCTGCCAACTTTGCTAGTCACCGGATCTGCCTGCTCTGCACCTGTTAGCTGATCTCCAGCCTACCTATTACCACCTGCCAGCTTGTGTCAGGACCCTGGGCCTTATTCCTGCAAACCACCCGCCAGGCTCTCATACCATTCTGTGCTCCCGTGCCTTCTGTGTACTCTATCAGGGGCCAGGAACCAGATACGTACGGGAGGCCATCCCCTGCTACATCGGGTTCGTCAGTCTGGTACGGGTAAGTCTGACACTGAGTAACTGTGGAGAGATAGGAGCTGGCAATTATCCAACAGCTGAGTGGCCAGCTCAGAGAAGGAAGGGCTGAGCCCAGCCCTGACAGTGAGTTGGGATTGTCCACCACCAAATCTGCGGTGAAAGGGTCAGTTTCTTCAAGAGTCCTTTTTGCAATGAGAACGACCTCCTCAGAGCTTTCACCCAAAGTATCATATGTTAGTCTTTTGGGCGGGTGAATAACCCTTCGATCTCGCTGTTCTTTCGGTTCTGGGGTTACAGGCACACTGGTCTCTTCTTCTTCCTGCATATCAGCTTCAGCTTCCTCAATGAAAGATGGAAAGTCTTAGGGGTCTCTTGTCAGCAGGGAAGATTGAGGGTCTTCCAACTCTTTAAAAGGTGGACTTTGAGGTACAAACTCAAGAGCCTCTGGCCTGAGAGTCACCTCAGTCACCTTGGAAGGAGAAGAAAGAGGGTGGGGGTGGGTGGCAGGCCCTGGCATTTGAGATGGCCACAGACAATCTTTCTCTTCATCCTCGCTGTTTTCATCTTCAGCAAGGGGTACAGAATGAGATCTAGTCACTGGCCTGGATCTTTGAGAGGCTGTGGGTGTGGACTGTAAATCTGGCTGTGGTAGCACATGAACTGCTTCTGACAGAGGCAACACATGATTGTGATGCTTCAGCAGGCCTGTGCTTCCCTCTGGCCGGATTTGATATACTGGGTGTCTGGGCAGATGCTTGCAAACGACATAGGGCTGTGACTTTCAGTGGTTAGCCAACTTGTGCTTTCCAGGGACACCCAGGTTTCTCAGCAGTACCTTGTCATCCGGCTGTAGGTCCTGCACACGTACCCTAAGGTCAAAGTTTATTTTGTTTCTCTGTCCTCAGGCATATGAGGCAGCTTGAGCCTTATCAAAGGTGGTTTTCAGACGTCTCTGCAGGCGATCCACATACCCTCTGTGGAAAGTTGCTAAGGTATGGTCGAGGGATGTGCCGAAGGCCAAGTCTACTGGCAGCCGGGCCTACGGTCTGAACATCAAACTATAGGGAGAGTAACTTGTGGCATCATTGGCGGTGCTGTTATAAGCATGCACAATAGCCACTATATGCTTGCTCCAGTGCTGCTTTTGTTCTGAACTTAGAGTTCCAAGTATATCCGGGAGGGTTCAGTTGAATCTCTCTGGTTGAGGATCTCCTTGTGGATGATACGGGGTGGTTTTAGACTTCCTGATGCCCAACAGGTCTGAAAGTCTCTTGATGAGACTACTCTTGAAATCTCTCCGTTGATCAGAGTGGATGCGTTGGGACAGACCATAGTGCACAAAGAATTTCTCCGCGAAGATCTTGGCCACAATGGATGCTTGTTGGTCCCTCGTGGAAAACGCCTGGGCATACCGAGTGAAATGGTCAGTCACTATCAGGATATTTCCCTGCCCACTCAGATCAGGCTCCAAGCACAGAATGTCAATGCACACCAGCTCCATGGGTCCTTGACTCTGAAGATGGTCCATTGGGGCAGCTCGTGAGGCAAAGTCTTCCTTTGGAGATGCATCTGATGCAGGAGTGGCAATAGTCCTCAACTTCAGCCTGCATGCAGGGCCAGTAGAACCGGTCCCTCACCAGGAGAAAAGTCCTCTTGGGCCCAAGGTGGCCATGGTTGACATGTAGGTGTCAGGGCTGGGCTCAGCCCTTCCTTCTCTGAGCTGACCACTCAGCTGTCAGCTAATTGCCAGCTCCCATTTCTCTCCACAGTTACCCAGCAAGTCGTCCAGCTCACTTGATCTCTGCCTTCACCTTTGTCAACATCACAGAGTCTTTCTCCTGCGTTCCTGTTGAAGACTTGCTAGGTTGACGTTCCTTCTGGCTCCTGATCCTGCTTCCTGTACTACTACGTTTATCTCTGGCTCTCTGACATTTGCTTGGCTGACTACACGATCCGGTTACTGAACTCTGGCTTGTTTTGACTACGCTTACTCTGTTTACCTTATTATTATTATTATTATTATTATTATTATTAATAAACAAGTGTGATTTAACTACACTTCTGTCTCGGTCTGATTCATGGTTCCTGACAGTAGGGCAGTTAATACTATCTCTGTATGTTTTTAAGGTAGGAATAGCTGCCATTTTTCTTTAGAATCGTCAGAGGGGCCCCTTCGATAGACCAACCCTCTGTGCACCTGAAACCGATCCCACTCCTGGTGCAGCAGATAGGTTTTCTTCGGGGAGTTAGTGAGGAGCAAGTCAGGGCATTGGCTCTCCAAGGCCTTCAATGTCAAGTTACAGGGAGGGTCCTCCAACTGGTCCCTCCACAGGTCTTTGACAGCTTGGGTAGACCTTCATCCCCGACTTGGGCGACATTGCAATAACATCTGGGGACACCAACGGCTGACACTCCAACCTCTTCGGTTCTGGATCCTACTCCATGTTTATGTTCTGCTCCTTGATATAAGGCTCGTACCCTTCAGGTGTCAGTTGGGCCTATTCTTCTGGAGGGTCTCTGGAACAATGGGGCCTTCTTGACAAAGCATCAGCGTTTTGTTTCCTGACCCCAGTCGATACTTCAGGCTGAAAATAAACCCTGATAGAGCAGCCAACCATCTGTGACCCGTGGCGTCCAACTTGGTGGAAGTGAGGATGTAGGTGAGAGCATTGTTGTCGGTCTTGATCACAAACTCTGCTCCATACAGTTAATCCCTCTGCTTAATGAATGAACTCTCTGGGTTTGCTGGGCCCTCCAGCTGGTCTGACAGGCTTCGCCAGATCAGGGTCAGCTTCTTAGCGAATCCCTTGACAAATCTTCTGTAATAAGAGCAGAATGCCAGAAATGACCTAAGCTCAGTCACGTTGGTAGGCCTCGGCCAGGAGGTCACTGGCAACTTCATCAGCAGACACAATGTAACCAAGGTAGTTAACCGAGGGTTGATAAAGCTGGCACTTTTCCAGAGACAGCTTCAACCCCCTCACCATGGAGTCTCTTAAGTACCTTCTGCAGAAACTGTTCATGCTCTTCCAGGGTCTTGCTGAAAACGATGATGTCGTCTAAGTACACCAACACCTCGATCAGTTTCATGTCACCCACGGTCTTCTCCATTAGCCTTTGCAAGGTGGCTGGGGCACCAGACAGGCCTTGATGCATACGGTCAAATCCAAACATCCCCTGCGGGGTAATGAAAATGGTCTTCTCCCGATCCTCGGGGTGCATGGGGATTTGGTAATACCCACTATTCAAATCCAGCATGCTGAACCACTTCGCTCCTGACAGGCTCTGCAAGGCATCTTCTATCCTTGGGTTGGTATATTGGTCGGGAATGGTCCTTCAGTTCAGCGCCCGGTAGTCAATACCCAGCCTCAGTGACCCATTCTTCTTCCGTACCACCACTATTGGGGAAGCGTATAGACTCTGGGACTCTCGGATGATACCTGCCCTCTTCAACTCTGCCAGTTGTTCATGCAGATCCTCCAAGTCCCCTAAAGGAATTATGCACTCGAAGAGATGGATCCCTTATTGGGCACTTTTTGTACACCCCACATCAAATTCACTCTTGGAGAATGCAGCCTGCCATCTCAGGAGCTGAGTCTTGGCCCTTTCCTTCCATTCAGGCAAAAAGGGAGTAATTTTCGGATAGAGCTCCTCCACAGAGATCCCATCCTTTGCTCCCCCCACCAAATCAGACGGCGGGACTGGGGTGGCCAGATTCACTTGTCCCAGCAACATCTGAGCCGGCATCTTCACTGGCGAGGCTGTTATGTTGCGGACACTAACTAAGATCTTCCCGTGACTCCTTTGCAACCCTTTGGTTGAAACCACCTCGGGAATTATCTCCACTCCCATGTCTGTCTGTCTGATTGAAGGACAATGAAAGGGCCTGCTTGTTTCCAATTTAGCTTGACAGATGCTCGTAAATAGGCCACTTTACCAGGCTGTAACACCTTCTCACACTTGTCCAAGCGCCAGATCTTTCCCTTCTGTTTTTGTACCAGGTGCTGGTAGGCTTGTCTCAACATGGGGTGCAAACTTGTAGTTGAAGTGCCCGGCTCCAGAACAAGAGGTGTCACCAGCCTTCTGACAAGATCAGTATTGGTCCCTATGATGAGAGAACTCTTACTGGCCCCTGGTGGGCGAGGACAGACCACTGCCTGAGTTTCAAAAGTCTCGGCTTTCCCAGCCATGGAGGGATCAAAGGTCAGCTTGACCGGTAGATAGCCATCATAGGGGAAGTTCTGAGTCACAATGCCCCATATCTGCAACTTACTTAAGGGTCACTTAAGCTCCAGTATCCAGAAGGGTCTTGGTGTAGACTCCCTTTACTTGGATGGGAACAACAGAAGGTCCCATTAGCTTGTCAGGGAGCATGGAGGAAGTGGTGGCCCTGGCCTGTTCGAGTGGTTTGTATCCGCGCTGCACTCTGCGAGGTTCTGATTGAGCTTAAGTCTGCGCTAAGTTCTGGGAGTCTGGTGTGCATAGACTCTCCGACACCAGGCAGCATTTGTCAAAAGAAACAGGACACTGGGTTGCTTGGAGGCAACAACGGGGGGCCCTCTGCAAAGTTTTGGACTTTCGCTGCTGTCTCTTCGTGTCATTGGTTTTGAGCCAACTACCGTAGATGGGCACCCGGTTGGCTCCTTCACCAGAGCCCTCCGAAGTTTCCCTCTGGCTTCTGGCACTGTGCTTCAGGCTTCACTGGGCTTGGACACACCTGTTGATTAATGTCCCACATAATTTCAGCATACCTCGGTATGCTCAATGGCACTCCTCACTGGTACACATGAAAATGCTCATCACCGCCTCCAATATAGACACTAGTATGGATATACGTGCATCACTACCAAATATCCATAATATCCCTGTAATTATGGATAATCAAACATTAAAATCACTTGATCTTATCGGATCTAATGAATATCAATTAGCTGGGGTGATTTTTTGACCAGAAAATTTGATAAGGAGGGGCCAGCCCGTCCATATGTACCACCTAATATTTCTATTTTGATGTGGAATATCTCTGAAATGATGTGAGATCTAACGTTAAAACCACTTGATCTTACCGGATCTAACGAATATCTATTAGCCTGAATGATTTTTGGCCAGAAAATTTGATAAGGGGGTCTAACTCGTCCATATGTACCACCTAATATCTCTATTTTGATGTGGAATATCTCTGAAATGATGTGAGATCTAACGTTAAAACCACTTGATCTTACCGGATCTAACGAATATCTATTAGCCTGAATGATTTTTGGCCAGAATATTTGATAAGGAGGGGCCAGCCCCCCTCATTAATCACTTAATAAGTCTCTAATTATGTGAGATCTAACGTTAAAACCACTTGATCTTACCGGATCTAACGAATATCTATTAGCCTGAATGATTTTTGGCCAGAAAATTTGATAAGGGGGGGCTAACCCGTCCATATGTACCACCTAATATTTCTATTTTGATGTGGAATATCTCTGAAATGATGTGAGATCTAACGTTAAAATCACTTGATCTTACCGGATCTAACGAATATCTATTAGCCTGAATGATTTTTGGCCAGAATATTTGATAAGGAGGGGCCAGCCCCCCTCATTAATCACTTAATAAGTCTCTAATTATGTGAGATCTAACATTAAAACCACTTGATCTTACCAGATCTAACGAATATCTATAAGCCTGAATAATTTTTGGCCAGAAAATCTGATAAGGGGGGCTAACCCGTCCATATGTACCACCTAATATCTCTATTTTGATGTGGAATATCTCTGAAATGATGTGAGATCTAACGTTAAAACTATTTGATCTTACCGGATCTAATGAATATCTATTAGCCTGAATGATTTTTGGCCAGAAAATTTGATAAGGGGGGGCTAACCCGTCCATATGTACCACCTAATATCTCTATTTTGATGTGGAATATCTCTGAAATGATGTGAGATCTAACGTTAAAAACACTTGATCTTACTGGATCTAACGAATATCTATTAGCCTGAATGATTTTTGGCCAGAAAATTTGATAAGGGGGGGCCAGCCCGTCCATATGTACCACCTAATACCTCTATTTTGATGTGGAATATCTCGGAAATGATGTGAGATCTAAAGTTAAAAATACTTGATCTTACCGGATCTAACGAATATCTATTAGCCTGAATGATTTTTGGCCAGAATATTTGATAAGGAGGGGCCAGCCCCCCCCTCATTAATCACTTAATAAGTCTCTAATTATGTGAGATCTAACGTTAAAACCACTTGATCTTACCGGATCTAACGAAAATCTATTAGCCTGAATGATTTTTGGCCAGAAAATTTGATAAGGGGGGGCTAACCCGTCCATATGTACCACCTAATATCTCTATTTTGATGTGGAATATCTCTGAAATGATGTGAGATCTAACGTTAAAACTACTTGATCTTACCGGATCGAATGAATACCTATTAGCCTGAATGATTTTTGGCCAGAAACTTTGATAAGGGGGGGCTAACCCGTCCATATGTACCACCTAATATCTCTATTTTGATGTGGAATATCTCTGAAATGATTTGAGATCTAACGTTAAAAACACTTGATCTTACTGGATCTAACGAATATCTATTAGCCTGAATGATTTTTGGCCAGAAAATTTGATAAAGGGGGGCCAGCCCGTCCATATGTACCACCTAATATCTCTATTTTGATGTGGAATATCTCGGAAATGATGTGAGATCTAACGTTAAAAACACTTGATCTTACCGGATCTAACGAATATCTATTAGCCTGAATGATTTTTGGCCAGAAAATTTGATAAGGGGGGGGGCCAGCCCCCCCTCATTAATCACTTAGTAAGTCTCTAACTATGTGAGATTTAACGTTAAAACCACTTGATCTTACCGGATCTAACAAATTGCTTCCAAAATAGCTAACTTTTTGGTCAATTTTTTGATAAGGGGGGCTGATGACGGGTTAGCCCCCCCCCCAGCAAATAACTGTTAATATTGCTTCTTCTGTGTGAGATCGAACGCAAACAACGGTTGATCTAACCTGACCTAACAAAGATCTAACAAACTGCATACGATTTTTTCAAAAATTTTGATATGGGGGGGCTAACCCGGCAGAGGTCTATGCTTCCTGTCTGCACACCCACTCAGCCCTATGCTTCCTGACTTCTCCCCACTCAGCACTGTGCTTCCTGTCTGCTTAACCATTCAGAACTGCACTTCTTGTCTGCTCACCCACTCAGCATTGTGCTTCCTGTCTGGTCCCTGCTGGGAGGTGGAACCACAACGGTGACCAGACTCCTGGAAATTTGTTGGAATCTTCTTCAGGATCTGGATCTTTTCTAAGAGCAGAGATTTGTGGTGATCTGCATTAAATGTATCTATAGAGTCGTTTTTTTTTTTTCCATGTTTTTAATCTAGTAACAATATACTTTGACAGAAAACATCTGCTGCATTTGGCCTAATGACAGATTCACTTTAAAAAAAGGACTTTGTATGTTTCAGTCCTACTCAGTGTAAACAAATGTATTTGATTCTAAGAATAGAACGCAATATTACCTGAGATTGTATGATAACTTCTATAATAGGAGGGAGTCTCACACATTGACCAGCACAGACACTCACACACACTCACACCCCCATACTATCATCTATGTTCTATAGCAGGGATATGCAATTAGCGGACCTCCAGCTGTTGCAGAACTACAAGTCCCATGAGTTATAGCAAGACTCTGACAGCCACAAGCATGACACTGAGCGGCAGAGGCATGATGGGACTTGTAGTTTTACAACAGCTGGAGGTCTGCTAATTGCAAATCCCTGTTCTATAGGAAGGACCACTGTAGCATTCAGAGGAGTAACTTGGAGTTTAGTGGTCATTCCCCAGCAAGATCTCATTAATAACATCCAATGTTCTGTTGCTGAAGACCATGCTGAGATGATCCATTCCATGTAGCTCAATGACATGAACGCCTTCGTTCTGTTGGGTCTTCCAGCGTTTACAGAGTTCCAGGCTTCTTTTGTGCACAGTGTCATCCCCATCTGTATAGTGGATATCTATAGGTGGCTCATTAGGAAAGCCATCCCCGTAGATGAAGGTCTCTGCTGTAGGGTGACCTGTTCCATAGATGCAGTACATCTCCACACCTGGCGGTGGAAGCCCATCCAGAAGGCCCTTCGTATCTTCCCACATGTACCAGCCATCCTCAAATTCAATGTCTTTGAAAAACTTCTGGTAGTCCCTGTACGTATAGTTATAGGATGGGGTGGAAATAAAGACATGGGATTCGGGCCAAGCCAGGTTGGTGGGTATCATCCAAGGGTTTGTGGTCGTCATTCGTTGTTCTTCTCGAATTTTAATGTTAGAAACCATTGGAATCCCATGATTGTCTCCTGTGAATGCAGAGTAAAATATGAATGCCCATTCCAGAAAACATAGACATACATTTGTCTGTAACATGGGAATACATCAGAGTATAATAGAAAAGTCCCAAAAACTACCACATTGTAATGTATGTACACTCATCCTATTGGAGCAAGTAGACCACATAAGCTTCTGTTTGTTGTTATCTGCAGCATCAGAGCCAGACACCTTCATCATATGATATAAGCAGTTCTAAAGCAAATCAGTCATGGAATAGCAAGAATGATTATTTATTGTGGATGCGTGGGAGAAAAACTTAATAAGCAGTCAAGGTTTCTGCCGATAAACTCTTGAGACAGAATTTAAAATAGATGCAGTAAAAATGTGAACACTAAGGGGGTCAGTTACACTGAATACTTGGTGATGCTTGGATCATACCATTAATACTAATGACTATTTTGTGCTGTTGGTGTAGGAAAGAGCTAAGGAGAACTGCAATGTGACCATCTCCATCTAGGAGATACAATGTGCTGTACCCTCAGAATGGAGGCAGTCATAAATGATCCATAGTGTAACCATGACCATCTCCACCTTGGAGATACAATGTATTGTACCCCAGAATGGGGGCAATTATAAATGTCCCATAGGGTGCCCATATCCATCTGGGAGATACAATGTACTGTACCCTCAGAATGGGTGCTGTCATGAATGACCTATAGTGTAACCATCTCCATCTAGGCTATACAATGTGCCAAATGGGGGTTGTCATAAATTATCCACAGGGTGTCCATCTCCATCAGGGAAATACAATGTGCCTTGCTCTCAGAATGAAGGTGGTCATATATGACCTGTAATGTGACAGTCTCCATCTGGGAGATACAATGTGCTGTACCCTTAGAATGGAAGCAGTCATAAATGATCCATAGTGTAACCATGACCATCTCCACCTTGGAGATACAGGTGCTGTCATAAATGACCCTTAGGATGTCCAGCTCCGAGATACGTACAGTGCCCTCAAAATGGAGGTAGTCATATATGGCCCGTAGTGTAACCACCTGGGAGATAAAATGTGCTGTGCCCTCAGAATGGGTGCTGTCATAAATGACATGTAGTGTGAGTGACCATCTCCGCCTGGGAGATGAAATGCGCTGTACCCTCAGAATGGGTGCTGTCATAAATGACCCATAGGGTGTCCATCTCCAGCTCCGAGATACAATGTGCTGTACCCTCAGAATGGGTTCTGTCATAAATGCCCCATAGTGTGACCATCTCCATCTGGAAAGTACAATGTGCTGTACACTCAGAATGGATGCTATCATAAATTACCGTAGTATGAACATCTCTACCTGGAAAATACAACATGCTGTACCCTCAGAATGGGTGCTGTCATAAATGACCCATAGTTTGACCATCTCCATCTGGGAGATACAATGTGCTGTACCTTCAATGGGTGTTGTAATAAATGACCCATAGGGTGTTCATCTCCATCTGGGATATACAATGTGCTCTACTCTCAGAATGGGTGCTGTCATAAATTATCCCTAATGCAGTGTGACCATCACCATCTGGAAGATACAATGTGCTGTACCCTCAGAATGGGTGCTTTCAAAAATGATATGTGTTTGTCTGGGAGATACAATGTACTGTACAGTAGCCTTATCTTGTACAAGCTCACATTGCACACATGATTGGAGTCGTTGTCATGATGGCACTTACCTGACATGAGTACCAGTAATGGTTTCACTGCTCCCCCCCACGGTGCTCCAAGTGAGATAAATCCTTTAATATATTTCTTTTTCCACTGTGAAGGCTGATGATTCAAGAAGTACAGAATATACATATTACCAAGGCTGTGTCCGGTGAGAAAAACTGGTTTCTGATATTCTCTGTGCATGTCTTCTATGAGCTTCTTCAGTTTTTCAAAGTATTCTTTCTGTCCATCTGCAGTAGAAGCAGGAACTTTATTATAACCATATTGAGTAATATAAAGTGATTGGAATATGACAGCTGTGAAATAAAAGTTCTGATACTAAAACATTATTTGATTGTGAAGGGACAGTGGCTTGTGTTCTCATTATTTCACCAACCATGTATACTAATAGAACAGGAAAAGACACAGCATCTGTCTACCCTAAAGACTATATTCCCCATGTATTCTCTTCATAATTAAAGCGGGTGGTGTGAGGGTCAGGTCAATAAATCATCCATTCCAGATCTTCGCAAAATTCCTGAGAGCTACCTCTATGGGCGTAGGTTAAACTTTCCAAATGTAAGGAAATGTCTATCCAACAGCGTGTTGTTGGGGGGTTGGGGAGATAGCTGATGTTCTACTAAGCCACTGGAATTACTAAAGACTTTGACTGTGGCTCCTGGGACTATTGGAGGCTGTCACTGTGGCCCTTGGGACCATTGGAGGTTGCAACTGTGGCCCTTGAGATTATTGAAGACTGGGTCCCTGGGATTGAAGACATTTATTGTGGTCTCTGGGATTATTAGAGACCCTGAATGCTGCCCCTGTGAGTATTGGGGATAGTACTTGTGACCCCTGGAAGTATTAGGCCTCATGCACACTGGACAGTTTTACAGCTGCTCTTTTTGGCTTCAGGTGTTTTTTTCTGCAGCCAGTAAACTCCCCAGCATGTTATCCTATGTGTCCATGCACACATGCACAAATAGGCTCTTATCAGTGTTTTTTGGCAGGCGTGTTTTCTGTGCATTAGGCCTTAGAGGAATGCTTGATGCGGCTAGTTTTATAAAAGTTAGTGAATGTAGCCTCCCTGGATTATTAAAGATTGGGATTGTAGACCATTTGATTATTAGAGACTAAAATTGTGCCCCCTGGGATTACTGGAGATTGGGATGAATGGAAACAGAAAAGTTTAGACCCTGGAGATGTCTGTCAAGGTTCTCATTTATCCATGTAATTTTATTGTTCTAGTTCAGAGATGGCAAACCTTGGCACCCCAGATGTTTTGGAACTACATTTTCCATGATGCTCCACTACACTGCAGAGTACATGAGCATCATGGGAAATGTAGTTCCAAAACATCTGGGTTGCCAAGGTTCGCCATCACTGTTCTAGTTAGTCACATTATATGTTACAGCAGCTAAAGAAGCTTCTTAGGTGAATGGTAAAAGGTCTTTCAACAATCCAAAACCAACCCAGGTGAACATGTCTAACAACTACCAGCTAGACTAGGGGTGTCCAGCCTGAGATGGCTTCGAATGCTGCCCAACACATAATTGTAAACTTACTTAAAAATGCAGATTTTTTAGTTTTTTTGTAAAAATGCATTTACACTTAGTGAACAAATGTGGCCAAAGAAAACTTTGACAGTTTCTCTTTACTAGACTTTTTATGAGTTTTATCTCCCCCCCAAAAAATCCCACTTTTTTACAATCGCGCTTTATTCATGTCATCAGTATTCGGCAGCACCTATATTTGTGAGCAACTGTTTTCAAAGGTGAAGTATACAAAGCGCAAAATTAGAACCAAAATATCTGATGAGCATCTTGAGAGTTGATTGAATCTTGCTACTCCATCCATGCAACCAGATTAGTTTAGTTTATCAAAAACAGTGTCAAATATCGCACTAGTTTTGTGTTGCATTCTGAGGCCCGGATCACACTGGTGCAACAATCGCTCTGACTTTGAGAGCACAAGTCACATGACATGTAAAAAAAACAATTTTCCCTATGAGAGCTGTCTTAACTGGTCTGACTTTGGAAAAGGCTCCTGCACTACTTTGGTCAGACTTTGGTCCGATTTCATCCCATAGAATTGAATGAAAGTCGCATCCAAGTCGGATCAGCATCTTAACTGTTAGCAATGCTAACAATGTTAGTAATGCAAAATGTATTGAAAAAAAAAAATGGCGTGGGGTCCTCCCCCAAATCTGTACCAGACCCTTATCCGAGCATGCGGTCCAACAGGCCAAGAAAGGGGTGGGGGATGAGCGAGCGCCCCCCCCTTCCCAAACAATACCAGGCCACATGCCCTCAATATATGGGGGTACTTTTGGGCAGTGGGGCTCCGCCCCCCACCTCACAGCACCTTGTCCCCATGTTGTTTGGGACAAAGGTCTCTTTCCAACAACCCTGGGCTGTGGTTGCAGGGGGTCTGCGGGCAGGGGGCTTATCAGAATCTGGAAGCCCACTGTAAGAAATGATGTGGTCTGTGAGTTATGTTACCTTATGGCCACGCCCCATAGCTATAAAAGGACTGTCAGACACGGGAGCCAGAATGGCCGGAGCATTCGTCGAGGGAGGAGCGATTTTTTTGTTTTTGTTTTTATCAGGTCAATGACAGGGTAGGAAGATATCATGATTAATGTTGGATCTGCATCGGGGGACAGTATACATTTTTAATACAGGACTTGTCAAAAACTGCCTTGTGTTCTTTGTTACACTACACAGTTTTTTTGGGGTGAGTGGTTAGGGGTAATATGTACCCACACTCATTCACATGGGGGGGCTGGGATCTAGGGGCCCCCTTTTTTAAAGGGGACTTCCTGATTCTTTAAGCCCTCTGCCTGCAGACCCCCATGACCACAGCCCAGGGATGTGGGGAAGAGACCATTGTCCTCATCAACATGGGGACAAGGTGCTTTGGGCTGGGGGGCACCCCCCATGTTGAGGGCATGTGGCCTGGTATGGTTCAGGAGGGGGGATGCTCGCTCGTATCTCCCCCCTCTTTCCTGGCCTGCCGGGCTGCATGCTTTGTAAATTTGGAGTGGAAATCCATACCAGACCCAAGTCACACTCACCTCAAGTGGGATCCTGTTCATTAAAGTTGGATGGAAGTTGCAGGGCAAAGTCGAATTGAAAGTTGCACGACTTTCATGTTGGATCAGTGTGAATAGGGCCTCACTTTTACAATAAAAAATATTACAAAAAAATGACATTTTATTACTCAGATAGGTATATTATCTATATCAGTGATTGTTAACGTGTGATCTGCCTGACTTTTTCTGCTCATCAACTATCCTTATCGTTAGTGTATTTTTTGTGTGGCCAAGACAATTCCTCTTCTTCCAGTCTGACTCCAGAAGGTCAAAAGGTTAGACACCCCTGAGCTAGACCTTGGAGATGTTTCCTCAGAGACAACAATAGAGAGGACTTATAGCAAAGAGTAGCCAGTACCCCGGTCAGGAGAAATATGAACAATTCCTCTAAACCCAGACAGAGAGTCACGGAGCCAATGGGGGACCCTAAGCGCAGGGACGGCATGACAGTGCTGGACTGCACATCTGCCTGTTTAAGAAAGGAAGAGTTCCCCTTTTAGAGTAGAGGAGGGGCTGAATGAGGAAAGTGAGGAGATGTGTGAAAGGGGAAGTGACGTCAGTCGAAGAGCGGTGGAGGACGAGATTCCCACCCACCCTCCCGATTGTTGGCAGTTGTTGGTTTCCTTTAACAGCATAAGTTATGTTACAAGTTGTAACATGTGTTACCCATCCAAGGATGGGGGGTTGTTTGATGGTACCCATCCATATGATGGGGGGTTTTGCTGGTACCCATACATGGAAGGATGGGGATTGAAGTTGGTACCTTCAGGCCTTAAGGGTTAACCTGCAGGAGTTTAAAAAGGCTAGGTCACTGGGGTAGGTTGTGATAATGCCGTGTCAGGGGTTTCCGACTGGCAGGTTTTAAATAAGGAGGTTGTACCAGTGACCAGGGTTATAGTTATCGTTCTTACAGTAAATTTACCCTCACAAGTTATTTAAGAAAGTACAGTTATTTATGATATTTATGTTAATTTATACGTTTTAATAAATAGGCCGCAAGGCCATTTTACTCCAAGAACTAGTCTGAGTCATCCATGATGTTTTTGGAGGGAGGGTATGTGTGGGTAGGATGGTATTAGGTATATGGGCTTAAGTCCTACAGTGTCATGAACTAATACTTACTGGGAGCAAGTCTCCAGTCATAGGGTGCTGCACGGACCGTCTCGTCTCTTACATAGCCGTTGTTCACCAAGTTTTGTACAAGGGTGTGAAGATAGCCTAAGAAGAGTAATACAACATTGAATATCACACATGAATCCCATTTCACTTTCCTGTAACAAAAACTCCTGAATTTTGGAATTCCAGCCAGACCATTTTTATCTTGGTGTTGAAAAGAGTGGGGAAGGTTTAGATCCTTTGTCAGACATTTGCTGCTGCCTTGTCAGTGTTGGAGGGAGAGGGGAGGGTTCATTTTAAGTGACTTTACATGACAAAAAGCAGCAAAATCTAGCATTGTATTTTACAGTCAGAATTTACATTTTTCTCACAGCAAATGTATTTACAATTTCTCACCAACTAACTTGCTTTTATCCAGATATTCAACGGAAAATGTCTTTCCAAATCCCGGGATGAAGACATCGACTCCAGGTGCGTTAGAAGCCGTTCGCGTTGTCTTGTTATAAACAACTCTGTAAATAGAAACATATTTATTTTCTAGAAAAGTAAAGCCCGTAACTGCCCTAGCTGTACTATGCGTATGTCTACAATGATTTATCACACAGTCTGAAAGGGTGTCAATGGGCTTATTGCTGCCTCAGTCATAAGCTAACCAGTAATCTTCAGTTGTGGTTGATTAATTACACACCCAAACCATGGTTGGGATGCCTTAAAGTTTTGGTAAAGTTTTGCTTCCTCCTCCCCTTTTTTCCTTGGATTCGTCAGGGGACCGGTCTTCTGTTTTGGACACGGGGGGGCATTCATTCTGTTTTGCTACGTTTCTGCTCCATCAGAGACCAGTGTCCTGTGATATACTACATACACATGTACAGGTCTAGCCTTCCTAAGTACATTTTGAATGGGGTTCCTATTGCATGGATTTCTCTTTGTTAAGCATATGAAGGCAGCCTTTTTAGATATGACTACAGGTTATTATTGAATTTGTGTGATGGCCTTGATTATATCCATATTGCTGTTATGTTTGTTTACAATGCCGGTCAGACTTGGTACCGGTCCTTCACTGATGGACCCTATTATTTTCTTATTTTGACAGTTTGTATTATTCTTGTTTTTCTCTTTTTTTCTGTACTTTGTAAGGTTTTCTGAATACTCAATAAATGCTAGTTATACAAAAAAACACATAGAAAAACTGGGCGGCATGAAGGACAGTCCAAAGTACAATAGATATTGGCAAACCAAACTGAGATGCCAATCTGTGTGGGCGCCAATGGTGCATATCATGCTAAGGACAGTAGAAGCTTCATACAGGTATCAATATGGCCCTCACAGGACCCATATCTCCCAGCTTGTCTGTTCGATATCCAAGCACATAGCCACCTCAAAAGTGTTGCAGAAGGTCTGAAATAACTATAAAAATATCATTTTCTATCTTCACCAGTTAATTTTGGCCTCAATACTTTCCATTTTCTTCCACAGAAATTATGTGTCAGGAAGAACCATGATGGCTGCCTTCCCTAGGAATAGAGTTTGGTATATGCTGGTGTGCAAATAAATTAATGATAGGGGGCACTCTGACTACTATTTAAATGAAAACCTGAATGGGTTTAATTGGTGAACAAATGCTATAATAAATGATAAATATACAACATATAGTGAATCGCTGTGATCACTGTGACTAAATACTGATAATTACTAAATATAAAACATATATATATAGTAAATCCCTGTAATTAATTATAAGTGTGAATAGTCCATATTCTTCAGTAAATACTGTATTCCAAAATAAAACGTGGTTTGTACAATCAATAAGTGTAGATATCCTCCGCCGCTTATAGACATCCACAGACACCCAACATGCTCATGTAAAATGATCTGCTCACCAGACAGCCATAACCTCTTTAGCTAAAAAACAGGTCAAAAATCACTTTTGCTACAATCTTGTAGCCTGATGCAGAATTACGGACTTTCCAAACTGTGCTCTCCTCTCCACCACAGCGGGTAAATAAATAAAAGACAAGGAGGATCCAATAGCGTAATATTGCTTAATTTATTGGCAGAGACATCAATCCTCCGTCCCTTGCAATCCTACAGGCTAAAACCAGCTTATTATGTTATCTGACAAGAAAGACATATCACTGTACAAACAAAATAAAAACAGATAACCTTAATTAATAAAAAAAATGGTACAAAATATATGTATGATGCAAATGATTAAAATATACAATACATAGAATATATGCTTACTACACTAAAAACTAAAATATAAAAGCACCAATGAAATGCACATATCTGCGTATAAATTTCAAAAATGGGCAGATGTAATATAATCAGGCCTACATATGTAAACTATCTATAGGAAAGTCTAATTTTTGCCAGATTAATGAAATACAGGAATAAAACTTGACTGCAAGGATTCAATCATTGGTTAAAAAGCAATTTAAGTCTAGGTTGATGTTCATACCGGCTGGCTGCAATGTGTCCAGCCAATATATCCATTTGGTTTCGTTCTCTGACACCGCCCGTTTAAGGTGAGTAGCTCTCCAATGCTGTGAAATTTTATCAATTCCATAAAATGTAAGTAACTTAGGGTCCTTATTGTGATGTGTTTTAAAGTGTCTAGCAACTTCAGCCCTGGAAGTATTTACCCCCTTAATGACCAGAGCATTTTTTTTTTGGCGGTATTTGATCACCTCTGCGGTTTTTATTTTTTGCGCTATAAACGAAAAACGACCGACAATTTTGAAAAAAAAGCAATATTTTAGCAATAAATATCCCAAAAAATATATAAAAAAAATACTTTCTTTCTCAGTTTAGGCCGATACGTATTCTTCTACATATTTTTGGTTAAAAAAATTTGCAATAAGCGTATATTGATTGGTTTGCGCAAAAGTTATAGCATCTACAAAATAGGATAGATTTATGGCATTTTTATTAGTAATGGCGGCGAGCTGTGATTTTTAGCGGGACTGCGACATTGCGGCGGACAGATCGAACACCTTTGACACTATTTTGGGATCATTGACATTTATACAGCGATCAGTGCTATAAAAATGCACTGATTAATGAGTAAATGTCACTGGCAGGGAAGGGGTTAAACACTAGGGGATGATCAAGGGGTAAGTGTGTTCCCCAAGTGTGTTCTAACTGTAGGGGGGATGGGCTCACTAGAACATGACAGAGATCACTGCTCCCGATCACAGGGAGTAGTAGATCCCTGTCATGTTGCTAGGTAGAACAGGGAAATGTCTTGTTTACATAGGCATCTCCCCGTTCTGCCTCTCTGTGCCACAAACGTGGCCACTGGTGGACATATAGTCTGTGGGATCCGCGGGCATTCTCCCGTGGGCATGCGCGCACCCGCTAGCCTGCGATGACAGAGGGACCTATGGGTACGCCCATTTGCGCAGTCGTGCCATTCTGCCGACGTATATAATCATGCAGTGGTCGGCAAGCGGCTAGACACTCAATGTTTTGGCAACCCATTTTTGATGTTGGTAATATGTTCAATATTCTAGTACGTAACTTACGCATGGTCCTACCCACATATTGCATGGGACACGGGCATTCCATATAAGTGACATATTCAGAGTCACGCGTAATCAGAGGGCGAATTTGATATTCGTTCTGAGTGACTATCGAGTGAAAACTTTCAATTTTCATTGTCTTTCTTTTGATAGTATTGCATGCTTTGCATCTAGTGCAATAGTGGAACACTGTTCTGTCTAAAACGCTGCTAGCCTTTTTGGGGGGGATCTGGGATATTAGGTGATCTTTTGTTTGAGGAATCCTGTGATAACTGCTAGGTCGCCCGAAAGTTTATTTTTTGTGGTAGTAGTTAAAAGGGATTCTTCTTTGTTTCTGCAATGATTCAATTCTATGGGACTATATCCTTTTTCAAAAAAACCTATTTGTAATGACTTCAGATTGGGTAATAAAATCTTCTAAATTATTGCAGTTCCTTCTCGACCACATGCATTGGCTTTTGGGAATGGCTTTTAGCCACTGTGGATGGTGACAGCAAATAGCCATTTCTCTCAGTTGCTTTAAAATGCGTTTTAGTTTTAATTCTATTGAATTTTTTTGTTAGAACCAAATCCAGATAGATAATTGTTTCTAGATGACAACTAGCTAAGAATTTGAGGCCATAGGGGTTGATATTAAGTATAGTGAAGAATGACTCTAAACCAGCTTGGGGACCCTCCCATAGCAAGATAATGTCATCAATGTAACGTTTGTAAAATAGAAGGCCCTTCCACTCTTTGGAATATATAGTTTCATGTTCCCATTTGTTAAGCACTAAATTGGCTACGCTTGGGGCATAACCATAGCTGTGCCCTTAATTTAGTTAAAATATTGGTTATGAAACCAAAAGTAGTTATTACCCATAGCCATTTTTAGCCCTTCAAGCAAAAATTGGATTTGTACATCTTTTAATAATGATTGTTTTTTCAAAGCGCATTTTGCCACTTTAAGGCCATCAGTTTGTTTAATATTAGTATACAGAGATTCAATATCTACTTTAACTAATATAGTATCTTCTTGGACTTTTATTTTTTGCAACATTTTAATTAATTCTCTGCTGTCTTTGAGATATGACTTTCCTTGTGTGACTTAGGGTTGTAAGTAAATATCCAAAAAGTTACCCACCCTGGAATAGAGGGACTCAATCCCACTTATAATGGACCGTCCTGGAGGGTGATCTTTGGATTTATGTATTTTGGGAACTATGTACATCACTGGTATTTTTGGAGTATGTGGAATAAGTTATTTGGCCTCCTTTTTATCTAATATCTTTTTCTTTAAACCTTTTTTCCGTTTTTAATTTGCCTGTATGATAAGATTTAAGTCTTTTATATGTGGTGGTGTCAGCTTATTGTCTATGCACCTCTGTATTATATTCTTCTTTACTGAGTATTACTACCCTCCCCCCCCCCACCCCTTATCTGCAGGTCCAACTGCAATCTGTTTATTATCCTCTAATCTTTTGATCCCTTCCCATATACGTTTGTTTTTTAAATGTCTTTTTTTTAAAATTTTTTATCTCATCTTGGATAATGTTTTTAAATCCTCAATAAAAATGGTGAGTGCCTTTTTTAGGATTAAAAACTGATTTGTTTTTAAGGCCACTATGTAAAAATAAGCTATTGAATCCGATGGAGGGATGATGGGAATCCCTGCATAATATTTTTTAATATTTAATTTTCTGACGTATTTTTCCACATCAACAAAAACCTCAGATTTATCAAGGTCCTTGTCTGGTGCAAATTTTAAACCTTGAGCTAGGACCTGCATTTCTTCCTCCGAAAACTGGACCCCTGCCAGGTTGAAAATCCCCACATTTAATTGTCCCGTTTTCTTTTTCTTTCCCTCTTACTCCTCTGTTTCCTCTCTGTCTATATAGTCTCTGTGATGATTTTGGGGTGGCGGGGGTGGGATTCTGTAAGGCTCTTCTCCCCCCCCCCCGGTTGTAATAGTTGTGATGGGCTGGTGGTCTACCCCTAAAATTGCCCCTATATCCACCTCTGGGGGGGCCTAGGTGGATAATGGTTACAACCATAGTCATAATACCTATTATACTCGAGTGTCCTATTCGCCAATGGTGCAAACCTATTGTGCGTAGGAACCGAGTACTGAGGAGTACGTGGTTGGGTATTAGGATTTTTAGCTTTGATTTTTAGGTTGATTTTTGGATTTAATCTGAGGTTTATCTTCTTTTTTTGTATTAGTGTTAGAATTATTAGTCATATGTACTATAATGTCTTGTCTTGTATTTCGATCTCTCTTTCCACTGAGGATTCTTTGGACCCTGGGGGGTTAATGTCTTCCTGCCATTTGTAGACTTTGTTTTCGTTAAAGTCTGTAATCCTGTAGGTTTGCAAGGGGCAGGAGATTGATGTCTCCACCAATCACAATCCACCTTCAGTCTATTTAGAGTCTTCTGCCTACTGACTGGAATGCTTTCTGATGACGTAGTGATATGAAACGTACGTCGCAGCGCTTCCGGTCATGTCATTTCCGAGTCCCAGCTTCCGGTTCTATCTCCAGCGGCGGTGGAACGCACGCCAATTCCCAGTGTGAGCAGGGCACATTGTGGTGTCCATCAGACCCATACGCTTAACTTCCTAGTGCCGGGACACAGGCACATATGAATGTAAGCAGGCATTTTTTATGACTATTCATGTTTTAATAAATTAAGCAATATTACAATATTGGATCATCCTTGTGTTTTCTCATCTCATGTACCCGCTGTGTTGGAGAGGAGAGCACAGTTTGGAAAGTCCGTGATTCTACATCAAGCTACAAGTGATTTTTGACCTGCTTAAAGAGATCATGGCTGTCTGGTGAGCAGATCATTTTACATGAGCACGTTGGGTGTCTGTGGATGTCTATAACCGTGGAGGATATCTACACTTATTGATTGTACCAACCATGTTTTATTTTGGAATATTCACTAAAGAACATGGACTATTCGTACTTATAATTAATTATGGAGATTTACTATATATATATATATATGTTGTATATTTAGTAATTACCAGTATTTGGTCACAGTGATCACATCGATTCACTATATGTTGTATATTTATCATTTATTATAGCATTTTTTCACCCATTAAACCCATTTAGTTTTTCATTTAAATAGTAGTCACAGCGCTCCCTATCATCAATTTATATTCATTGCACAGTAGGAATCTACAGCATTTGGGGAGCAGTTTAACTAGCAGATTAAATAGATATTGGCGCAAGGTTTTTCACTATATGCTGGTGTGGGCTTGGAGGGGCTTGAAGAACTCAATTTTGCCATGAAAGCCATTATCACAAGAACTTTCCAACTAACGAGGGAAGAAAAAAAATTAGTCCATTAGTCCCGTTACAGATACATGTAATCAGACAGAAGTGAATATTCTCTGAAGAGTCCCCGAATTTATGGCCATCCAACCCACTGTAAAGAAAAGTGCAATCTGTCTAATCATACCTGATGTTATCAATCCAGCAGTCTATTCCAAGAGGAAGAAACATGTTCAGGTTCAGCCACAAGGTGAAATAATCGTCACTCTTATGATAGCACATCCAATTCACAACTTCCTTTTTATCCAATTTTGCTTCTAGTTGATTTCCAAAGGTGCCCGGCACTGAAGGTAACAGACAGAGTAAAAACTATTATATATATTTGAATGCAAGAAAGATTTAAAAAAAAGATGAATCTCTTCACTTTATACCTGAGACAACCATATACAAGAGGTGAGGTCCCCATTAAAAGGCCCGTGGCACTGAAATAAGATCCCAAAGATGGGTGGGGGGGGGGGATTGGGGGTACTCAGCAACCAGAAGGAGATACTCTAGTAATGTCATGTGAAGTCTGTGGCTTAAGTTTTAGTTAATGATTACCTGGTATGTGTGCAGGTTATCTGTAGTATCTAGGCCATCAGAGGTTTAGCAATCACTGCCTGGTGTGGTCATATCACTGACTAAGTTAAAGCGTATTTAAACCCAAAAACTTAAATGCCATATATTGCAGCTTACCAGTCCTTAGATGTGGTGGCTGCATTGGTTTTCTTTTTTCAGCCTCCATCCTTTATTTTCATCTAGTGTTGAATATCACACTTCCTGTCCTACAGTGACAACGTTCACTCACTACAAAGTATCTATGGAAGAAGCCATGGCTTCCACCCAGGTTAAACTTTAAACATGTCAGCCTTTCTTCATCTCCATTACATTGGGGATGGGGAGATGTTACATGTTTTCTTGTTGGGTACTTTAAGCCCCCGTTCACACTGGTGCGACTTGTCATGGGATTTGACAGGTCCAAATTGCCTGACAAGAAACCCCCTGTTGTCGGCAATTGAACAATTTAAATCAGTGCGAAGCCGACTTTGCAAAAAGAAAGGGTTCCTGCCCTATTTTTTTGCAATTTTAGGTGCGACTTGCATAGACATCTGTGCAGGAAGTCACACCGATGTCAGCCAAGTCGCCCTGACATGCGACTTTAAAATCATGCGACTCAAGTGAAGTCGCACAATTTCAAAGTCAGATTCAGTGTGAATGGGGGGGGGGGGCTAAGTGTATCACTTTACGATACAGCTGGAACTGGTGAAAGGTCATCCAATAGATGCTGCTCATATTCATATTAATGACTATTGATGTTGGATTCCAGGAAAATATTTATTTTTTAAAACACTATTTAAAGATGTTTTTTTGTCAGTAGTTCTTCTTTAAATGGACAAAGGCTATCCTGTCCAATAAATCATTATTTCATATTAATCACTGATGAGAACTAATAAACGGCATGATGTAAATCACTTTTGTTTAATGACATTGTGGATGGGAAATGTGAACTGGCCCCCTTCCTGCTCATCATAATAGAAACAAAGAATATTATTACAAATATTAATAATAAGGTAAATACTAATAGCCACAATGGTTCTCCCAATGTTCAGCACAAAGAACCGCCCATTCCTAGAAATATCATGAATGAATCAGCGAAAATGTCTTACCCAGCACCACTGGAGAGGTGTTGTTGCTCATATTCACTTTGGGGGTGATACCAGGAGGAAATAGGACATCCAGGAGCCACAATGCCCCAGCTGGAGGAAACAGAGTAACATACAACAAGAGAAGGATAATCCATGCCCCATAATTAGTCCTGAACCCCAGCATGACCAGGTGACACAGCTGACAGTGAGGAAGCTGTGAGAGTAAACAGTTCAGAATGGACTGGTCTTATGAAAGGGTAAGCTTGTTTCCTAAGAAAAGTTAATGATTACGTTTGTTGTCCAGTTCATACTGAGACATGCTTTCACAGCACAAAACCAATTCTCATCAACCATACAAGACTTTGAGACACTGAGACCAAAATGGTACATAGAACGGTCAAAAAAAAGACCCAAACATGAGCTGGTGTTGAGGCAGAAGAAAAGCTGTCCATGGTGAATTAGAGATCAGCTGATGATGGGGGCAGAAGAATGGTTGTCCATGGTAACTTAACAGAGGAGCGGAGGATGGGGGTGGAGTTAAACTTCCTACCTGTTCTTAACCAGTTTCCACCTGGCCTATAGCAGACGTCCTCCTATGACATCCTCCCAGTCATGCCACTTGTCAGAAACCATGAAATCAGGCTGTGACAGAAGTACAGTTAAATCACACTTGTTTAATAATAAAAGTAAAAAGAAGAAATGTAGTCAAAACAGCCAAAGTTCAGTAACCCGAACGGATAGTCAGACAAGCCAGAAGTCAGGGATCAATGTAGTGGAACAGCAAGCAGGATCTGGAGCCAGAAGGGATGTCAGCAAAGCAAGTCTTGAACAGGATCGCAGGAGAAAGTTTCTGTGATGTTGACCAAGGCAAAGTCAGAGCTCCTCTGGACTGGACGGCTTAAGTAGGCAGGACTGACGAGCAGGATATCAGCAACAGCTGAGTAACTGTGGAGAGATAGGAGCTGGCAATTAGCCGACAGCTGAGCCGCCAGCTCAAAGGAAAGACTGAGTCTAGCCCTGACAGTACCCTCTCCTCAACGAACCCTCCCCCTCGGAGGACCACCAGGCTTGATGGGAAAACGTCTATGGAAATCACGGAGGAGGACGGGGGCATGTACGTCCGAGGATGAGATCCAACAGCGTTCCTCCAAACCGTATCCTTTCCAATGCACCGTGTACTGTATGCGCCCACAGAACCTACGGGAGTCAACAATGGACTGTACTTCATACTCCTCATGGTTCTCAACCTGTACAGGGTGAGGACGTGGCACCGAGGTGGTAAAGCGGTTGCAGACCAAAGGTTTTAATAAGGAGACATACAATACATTCTAAATATACATATTGGATGGAAGGTCTAATGCGTAAGGCACTGGGTTAATCCTGTGAAGAATATGGAAAGGTCCACTAAACCGAGGTGCGAACTTCAGTGAGGGGACACAAAGTCAGAGGCTGCAAGATGACAGCCAGACCCTGTCCCCAACCTGGTAGGAGGGTGCAGGCAGGCGTCTGCGGTCAGCATGGAGTCTGTAACGATCATTAGCATGTCGCAAAGCCTCCTGGACTTGTGCCCAGGTGGAACGAAGACCACGGAGATGCTCCTCTAACTCCGGAATATTCTGCACAACAAACGAGTCGGGCAACATGGAAGGTTGGAAACCATAATGCGCCAATTGGGAAGCAGAATTCAAGGCACCGATGTGAGCAAACTCTGCCCACGGTAATAGGTCTGACCAGTTGTTATGATGGTTAGAAATATAGCAACGTAGGAATTGCTCCAAGGACTGATTGGCTCGTTCTGCGGCCCAATTAGACTGCGGGTGTTATGCAGAGGAGAAAGCAAGCTGAATTCCCAACTGTACACAACAGGCTCGCCAGAACCGGGACACAAACTGACTACCCCTGTCTGAGACAATCACCTTGGGTAGCCCATGTAATCGAAAGATCTCCCAAGCAAAAATGGAAGCCAGTTTCTTAGAAGTGGGCAACTTCTTAAGTGGAATACAATGACACATCTTGGAGAACCGGTCAACCACCATAAGGATAACTGTGTTGGGTAACTCCACAATGAAATCCATAGACAGGTGGGTCCAGGGCCTCTCTCCATTGGGTATGAGTTGTAGGAGGCCCACTGGAAGGTGTCGTGGAGTCTTATGGGCCATAAACACGATAGATTTTTCCAACAACAAATGTTTGATGTGAGCTTGTTGTCGGAAATTCTGACCATGTGTATGCTCCATCGAACATTTGCTGTCAGAATTTCCGACAACTGTATGAGGGCAGGTTCTCAAATTTTCGGACAAGACGACTTGTTGTCGGAAATTATAGAGGTAATACTCGAGGCAGGTGCCTGCACAGAGACTGGAGCAGCAGCAGGGTCGGCCTGCAACATAGGTTGTACCGGGGTGGCCACAGTGGGAAATTCCAGGTAAGCCGTGCGACTCAGGAGCGTTTGTAATGCCATGGCAAACTGATCCATGTGATAATCCAGTTCATCCAATCTGGAAAAAATATTGCCAACAAGATTGACTGCATCTTCTGAATTCATGGCCTTTGCCTACTGTCAGAAACCATGAAATCAAGCCGAGACAGAAGTACAGTTAAATCACACTTGTTTAATAATAAAAGTAAAAAGAAGAAACGTATTCAAAGCATAGCCAAAGTTCACTAACCGGAACGGATAGTCAGCCAAGCCAGAAGTCAGGGATCAATGTAGTGGAACAGCAAGCAGGATCTGGAGCCAGAAGGGATGTCAGCAAAGCAAGTCTTGAACAGGATCGCAGGAGTTTCTGTGATGTTGACCAAGGCGAAGGCAGAGCTCCTCTGGACTGGACGGCTTAAGTAGGCAGGACTGACGAGTAGGATATCATTAACAGCTGAGTAACTGTGGAGAGATAGGAGCTGGCAATTAGCCAACAGCTGAGCCACCAGCTCAGAGAAGGAAACCCTGACACAGCTCATGCGCACCCCCTGGGATTCGCATCACCGATCATTGTAAAAAGCCAATGATAGCCTATCTCTGCCCCCATCTTCAGTTCCTCTAAACACCAAGATGGTCTATCTTTCTCCTGCCCCCCAACCTAAGCTCCTCTCTAAGCCACCACAGATAGTCTTTCTCTCGACCCACATCCTCAGCTCCCTCCTAGTTCACCATGGACAGGCTTTCTCCCCTCCCTCCCCCCAATCTCAGCTCCTCTCTAGGTCACCATGGACTGCCTTTCTCCTGCACTCCATCTTCAGCACCTCTCTAGGCCAACATGATGGACAGCCTTTTTCCTGTTCCACAACCTGAGCTTCTCTAGGTTATGACAGATAGGGGGGTTGATTTACTAAAGGCAAATAGACTGTGCACTTTTGCAAGTGCAGTTGCTCCAGAGCTTAGTAAATGTGAGAGAGCTCTGCTGACTTCCATCATCAAATCATGTGCCAGCAAAAGTACTGTTTTTTTATCTTCCTTGCATGTGATTGGGTATTCTTTGTAAAGTGAAGCTTTACCTCATTTACTAAGCTCTGGAGCAACTGCACTTGCAAAAGTACAACTTCACTTGCACAATCTGTTTGCCTTTACTAAATCAACCCCCTATATGTCGTAACCTAGAGAAGCTCAGGTTGGGGAACAGGAGAAAGGCTGTCCTTGTTGGCCTAGAGAGGTGCTGAGGATGGAGTGCAGGAGAAAGGCAGTCTATGGTGGCCTAGAGGGGAGCTGAGGTTGGGGGGCAGGAGAAAGCCTGTCCATGGTGAACTAGGAGGGAGCTGAGGATGTGGGTCAAGAGAAACGCTGTCTGTGGTGGCCTAGAGAGGAGCTGAGCATGGGGGCAGGAGAAAGATAGTCCATCTTGGCGTATAGAGGAACTGAGGATGGGGGGCAGAGATAGCCCATAGCTCCCAACTGTCCCTGATTTCGAGGGACTGTCCCTGATTTAGAACACAATCCCTCTGTCCCTCTTTCCTCCTCATTTGTCCCTCATTTTGCTCTGATCTATATATTTGTATATAAAATGCACTTTTTATCTTTCAAAAAGTGTTTTCCAGTGCTAAACTTTTCATCCAATTTCTAAATTGCTGCATTTGTAACTTTTAAAAGCCAATATAAAGGAATAGTAGTGGTAAAAAAAAGCCCTTGTCGATTTAATTAACTTTTTTTTTTGGTTATTTCTCCTTTAAGGAGGTGTGGAAGGGGGTGTGTCCTATGCCTACATACATTTGATTGTCTGTGATGGCTGCAATATAAGCCCTACCCCCCAAATAAGCCCTAATTAAAGTTCTAGTAGGTCTTATTTTCAGGGTAGGGCTTATTTTCGGGGAAACAGGGTAGGGCTTATTTGGGGGGTAGGGCATATAGTGCAGCCATCACTGACAATCACGCTAGGTCTTATTTTTGGGGAAATAGGGTAAGTGTCCCTCATTCCCATCTCAAAATGTTGGGAGGTATGATAGCCCATCATTTGCCATGCTGCACGCCCCCAGGGGGTGCACATGAGCACAGAGCCGGTGCTACCACTAGGCAAACTAGCCAGTCGCCTAGGGCGCACTACTGCCTAGGGGTGCCCGGCTGCTGGTTTCCCTCCACATTTGCATGCTCTGCAGGATGCAGCATGTAACTAACTCAGTCCGACCGGTAGTGTAATTGGAGGTGCAGTGCAACACTGGAGCCAGCGCTAGAGGAAGCAGAGCCAATGCTTCCTGTATAGCGGCGCCTTCTGTCACATGGGCAGGGCAAAGGGGGTGGAGTCAGGGGTAGAGCCAACGAGGGCGGCAAAATGAGGTTTCGCATAGGGTGTCAAAAATCCTTGCACCAGCCCTGCATGAGCGGCGTGACCGGAAGGATGTCATAGGAGGACCTCTGCTATAGGCTGGGAGGGAACTGGTTAAGAACAGGTAGGAAGTATAACTCCACCCCCACAGTGGAGGGTTTGGCTAGGAACAGATAGGAACTACGACTCTGTCCCCCAGTGCAGAGTGTAGTTAGGAACAGATAGGAACTATGACTCGGCCGTCACATTGAATGGTGTGGTTAGGAACAGGTAGGAGCTATAGGGTAGATTTACTAAAGACAAATAGGCTGTTGACCTTGCAAGGGAATTTTTGCCTAGAGTTTAGTAAATGCGGTGAAATGTCCCTTTGCAAAGAATACCCAATCACGTGCAAGGAAAGTTACAGAAAAAACAGGATTTTTTGCACATGATTGGATGGTGGAAGTCAGCAGAGCTTCACCTAACTCACTAAGTTCAGGAGAAATTCCAATGTAAAGTGAGCTGTTTTTCTTTAGTAAATCAATGACTTTGCTCACCTGCATTCTTAGCTTACTCAAAGTGGAACTCTGGGTGGAAAAAAATGACATACAGTATGTTACAGTCTGTCAGTAGTGTTTTGTTATCTGTTGACCCTGCCAGTAGATCTGTAAATGATCCACTTCCTGTAATTGGGTGAATATTTCCTAACCCTATGTACAAAGATAAGGCAACTTCTTTGATCTGCGTAGGTACTTCTTCATTGCGTTAAGCCATGTACACATGTTAGGAATAGCATACAAATATTCATGCATTCTTTTTTTTTTTTTTTTTTTGCATGCTAATCTCATATCGAAAACCAATAGGTCACTAAAACTACGAAATGTCTTGCAGGACAGAATACAACTTCGGAAGTGATGTAATGTATGTAATGAATTTACTAAGTAGATAACACTGCACCAGTTCATACATTAATTGGTGCACTGGAAAAGTAATTAATTGAACGTGCGAATCGGTGCACATTAATGCGCAAATAACGATAATAAATACCCGCATATGTAAACTGCAACTGGTGCTAGGGTAACTGCGGTTTTCTCATTGATAATAGCGCATGCCCAATACAATTGGTTAATTTCATCTCATTGAATTTGTCTTGTTAGGCAATTACAGTGTTTCCCCGAAAATAAGACCTACCCCGATAATAAGACCTAGCATGATTTTCGGGGAGGGCTGCAATATAAGCCCTACCCCGAAAATAAGCCCTAGTAAAATTAGTTTAAAATTTTTTTTATTCCACCTTGCAGAATGATTACACCGACATAAGGTGTGCATGTCTCTCTTTGTAACTGCACCGTGCAAAACACCCTATTTACAGACTTCTTCTCTCCTCCTGGCTGACGCTGCGGCCCCCCCCCAGCGCACAGAGCGGGCCGACGCCATTGGGACAGCGGCTCCCTCCCTCCGCTCTCCTCCCGCCCGATGCCCGCAGCCCCTCCCTCCTCAGCGCATGGAGCAGGCCGACGCCAGCGGGACACCGGCTCCCCCCTCCTTCGCTCCTTCGCTCGCTTCGGGGAAAAAGGAGATGGATAAATGACACATCAGAAGCACTATGCAATCTATCATGCTTTAAAGGAAAAGGATTTTTTTTTTTTTTTTTTTTAGGGTTACAACCACTTTAAGATCATTGTACATACCTTAAATAAATAAGACACCCCCTGAAAATAAGCCCTAGTGTGTTTTTGGTTGCCAAAATTATTATAAGACCCGGGCTTATTTTCGGGGACACACGGTAGTAGGTGTACTCACTTAATTAACTCCTTTGATGCTAATCTCATTCCTATTACTTCTAATATATCTTTGAAATGTGTTTTTTTTTTTACCCAAATCTTTCAATACATTACAAAGAACAGAGAAGTGTTTCTAAACCCAATAAATTAATATTTTCAGATCTTGATCTAGGTGACTATACACTGCATGACCATCTTAAGTGCCAAATTTGGAATGTAGAGGTGCCATGACCCACTTGTATATTCCTAACGATATTTCTTGGGCATTATACAAGGCACATGAAAAAAACAGCTTTTTTCAAAACATGCTAGAGTGATCAGGAATCTTCAAACTACGGCTCTCCAGCTGTTGCGGAACTACACATCCCATGAGGCATTGTAAAACTCTGACATTCACAGACATGACTAGGCATTATGGGAATTGTAGTTCCTGAACAACTGGAGGGCCATAGTTTGAAGACCCCTGTGCAAGACCATTATTATGCCTCCAGAATTTGGAGTGTGGCATCTACCCAACTTCTCTCTGTTGGTGGACACAAGAACCTACGTCTATAGATATATTTACATAGTTGCCAACATTGCAAAAAAAACATTAGGGACACTTTTTTTGCATGTAGGCAGAGCCTGCTATAATCAGGGGGCGTGGCATTCGTTTGTAGGCGGGGCATAATGTAACAGAAAAATGTGGCGCGCTCCGCCACGAAAAATGGGCGTGGCTTGAGCAGAATAGTAGGTGTGTCTTAAATGGGCATGGTTCGGAAGGGGTGTGGTATGAGATGAATGAGGGATGGAGGCAGAAAGAAAGAAAGAGGGAGAGAAAGAAAAAGAAAGAGAGAAAGAAAAAGAAAGAGAGAAAGAAAAAGAGAGAAAGAAAGAGGGATGGAGTGACAGCAGCCCCAGATCCTACACAACAGTAGAAGTATGTGTATTCCAGAAAGTTTAACAAATCAGCAGATTAAGATACTCCAAACACCTGCTGTT